>CM056726.1:92451794-92957084 GCA_029844215.1 Przewalskia tangutica | reverse complement strand
CACGTAAATAGCGTAGCCAGCATGGGCCATGCGCATAACTGGAACTCGTAGCTCCGCATGGGTCCCTGGACCCGCGTGAGGTATTCTCGAATCATAGTCGCAATGCATCGAGGTGTACCCACATGAGGCGACAACCCGATATATCATGTCAAGAGTGAGTGATATAATACTAACATAACGGCTATCGTTAAACAACATAAGCCTGACAAGGGAAACCCCTTACACAACCATCGCGACACTAACACACGTAGCATCCTAACATGTTTACTTATCAAACCAATCAAGAAAGTATTACAAGGCTATCACAAACCAAACATAGTCAAGTTATTCACACAAGGTACTTTCTATTTTATGTCAACAAGTTCGGGTTTTAACCCCAAGGTACTACGTACATTAATTCTTTAAAAAGATCCGTTTCTTTCACAAAAGTCACACGATACCCGTAGTATCAAAAATAGAGTGACTATCTTTTTAAGTAAACCAAAACAATTTCCCTTTTTAAAGACAAGTAACAACCTTGTTTTTCAAAAGTTCAAGTTTGCCTAAGTTCAAAGACTCAAGTCTCTTATTTTCGAAATGTTTCGTAGTTCATAGTCTTAATCACTTAATAATATAATTCTCTTTTAAAACAATATGAGAAACATATGTCTTATGTGTGAGTAGGTTATTCTTGTTCATAACAATCTTATTAAAGCAGCCATGATCTAGGAAATGTAATATCATTTTGTCTCATCTTAGCTTCTATGCAGATGGAGGTTTCTACTGGTTTTAATAATACTTAATTAGTCAATACATTTCCCTTTATTAAGCTATGATGGTTTGTTCGATACTTATTCTCATTTCCGAAATCAATATAAGGCGTTCATAAACAATTAAGTAAACCGTTCCTTTTATCTCTCTTAAGTCGTTATACCTAACTTCCCATAAAGCTAGTATAACTCTTAAGCTTTTAAAACCAAGTATTACTCTTCTATAAAAAACGATTCTTAATTCTTTTGAAATACTTCAAGATTCTTATTATTTAGACTCAAGTCAAAAGACATCGTGATAAAACCACGTTCGGTTAACACACGTCGTCTGGTACTATATATATTCTTTTAAAATATCATGCTCAAGAGGATAGAAAGAATCACGTACCTCGCGACGATTATCGACAAATAGCAAAGCGCTCACCGCTAAAACCCACTAGCCTTGTCCACCTTTCAAGTAGAACATGCTACTCGCAGAACTTTCAACCTATAAAGGCCATATACGTCATCAGCGTCTAGACTACTCGTAGAATATTCTAAGCGAGAGGGTTCTATTCTACGGAAAATCGGGCGTGACACTTCCTGCAGTTAAACTACACAAGTCTCTTGTAAATCTGATCTATGTAAGAAATCTGATTCAATCTTCTTCTTTAATATTCTTGATGTGATTTCAATTCAATTCTCTTTTCTAATATCCTTCTATATATCTTATACTCATATACTACTACGTATGTAATTTCCAATTACAATAGAAGACAAGAGTATTTACCTCGATAAGCCCAAAATTATCCAAGATTTAATGTCGATCTGAGCAACGTTTAGCTCCTACTGCAGGCGCTCAACCCGCTCCAAACAACCCTTAGAAGTTCTCACAACTTCTTCATACTTGACCAGTATGAAGATTTTCTTAGGGTTTCGTTTTTGTGGTGAAGGAAGTATAATAGTATTTACGGGCTTTTAGTATAGGGTAACCTTGGAATACTACAAGGTATTTGGGCCAAGGTATTTTGGAATAGTAACAATACTTGGAGAATACTTTTCTACCAAGGGGGTATTTCACGAGAACAACTCAAGAGGGGTTGTTTTGAGGCTTATGAGGGAGGAAGTTTTGAGACTTGGAATTTTGTTTTGTGGATGAAGAATAAGTCTTGAACTTAAGGTATTTATAGGCCAATCAATGGCCAAGATTAAGGCAAGTGGAGGGCAAGTGGAGGTGAAGATTTGGACAAGTGTTGTGTGGGTCCCACTTGCTCATCTACTACACAAAATATCTAGCCAAACATTGACCAAATGTTTAAGGCCTTTAACATTAAAAAAACGTGCCAACCACTCCCTTGATTGTCGTCCACTTGAGGGACAAGTGTCACCCTCTCATTGGTCCAAAATATTTCATCTCTCGGAAAAATCCGCAAAAATAAATGTCATAGCAGTAATTTTCCCTTAGTCAGAAAAAGCGTTTCGTCGGAAAACAATTCTTTTAGGGGTTGTGCACAAATTTTTCGATCCCTTGCCTAACTTAAGGCTTAAACTTTTATGCACGCCTCACGTACATACTGCGGAAATACGGTATAACACAGTGGCGAATTGATGAGGACCAGCGTAAGCGGGCGTTTAGGTGTCCCATTTTTGTGGTAGGCAAATGGTTGGTAAACAACCCACCCACATGGCCCGATCTTGACCACACACTTGCATAGATCTTGACCCTTGATTCTTCTATATATACCCCCTTAGTTGAAGACATATCATCCAGCCTTAAGTCTTCCAAGGCAAAATACTCCCTCTCTTTAAAATTGTTCTCGTCCCCCTCCCACTTTGTGTAGAGAAATACCTTAAGTATTGTTGTATAAATCCCAAATACCTTGGCCTAGTATCCCTAATAGTATTCCAAAGTTATTTCAATACTAGGAGCCCGGAAATACTACTTTATTCCAATAGTCGCAAAATGAAGCCCTAGAAAAATCTTCATAGCTTAGATGAAGTGTTAAGAGAAGTTGTTTAGAAACTTCTAAGGGTTGCTTGGAGCGGGTTGGAGCGTCAGGAGTGGGAGCTAAACGTTGCTCAGGATCAACTTATAAACTTGGATAATTTTGGGCTTTATCGAGGTAATGATCTATATCCCCCTATTGTAATTGAAAATTACATGTTGTAGTAATTAATAATTGAGTATAAGGTATATTGGAAGTATAATTATGAAGAATTGAACTGTATTTACATTGGGTGTATTCTGATGAGACTTGTAGTATTATTGTGGGGCAGTGTTGTACACGTCCGGTTAGATGTGTAACTCCCCCTAGGAGTTGTTGGCTTGGTAGCGGGCCTTGATAGAGGAGGAGATTGATGCGGTTTCGGGGGGGGGAGGTGCTGCCGAATTTTCCGTAGAATAAGGAATCTTGTATCTGGAATTATTCTACGAAGAGACCTAGAGGTTGATAGATGTTTTGTGGCCTTTATAGGTTGAAGTACTACGAGTAGCGTATTCTACTTGAAGGGTGGAAAAGGCGAGCAAGGTTAGAGTACTTTGGAGCATTTTGCTAATTGTCGATAATCGTCGCGAGGTATGTGAACCTCTTCTTATCCTTTCTAGCATGATGTTTTGTAAACTATGTAGTACGGTAGACGTACATGTGCTAAATGAGTTTTGGTTGGTGTAAAACATAAGGTGTTATAATAGCTTTATGGGAAGTTAGTTATAACGACTTTATGTAGGTAAAAGAATGGTTTATTGATTTTAGAGGTTAAGAGACTTGATCTTAAAAGATAAGAGACTTAACTTATAAATGACGTTTTATGAAATGTTAAGGGCTATGAATTTTGTTTAAAAAGTTGTGAAACCTCATTCGTGAGTAATGAGTACTTGGCTTTTAAAGAATAATGTTTTACTGATTTCGGAAATGAGAATAAGTATCGAACAAACCACTGCAGCGTTAATAAAGAAAAATGTATTGACTAATTAAGTATTATTAAAACCAGTAGAAACCTCCATCTGCATAGAAGCTAAGATAAGACAAAATTGTATTACATTTTCTAGATCATGGCTGCTTTAATAAGATTGTTATAAACAAGAATAGCTACTCACACATAAGGTATATGCTACTCAATTGTTTTAAAAAGAGATTACGTTATTTGATTAAGACTATGAACTATGAAATCTTTCGGAAGTAAAAGACTTGAGTATATTTTAATTAGGCAACTTGAACTTTTGAAAAAGAATGGTGTTACTTGATTTTAAAAAAGGAAAGTGTTTGTGATTTAAAAGAAAAGTATGGTATTATCTTAATCTGTCTTAAAAGGGAGTTTAAATGTTATGGCCGTTTTGATACCGAGTCCATGGGATGGACCGGAAATGTATTCCACACGATTCTATACCGAGTCCATGGGATGGGCCGAATGTATTCCACGATTCTATCACGAGTCCGTAGGATGGGCCGAATGTATTCCACGATTCTATCACAGTACATGGGATGGGCCAGGAATGTATTCCACTGCGATTCTATCACGAGTCCATGGGATGGACCAGAATGTATTCCACGATTCTATCTGAGTCCATGGGATGGGCCAGGAATGTATTCCACGATTCTATCCGAGTCCATAGGATAGGCGGGAATGTATTCCACGATTCTATCTGAGTCCATAGGATGGAGCAGAATGTATTCCACACGATTTGATCTGAGTCCATGGGATGGGCCAGGAATGTATTCCACCGATTTGATACCGAGTCCATGAGATGGGCCAGAATGTATTCCACCGATTTGATCTGAGTCCATGAGATGGGCCAGAATGTATTCCACCGATTTGATCTGAGTCCATGAGATGGGCCAGAATGTATTCCACCGATTTGATACCGAGTCCATGAGATTGGCCAGGAATGTATTCCATCTGATCGGCAAGAGTCCATGAGATGGGCCGGAATGTGACCATGCCATTCCACGCCGAGTCCCATGGGATGGGCGAGACATGTTATCGTATCACACGATTTATACCTAGGCATTTGTGAGGAAGGAGTTCCACGCATGAGGATGACTTGAGGTGTGAGTCCACGACTTGACATGGCCTTTTATGTTGTGAACTATAGTTTGTTATCATACATGTCTCTGTTTTATTTTATTTATTTATGATTTCGTTTCTGATATTTCTAGTTTCACATACTTGGTACTGTTATCTTGACCTCGCCCTTGGGTGCGTTCATCCGCGGTGAAGTACACCATTCGTCGATCCTCGCTCATAGGATCACGATTCGGCGTTTTGGGAAGCTCCGTTTCTCGGAGGCTTATCTTAGGTATAGTCCTGTTGTTGTAGTACTTACATTCGGGGTATGGCGAGAACCTGTCGTCGTTGTTGTTATAACATTCTTAGAAGTGCATGTAATCTTGTTGTGGCGGGGTTTGTGAAAGGGATGTAACTGTTCAAGTTTTCATTTATTTATACAGAAAGGTGACCGTTTTGGTTAGCCTATTTTCTTATTGGATACATATGTTTCATGTCTTGTTTGTTATATTCCGCTGATTACTCTGATGTATGTCTACTTGGGTGCCCGGGTAAGGCACCAGTCACGGGCCCGGGATTGGGTCGTGACAGGTATAGTCTTCACTACTATACTTTCAAAACCAATTATGCCACACCTGTCCATAATACCACATACGCACAAAAACTCACATCCAAGACAACGAAGAATCACTTTTATACCCCGTATTTCCAGAGTATGTACGTGAGGACGTACGTAGAGAAATTTGAACTTTAAAGTGGCTTGACCAATTTTATTTGTGCACAACACCGGGTTAGAGTCGTTTTTCGACGAAACGTTTTACACAACTTGCGAAGGGAAAATTCCGGCTATGTCATTTCTAATTTTTGCGGATTTTTCCGAGAGACGAGACGTGTTGGACCAACGAGAGGGCGCCACTTGGCACCCTCGTTAGCGAAAAAGTGGGGCGGATTGGGATGATTTCCTTGACATTTTTGTCAAGTAGTAGGTAGGATATTTTGTGGTAGATGGATAAGGTGCACTTGGCATGATCTTGGCCTACACTTGCCTTGCACTTGGCATGATCTTGGCCGTTGGTTGGCCTTGGCATCTATAAATACCCACTTTGGAAGACTTCTTCATCCATTCCTAAATTTCCTAAGTGTTAAAATCCTCCCTCCTCAGTAGTGTTCTCGTCCTCCCCTGTGAGGCACTTGTGGCGAGAGTTCCTCCCTTGGCCGAGAGTACCCCACAGTGGGGTAGGTAGAGGGTATTGTTATACCGTATTTCCCAAGTATGCGTGGGAATACGTCTGAAAAATCTAGCCTTAAAGTTTAGGCAAAGCGTTTTTTTGGGCACTGACTCACAAAGCGAATAGTTTTTCCGACGAAGCGTTTCCACGACTTCGTAGGGTAAATTCGGCTATGCCATTTCTAATTTTTGCGGATTTTTCCAGAGGCGAAACATTTTGGACCAACGGGAGGCGACACTTGGCACCCTCCGATTGGTGGACTTGAATCGTCCATTGGGCGAAATTGGAGACCATTGGCACGTTTTTGTGCCTTGTGCACAAGTCAAGGAGTTGGTAGGATATTTGTGTATAGTTAATCCTCACTTTACACTTGCCTTGCACTTGTCTTAATCTTGGCCATTGGTTGGCCACTTGACCTATAAATACCCCAGAGATGAAGAGTTCTTCGTCCACAAATCTTCAAGTCTTGAAAATCCTCTCCTCTCCTTTGTAGCCTTTTCGTCCAACCCCTCCTCACTTGTGAAAGGCCTTGGCGAATACCCCTCTAGCCTAGTAGTTTGGCGAGGCCACTGCTAGCCAAAAATCTACCCACTCCTTGGTAGAAAAGTTGTCTTCTAGTATTGTTATAATGCCCAAAATACCCTAGCCCAAATACCTTAGTACTTAGTAGAAGTTGTGAAGAACTTCTAAGGTTTCATGGAGCATACAACTTAGGAGCAAAACCTTGCTCAGTGCGACTTTTCTAGGATATTATTGGGCTTCGAGGTAACTAATCCTAACCCTCTTTTGAAGTAGAGAATACTTCTTGTTGTAGTATTAGAATAAGTATTAAATACTTAGAAGAATATCACAGAATAGAATTGAACTATTACCACAGTAGAAGGGTTTAAAGAAGAATAATCAAAGCTGTACTTACATAGAATTTGTTTTCCTGATGAACTTATATAGCTCAGGGTAGGAAATCTTGTTGACTTTCCATAGAATTGTGAACCCTCTGTTTAGAATGACCTTGAGTAGTCTTTGATAGATGTGCGTGACTATTATAGGTGACTCTGCGCGACATATTCAACTTGGCGGTGGTTTTATTTGAGAAGGTATGTGATTCTTCCTAAAGCATGATATTTTACAATATATAGTGCGGTGAGGCGTCGTGTGTTAATCGAATAATAACTACGGCAATGTCTTTGACTTAAGCTTTGAATAATACTTACGGCAATGCCTCGGCTTAAGCCGAATAACACTACGGCAATGCCTGGCTTAAGCACGAATAATAAAGATCGAAAGCATTTCATAAGAATCTTGAATCATTTTTATGAAGAGAACTAAGCGGTTTTAAAGCGAAGCTTAAGAGTTATACTAGCTTTATGGGAAGTTAAGTATAACCACTTAAGATTGATAAAAGAAACAAGTTTGCCTATGTGTTTATAACAGACTTATGTTGAATTGTGAAAAGAATAATAAGATGGTTTGATAAGTAGACATGATATGATGCTATGTGTGTTAGTATCTTGTAACGTTTGTATAAGAGAGTATCCTTGTTGTGCTTATGTTGTTTAAAGATAAGCTGTTATGTTAGTGTACTATCACTCACCTCTTGAGATGATACCGGAGGTTAAGCGCCTCCGTCTGGGGTAGACTCGGTGATGCAGGACCATGATTCGAGAATACCTGCATGCGGGTCCGAGGGCCTATCTTGCGGGCTATGAGAGTTCGAGTTAGTATGCGGGGTTATGCCTCATGCGGTCTATGTGGCCCGTGCGGACGAGTCGGGGCGATGCAGGAGTAGCTACCCTCGATGCGGGGTTATACCTCATGCGGGCCCGTGTGAGTGGCCTATGCGGACTCGAGTCGATTAGGCTTGCGAGTGATAATACTGCGAGTGGCCTGCTTGAATCATTCGCGACCTAGAAAAGACCTATTACGATTTACCTATTGTTGCTCTTGTTTGTGATGTGGCACTTATGTGCGGTTCCATGATTCTTATACATATTTGTAAGCGGTTTTAAAAAAGTGTTATGATTTCATTTAAGTACTTTACGATTTCACATACTTAGTACTGTTATCTTGACCTCCCGGGGTGCGTTCATGCCGCGGTAAGGGCAGCAGTGCTAGATCCACATTCTTAGGATCTACGTTGGTGTCGGGAGCTCCATCTTTTCCCAGGAGCTCTACTTTTGGTATGATCTCACCTGTTGTAGATAGTTTTATCTGATCGAGGTATGGCGGGGCCTGTCGCCATAGTTATATATTTCCTTAAGTGCGTAGTCATGTTATGCGATGTCGGATGTAGCTTAAACCATGTATATATATATATCTTGAAAAGCGATGTTTTCTCACATAAGCGTATGTCTTATTTTATAAAGCGTTTCATGTCTTGCTTTATATTTCGATTACTACGATGTATGACTACTTGGGTGCCGGTAGGCACGATCACGGGCCGGGCAGTCGTGACAAAAGTGGTATCGAGCGATTAATCCTCGGAAAGTGTCTCTGACCGTATCTAGTAGAGTCTTGATTATCGGTGTGTTGTGCACCACACCAATAATCGAGAGGCTATAGGATATTTAGGATTGGTTTCCATTCTTCTCATTACGAGATCGTGCTTTAGAGGCGTGTTATAGGTTGGACCCCTCTAACGTATTCCTTTCATAACGATTATGCCTCGCGTAAAGCGGCAACCCGCCCGAAGAGCAAAGCGGCCGGAGGCGCTAGCGAGACACCCGAGTCACGAGGCTCGGGCCGATCTATACGAGGCAGCGAGTTCTATGACGCCGCCAACCCAGCGAGACCACAGTACCACCTCGTCCCGGCTGGGCGGATGAGTTAGGAGTACAAGGAGATGGCTTGACTATTGGCTAAAGTTGTGGCCCGATACGAGAGAGAGATTGGATCACGGCGGTTCGGTTCCAGCTCGGCTCGGTCGCACCGTGGTGCACGAGGCGAATAGTTTGAGACTACGAGATTTCTTGAGTTGTAGCCCGCGAGTTTTACGGGTGGCGGAGGATGATCGCGAGGAGTTCATCCGTCGATTCTGAAGAATCGTGAGGGTGATCAAGGCCTCGGAGACAGTCTGTGACCTTTGGTTCGCGTCGGTGCGTGATACGCGATCGATTGGTTTGATTCATGGGAGTTATCGGGAAACCGCAGCGTCCCGGCTACAGGATGAGTTCTCGGAGGCTTTCCTCACTCACTTCTTACCTCGCGAGATGAGAGGCGCGGGTGATAGATTTTTACTCTCGAGGCGAGAGGGCGCTGTCGGGAGTACAATGTCGAGTTTGATTCATTGGCTCGATATGTCCCGGCATTGGTAGCGAATATGGAGGATAGGGTGCACCGCTATGTCACCGGGCTAGATGACTATATGGCGAGTGGGTGTGCGGGTGTTTCTCTTCAGCGGTATGGACATTACCGCGCATGCGAGCTCACGCTCTTGGATGCGAGCGCGAAGGTCGGCAGTGGGCGACAGCAGCGAGAAGAAGGCGGGGCGGGAGGTCTTGGTGGTTATCGTGGTGGCGGCCTCGGCGGCATTCTGGATTCACACCACAGCCCGGCTCGAGCACTCTGCGCGTCCTCGGCCGGCGAGTTTTGGCGGACCGGGGCGGGGCGGGCGTCGAGTAGCGAGAGTGCGGCGATCGGGACCACCCGGTGTGGCGTCGGTAGATCCATTACGGAAGTGTGGTACTACTTTTGGAGCTTATTCTGATTGTAGCGGCGAGGTCACTTTGCGGCTGTCGGCCGAGGCGGCGCTAGTGGTAGGGCTCGGCCTTGAGTTACATTGCCGCCATCATCTCCTCTGATTACTCGCCCGGGCGAGGTACTCGTGGGTCGGCCAGTGGCGAGTCGTGGCTCGGGTCCCGATTCTAGCGGTCCTGAACGCATTTATGCTTTGTCGGCCAGCGGGATCGGAGGCCTCGCTGATGTCGTCCGCGGTACCTTATCGGTTTACGGGTTTGATGTTTATGCCTTGATAGATCGGGTTCTACTCTGTCCTATATATCTCCACTTGTTGCTAGTAGGATAGGGATAGAGCACGAGTCCATAGATCCTTTCGAGGTAGCTACGCGATGGGTGATTCGATGGTAGCTCGGCGGGTATATAGAGCTTGTCTGTAACCATTCTGATCGTCGGACCACTAGCCGACTTGATAGAGTTGGAGATGATTGACTTGGCGTGATTATGGGGATGGATTGGCTAGCTTCTTGCTACGCCAATGTAGGCTGAGAGAGAAAGTAATGCGGTTCCAGTTTCTGAGGCGGTTGTTGAGTGGGAGGAGCACGGTATCGCAGAGGTAGGTTTATTTCCTACCTCGAGGCTAGGAGGATGGTGCGAAGGGTATATCTACCATCGTTCGGGTGTTTGATCACGAGGCTGCGGTGCAGTTTTGATCGATCCGATGGTCGAGAGAGTTCCCAGACGTGTTTCGGACGACCTCCGGGTATCCTCACGAGAGGAGATTGAGTTTTGTATAGACATATTGCGGACACTCGGCTATTTCCATTCCGCCATCTGAGAATGGCACTGCCGAGTTGAGAGAGGCGAAGGACCAGTGAGAGATTTCTTTGGAGAAGGGTTTTATCGGACCTAGTGTTTCTCCGCAGAAGCGCGGTATTGTTCGTGAAAAAGAAGGGCGGGGCGCTGCGCGTGTGTGTTGACTACGAGCGGTGAACAAGGTGACCATTAAACGAATACCCGCTTCCGAGATTGATTATTTGTTCGACGATTGCGAGCGCGAGATGTTTCTCCAAGATTGATCTACGGTCGGGCTATCATCGTAGTCTGCAGTCGAGAGGTGGATGTCCCTGGGATGCATTCGGACGATGCGGGCATTATGAGTTCGAGTCATGTCTTTTGGGTTGACCAATGCTCGTGGTATTCATGGATTTGATGAGCGTGTTCAAACCATTTTGGACACGTTTGTGATAGTGTTCATTGATGATATCTTGGTTTATTCGCTCGGGCGAGAGCATGCGGGCATTTGAGGCGTCTTGTGATTCTCGAGACCAGCGGTTATGCGCCAAGTTTTCCAAATGTGAGTTTTGGTTGACTTGATGGCGTTTCTTGGGCATATTGTGGGTGATGGCATTCAGTGAATCTGGCAAGATCGAAGCGATCGGGACTTGGCCTGAACTCTTACTCCGGCAGAGGTTCGCGATTTTACGGGCCTTGCGAGGATATTATCGGTTTGTAGAAGTTTGCTTCTATCTGCACCATTGACTAGGGTGACTCGGAAAGGCGGCCAAGTTTGATGGTGATGCTTGTGGCGGGGTTTCGATTCTTTGAAAGAAGGCGGCAGCGCCCGTTCTTACTCTTCCGGAGGTCGGATGGTTATGTCGTGTATTGTGATGCGTCGGGCATCGGGTTGGGATGTGTTGATGCGGCATGGCGGGGTTATAGCATATGCATCCGGCGGTGAAGAAACACGAGAGAACTACCCACCCATGATTTGGAGTTAGCGGTGTGATTCACGCCTTGAAGATCTGGAGGCACTATTTGTATGGGGTTCACGTGGATATTTTTACGAGCCACAAGAGCCTCGGTATATCTTCGGCGGAGGAGTGAACTTACGGCGAGGCGGTGGTTAGAGTTGCTTAAGGATTACGATGTTGATATCTGTACCACCGGGGAAGGCGATGTTGTGGCGGATGCTCTTAGTCGTAGGTCGATGGGAGCCTATCGGATGTGCGACTAGAGAGGAGGACATGGTTCGTGATTTGCATCGATTAGCGAGCCTTGGTGTCCGTTTGATTGATTACGATAGCGGTGGGGTTAGAGTTCGTGAGGTTGCCGAGTCTTCCATCGTCGAGGAGGTGAAGAGGCAACGATTCGAGATCCATCTTTGATTCGATATCGTGATACAACTCTTACGTGAGGCAAGGGTCCTTTTGAGGTAGCTTTGATGGGGTGCTAAGGTTTGAGGCGGTGTGTGTTCGGATGTTTGAGGACTTGTGAGTTCTTGGGAAAGCACTGCGGTAGCGTTACTCTATCCATCCGGGTCGACCAAGATGTACCACGACCTTAGATCGTGTATTGGTGGGATGGCTTGAAGAGGGCGTTGCGAGTTCGTAGCTCGGTGCGTGTTGTCGGCGGTGAAGGTAGAACACGGAGGCACGGTGGTTTGTTCTGAACGATTTAGATCGACACGGAAGTGGGAGGTAATCAACATGGACTTCATCACGGGATTACCTGCGCTCGGAGGAGACATGATTCTATATGGGTTATCGTCGACGGTGGCGAAATCAACCCACTTTCTTCCGTCGGGGCGACTTTTGGTGAGGATTATGCGGACTTTACATCAGAGATTGTCGGTGCGTGAGTCCTACCGATCATATCGAGCGAGAGCCGGTTTACGGCTAACGGAGGTCCTTCGAGGAGTTTAGGGGCGCGGTGAGCACGAAGTCGCATTTCATCCACGAGCGAGCGGGACGAGCGAGCGCACTATCCGGACTCTTGAGGATATCTTTGCGAGCTGTGTTATTGACCGATGGTAGTTGGAAGGATCATTTGCCTCTAGTTGAGTTCGCGTATAATAATAGCTACCACTCGGTATTCGGATGGCGCCTTATGAGGTCTTGTATGGGAGGAAGTGCGGTCGTCTATATGTTGGTTCGATGTGGGCGAGAGTGCGGCTAGTGGGACGATTTGATACGTGACGATGGATAAGGTGAAGCTTATCAAGGCGGCTATTGCGGCTCGAGTCGGCGAAGTCGTATGCAGATCATCGTCGTCGGCATCTTGAGTTCGAGGTTCATGATTGGGTTTTCCTAAAGGTGTCACCCATGAAGGGTGTGATGAGATTCGGGAGGAAGGGGAAACTCAGCCCTAGGTACATTGGGCCGTTTCAGATTGTCCGCAGGGTAGGCAAGGTTGCCTATGAGTTGGATCTGCCGTCCGATCTGGAGGCAGTGCATCCGGTTTTCACGTATCTATCTTTGAGGAGATGTATCGGGGATCCATCTAAGTACACCGATTGGCGATGTCGGTGGCCAGGGGTTATCGTATGAGAGATTCCCATGGCGATAGTCGATCGTCGGAGTTAGGCGTCTGCGGACGGGGCGTGGCCGTCAAAGTCTTGTGGCAGAACGAGCTTAGGGAGAAGATGGCGTGGGAAGCTGAGGAGGACATGAGGCAGAAGTATCCTCACTATTCCCACCTCGGGTAATTCACTTTCCTACTTGTAAAATTTCGTTATCGTTTACGCCTAAGTGTTGTTACGTGGCGTGTGTGGCATTTGCAAGCTGTTTTAGTTATGAAGAATCTTATCGTTAAGCGTCTTGGGAAGGAACATTCGGGACGAATGTTTCTAAGGAGGGAGAATGTTATACCCGTATTTCCGGTATGTGCGTAAGGAATACGTCTGAAAGTCTAGCCTTAAAGTTTAGGCAAAGCGTTTTTTTGGGCACAACTCACAAAGCGAATAGTTTTTCGGCGAAGCGTTTCCACGACTTTCGTAGGGTAAATTCGGCTATGCCATTTCTAATTTTGCGGATTTTTCAGAGGCGAAACATTTTGGACCAGCGGGAGGCGACATGGCACCCTCGATTGGTGGACTTGAATCGTCCATTGGGCGAAATTGGAGACCATTAGCACGTTTTTGTGCCTTGTGCACAAGTCGAGGAGTTGGTAGGATATTTGTGTATAGTTAATCCTCACCTACACTTGCCTTGCACTTGTCTTAATCTTGGCCATTGGTTGGCCAGCAACGACCTATAAATACCCCCAGAGATGAAGAGTTCTTCATCCACAAATCTTTCAAGTCTTGAAAATCCTCTCCTCTCCCTTTGTAGCCTTTTCGTCCAACCCCTCACTCCCTTGTGAAAGGCCATGGCCGAATACCCCTCTAGCCTAGTAGTTTGGCGAGGCCCCTAGCCTAGCCAAAAATCTACCCCATGGTAGAAAAGTTGTCTTCTAGTATTGTTATAATGCCCAAAATACCTAGCCCAAATACCTTAGTACTTAGTAGAAGTTGTGAAGAACTTCTAAGGTTTCCTTAGCATACAACTTAGGAGCAAAACCTTGCTCGGTAGCGACTTTTCTAGGATATTATTGGGCTTCTTGAGGTAACTAATCCTAACCCTCTTTTGAATTAGAGAATACTTCTGTTGTAGTATTAGAATAAGTATTAAATACTTAGAAGAATATCACGAATAGAATTGAATGTTACCACAGTAGAAGGGTTTAAAGAAGAATAATCAAAGCATACTTACATGGGAATTTGTTTTCACTGATGAACTTATATAGCTCATGGTAGGAAGTCTTGTGACTTTCCATAGAATTGTGAACCCTCTGTTTAGAATGACCTTGAGTAGTCTTTGATAGATGTACGTGACTATTATGGTGACTCTGCTGCGACATATTGACTTGGCGGTGGTTTTATTTGAGAAGGTATGTGATTCTTCCTAAAGCATGATATTTTACAATATATATAGTGCGGTAGGCGTCGTGTGTTAAGCGAATAATAACTACGGCAATGTCTTTGACTTAAGCTGAATAATACTTACGGCAATGCCTCGGCTTAAGCTGAATAACACTACAGCGATGCCTGGCTTAAGCACGAATAATAAAGATCTGAAAGCATTTCATAAGAATCTTGAATCATTTTTAGAAGAGAACTAGCGGTTTTAAAGCGAAGCTTAAGAGTTATACTAGCTTTATGGGAAGTTAAGTATAACCACTTAAGATTGATAAAAGAAACAAGTTTGCCTATGTGTTTATAACAGACTTATGTTGAATTGTGAAAAGAATAATAAGATGGTTTGATAAGTAGACATGATATGATGCTATGTGTGTTAGTATCTTGTAACGTTTGTATAAGAGAGTATCCTTGTTGTGCTTATGTTGTTTAAAGATAAGCTGTTATGTTAGTGTACTATCACTCACCTCTTGAGATGATACTGGAGGTTAAGCCTCCGTCACGGGGTAGACTCGGTGATGCAGGACCATGATTCGAGAATACCTCATGCGGGTCGGGGGCCTATGCGGAGCTACGAGTTCGAGTTAGTATGCGGGGTTATGCCTCATGCGGTCTATGTGGCGTGCGGACAACGAGTCGGGGCGATGCAGGAGTAGCTACCCTCGATGCGGGGTTATACCTCATGCGGGCCCACGTGAGTGGCCTATCACGGACTCGGGAGTCGAGTTAGGCTTGCGAGTGATAATACGGGCGAGTGGCCTGCTTGAATCATTCGCGGCCTAGAAAAGACCTATTCTGTTTACCTATTGTTGCTCTTGTTTGTGATGTAGCCTATGTGCGGTTCCTTGATTGCTTCATACATATTTGTAAGCGGTTTTAAAAAAAGTGTTATGATTTCATTTAAGTACTTTCTGATTTCACATACTTAGTACTGTTATCTTGACCTCCTTGAAGCTGCGTTCATGCCGTAAGGGCAAAGCAGTGCTAGATCCACATTCTTAGGATCTCTACGTTGGTGTCGGGAGCTCCATCTTTTCGGAGGCTCTACTTTTGGTATGATCTCCTGTTGTAGATAGTTTTATGCAGATCGGGGTATGGCGGGGCCTGTCGCCATAGTTGTATATTTCCTTAGAGTGCATAGTCGTATTTATGCGATTGTCGGATGTAGCGCTAAACCATGTATATATATATATCTTAGAAAGCGTGTTTTCTCACATAAAGCGTGTCTTATTTTATTTTATAAAGCTGTTTCATGTCTTGCTTTATATTTCCAGATTACTCGATGTATGACTACTTGGGTGCCGGTGAGCACGATCCACGAACCGGGCAGATCGTGACAGTATACACCCACTTGTGGTGTTGTCTCGTATATATACCCTCTTGGTAGAAATACTCTCAAAAGTATTGTTGTTATACCCAAATTACCTTAGCCGTATACCTTGTAGTATTCCAAAGATACCTCTATACGTAGAGCCCGGAAATACTACCTAAATGTCCCTTTTTGTCTCAAACCGAAACCCTAAGGAAAATCTACCTAGTTGGTTGGAGTTTAAGTAGATGTTGGTTAGAACTTCTAAGGGTTGTTTGGAGCGGGTCGGAGCGCACGGAGTAGGAGCTAAACCTTGCTCAGGATCGACATTTAAACTCGGATAATTTTGGGCTTATCGAGGTAAACACTCTTGACCTTCTATTGTAATTGGAAATTACATGTTGTAGGAATGTATAGTTGAAGTATACTATATATAGAACTGAACATAATTGTGCGGCAATGTCTTTTGACTTAAGCCTGAATTTAAAGAAAGCGACGTAATTACATAGGGGTGTATTACGATGAGCTTGTGTAGCATTACTGTGTAGTAGAATCGTACACGTCCGGTTAGACGTGCAAACCCCCCCCCTGGTTGGCTTGGTAGCCGGCCTCGATAGAGGAGGAGATTTCTGTTGTTGCGGGAGAGTCTTTGCCAATTTTTACGTAGAATGTTCTACGATTAGACCTAGATGTTATCGCGCCTTGTGGCCTTATAGGTTTAATTAAAATGCGTGGCGGGATATACTTGGCTTAATGAGTAGCCGGCGGTTTGAGGTACTTGGGCGTTTTGCTATTAGTCGATAATCGTCGCGGTATGTGAACCTCTTCCTACCTTTTCTAGCATGATATGTGTATAACTATGTAGTACGGTAGACGTACATGTGTAAAATGCTTTGTGGTTTTAAAAGGTAACTGACTTGATGTGTGATAATAAAGAAGAGTTATACTAGCTTTATGGGAAGTTAGGTATAACGTTTTAAGAGAGGTAAAGAGAATGGTTTACTGATTTTAAAAGTTAAGAGGCTTAATCTTAAAGATAAGAGACTTAACTTGTTTTACTTGGTAATTAACATTTTGTTAAAAATGTTGTAAAACCTCATTCGCGAGTAATGAGTACTTGATTTTAAAAGCAATAATGTTTTACTGATTTCGGAAATCAGAATAAGTATCGAACAAACCACAACGCTAATAAAGGAAATGTTTTGACTAATAATGTATTAGTAAAACCAATAGAAACTTCCATTTGCATAGAAACTAAGATGAGACAAAATGATGTTTGATTTCCTTGATCATTGCTGCTTAAATATGTTTGTTATAAACAAGAATATCCTACTCACGTATGTGACATATGTTTCTATAATTTCTTTTAAAGGAGAATTATTTCTTTAAGTGGTTAAAATTATGAACTCTGAAACCTTTCAAAATGAGAAACTTGAGTAATTGAAATTAGGCAAACTTGAAACATTTGGAAAAGAATGTTGTTACTTGATTTCTGAAGAGAAGTGTTTTGATTTACTTCAAAAGATAATCACTCTATTTTCATATACTACGGGTATTGTGTGACTTTTGTAAGCGTAACGTATCTTTTAAAGATAATGTATGAAGTACTTTGGGAATAGATACGATCTTGTTAATCATATATTAGAATGTACCTTGTGGGTATAACTTGATTGTTTTGGTTTGTGATAGCCTTATAATACTTTCTTGTTGATTTGATAAATAAACATGCTAGGATGCTACGTGTGTTAGTATCTTGTGATGTTTTGTGTAAAGGGGTTTTCCTCATTGTGCTTAAAGTTGTTTGACTCTCGGTAGTTATGTTGGTATTGTACCACTCACCTTGACTTGTTTTGGAGGTTAAGCGCCTCCGTCGCGGGGTGAACTCGAGCGATGCAGGACCATGATTCGAGAATACCTCATGCGGGTCCGAGGATCCATGCGGAACTCTGGGAGTTCGGGTTAGTTTGCGGCCGCTTGTGGTCATGCGGTCTTTGTGGCCGTGCGGTGCGAGTCGGGGCGATGCGGGAGTAGCTACCCTCGATCGAGGAATACCTCATGCGGGCCTATGAGGTTGGCCTATGCGGAGCTACGGAGAGTTCGAGGCTAGGCAGCGCATTTGATCTGCGAGCGAGTGACCGGCTTTGATCATGTGGCAGTGCAGGCGGATATCATGATCTGATTTATGACCACTGTTAGTCTTGTAGGTATTAGTAGTCGGTTATGCCTTACGTGCCTGCATCTTGCTTTATTAGGACACAGTGGGACACA
Organism: Przewalskia tangutica; assembly: GCA_029844215.1. Classification (NCBI taxonomy): domain Eukaryota; kingdom Viridiplantae; phylum Streptophyta; class Magnoliopsida; order Solanales; family Solanaceae; genus Przewalskia; species Przewalskia tangutica. Next base: position 92,939,135 of record CM056726.1, on the reverse strand, counting down.
GTGTTCATGTGTATTTCTTGGTGCTTTTATATCATAAATCGCTACGTGATGGAAGGTATTCCACGGGCATGATTGATGTTATGGTCGTGAGACCCATAGTTACATTTGAGTGATGACTTTGAGGGCGTGAGTCCCTGACTTGACATGACTGCCTATTTTATTGTGAATCGTAGTTTGGTTATCATACGTGTCTCCGCTTTATAGACTATTATGATTTCATTCTGATATTTTGATTTCACATACTTGGTACTGTTATCGACCTCGCTTGAGGGCTGCGTTCATGCCGCGAGTAAAAGGTACACGGTGTTGATCCTCGCTCTTAGGAGTCACGATTCGGCGTATGGGAAGCTCCGTTTCTCAGGAGGCTTATCGATGGTATAGTCCCTGTCGTTGTAGGTATTTACATTCGGGGTATGGCGGGCCCTGTCCGTCATTGTTGTCGTATCATTCTTAGAGTGCATGTAATCTTGTTGTGGCGAGTTGTAATGGGATGTAGCTGTTCGGTTTTAAATTGATCTATATATATATATGCGTAAAGGCAAGTTTTCTCCGTTCTTGTTTCTTACTTCATAATATTTTCATGTCTTGTTTTATGTTCGTGATTACTCGATGTTGTATCACTAGGGTGCGGGGTAAGGCACGATCACGGCAGGTTGGTCATGACAAAAGTGGTATCGAGCGATTAATCCTCGAAAGTGTCTGAGCCGTATCTAGTAAGTCTTGATTATCGGTGTGTTGTGCACCATACCAATGTCGGAGGCTATAGGATATTTAGGATTGGTTTCTATTCTTCTCACTCTGAGATCGTGCCTTAGAGCTGTGTTGTAAGTTGGACCTTCTAAACGTATTTCTTTCCTTGCAGGTATGCCTCGCGTAGAGGCAACCGGGCCGGGAGGCGAAGCAAGGAGGCTGCGAGTAGAGTTGAGAGGGTTCACGAGGCACAGCCCAACCATCACCGAGTTAGGTGCCGTTCGGGAGTTATGCTCGTCACGGCCCAATGAGTTTAGCACGGCGACAGCGATTCCCTCTGCGGCCATGACATTTGAACCTTCAGTTCCACGACCGGGAACAGAGAATATAGATTGCAAAGAGACACCCCTGTTACTAGCTATGGATTTGGCTACCAGAGAGTATACCGATGTACCTCGAGTCTTGATGAAAATCTTAGAAAGGGTTGTGCGAGTAATTCTTGATTAGGCTTGAGCATGGCACGTATGCGGGCTTATGCGCGGCCGAAAGCGTGAGATCGGCGGGTTAACGAAGGGCGAGAGAGTCGAGCGGCAATGTCCTTTGGTAACTTTAGTCGAGTCACCTCGCGGCCATTAGATTATGCACATCCACGATGCAGAAAGGTCCTCGCGGGGTTTAGGGCGTTCGGGGTATCGAGGAGTTGGTGAGCTCGAGCTTAGGTTCACGGCTTCTGCGTAGGTTCCGGCCGGATTGATTTTCCCCGGTGTTCACGGTGTAATGACGTCATCGGGAATGTCATCTTTTAGTTGGTACTTGTTTTACTGCGGCCGTCGGGGCCGTGTGTCGAAAAGATGTCCTAGTAGGAGGACTCAACCTTCGTGATCGGTGGGTAGTTCGTCATCTCCCTGGCTATGTGCCTACGGGGTAGGTTTGATTAGAGCGACTAAGGGAATGAAGCGGTAGATATAGATATATCCTTAACCCTCTAGAGATCGGTATATGTGATAAGGTGAGTATACCTTAAGTGTTATGTTCGGATAGCGTGGTGTAAATTGTGATTAGGAAATCATGGTTAGTATGAGGTAAGATTGGACATAAGGAAAGTGTGAGCCTTAGAGCTTTATACGTAGAGACCTTAGAGGCAAGGCCATCTTGGGTAAAAGATTTATATTTTTATGTTTAACCCTTGGAGTGCATTGTGCACGGAGATATGTTTTAGGATAAGTCCACGAGTAGCGTGATATGAAGAGGGTAGTTGAGCTAGGAAGACCGCTAGGTTTTCGTAGCGTGATTTGTGAAATTGTTCGGATCGGGAGCTAGTGTTTTTGCGCGATCTTGGGTAGGGTTGAGGCCATGTTGTGGGTCAACCCGCGGCTGTATGGTGGTGGGGTCAGTTTGTGGTGGTCCCGCGAGATAAGTCACGAGGTGTTAGGCCCATGTTTAGTTAACCAGTCTGAGTTCGTGAATGCGTTGACGATGGTCGGGCGATGGGGCAGCGTCGTGTTTTTCGGTCAGGACCGTGTACTCAGCAGTGTTGATATATCAGAAAGGTTATAAGGCTGCAGGGGGTGCCTACCTTCACCTTATGGCAGACAGTGGGGCCCAGTTACTACTGTTTCTTTTTGGAAGTTTTACGAGCGGATTAGGAACTTCGGTGAGTCTCGTATCGTATTCGCCCTCGGGCGGTGTGTGGATTTCGGGGTAGTTGTAAGGATTGTTGTCTCTGTTGAGGAGTGTTTTAGTAGCTACCATTTCGTATTCGGATGTCGCTTTATGGCGCCTTGCGGGCGGAAGTGTAAGTTCTTGGTCGATTGGTTTGATGTTGGCAAGTTGGATAGTTGGTTCGGGCTTGTTCCAATGGTGTGGATATGGTGAGGCTTATCTAGAAGAGGTTTTGGCGGCTCGGAGAAATCGTGCGGATTATCGGCGGCGGCGCTTAGAGTTCAGTTGAGTTGGCGGTCGGTCTTGAAGGTACCACCGGATAAGTGCGATGAGCTTTGGAAAGCAGAGGAAACTTAGCGAGTTACTTTGGTCCTTTTGAGTTCATGTGAGGATAGGCGGGTTGCCTATATGATAGCATTTGCCGTCCGACTTAGGAAGCGATGCGTCCGGTCTTTCGTATTGTTATGTTCGAGAAGGAAATCGAGATCCATCAGTGTTCTCGATTAATGATGACCAAGTTGAAGATAATAACCGAGATTTGAAGCGAAGCGATGTGAAGTGTGGTAAGAGTTCGAGTGTACAAGAAGTGTCGACATCCTCGAGGATCGCATGCGATCCGGTACCATTTGTTGGGTCGCGGGAGTGACACTAGAACCTCGCGGCAAAGTGACAAAAGTGGGAAGAAGCGGCATGTATGGCGGCGTTGATGTGATCATTACTTTGGTGATGTTAGAGGTGTTTCCTCGTGGGCTTGGATGTAAGAATTGTGCGCGGTGTTTACGTGGCGGTGTGGCGAGATTTGTTACGGTAAGTATAGTAGTGAAGACTATCTTGGCGCGTTGCTTTGAGACTTAGAAGGAACATTCGGGACGAATGTTTCTAAGAGAGGAGAATGTTATACCCGTATTTCCGAGTATGCGTGAGGGCGTGCGTGAAATTTGAACTTTAAAGTGGCTTGACCGATTTTATTTGTGCACAACACCGGTTAGAGTCGTTTTTTTAAATGAAGCGTTTTACACAACTTGCGAAGGAAAATTCCGGCTATGTCATTTCTAATTTTTGCGGATTTTTCAGAGACGAAGCGTGTTGGACCAGCGAGAGGCGCCTTGGCACCTCTCATTGGCGGAAAAGTGGGGCGGTTGGGACGATTTCCTTGACATTTTGTCAAGTAGTAGGTAGGATATTTTGTGGTAGATGGATAAGGTGCACTTGGCATGATCTTGGCCCTACACTTGCCTTGCACTTGGCATGATGTTGGCCGTTGGTTGGCGGCTTGTCTATAAATACCCGCTGGAAGACTTCTTCATCCATTCCTAAATTTCCTAAGTGTTAAAATCCTCCCTCCCCTTGAGTAGTGTTCTCGTCCTCCCCCTTTGTGAGGCCTTGTGGCCGAGGGTTCCTCCCACTTGGCGAGAGTACCCACAGTGGGGTGTAGAAGGGTATACACCACTTGTGGTGTTGTCTCGTATATATACCCCTCTTGGTAGAAATACTCTCAAAAGTATTGTTGTTATACCCAATTACCTTAGTAGTATAACTTGTAGTATTCCAAAGATACCTCTATCGTAGAGCAGAAATACTACCTAAATGTCACTTTTGTCTCAAACCGAAACCACAGGAAAATCTCCCTAGTTAGTTGGAGTTTAAGTAGAAGTTGGTTAGAACTTCTAAGGGTTGTTTGGAGCGGGTCGGAGCGCACGGAGTAGGAGCTAAACCTTGCTCAGGATCGACATTTAAACTCGGATAATTTTGGGCTTATCGAGGTAAACACTCTTGACCTTCTATTGTAATTGGAAATTACATGTTGTAGGAATGTATAGTTGAAGTATACTATATATAGAACTGAACATAATTGTGCGGCAATGTCTTTTGACTTAAGCCTGAATTTAAAGAAGAGAAGCGACGTATTCTTGTGTAGTAGAATCGTACCGCGTCGGTTAGGCGTGCAACCCCACTGGTTGGCTTGGTGGCCGGCCTCGATGAAGGATGAGATTTCTGTTGTTGCGGGAGGTCTTCTGAATTTTACGTAGAATGTTCTCTGATTAGACCTAGATGTTAATCGCGCCTTGTAGCCTTATAGGTTGAAGTACTATGCGTGGCGCGATCTACTTGGCTTAAGGAGTGGCGGCGGTTTGAGGTACTTGGGCGTTTTGCTATTAGTCGATAATCGTCGCGAGGTATGTGAACCTCTTCCTACCTTTTCTAGCATGATATGTGTATAACTATGTAGTACGGTAGACGTGCGTGTGTAAAATGCTTTGTGGTTTTAAAAGGTAATCGACTTGATGTGTGATAATAAAGAAGAATTATACTAGCTTTATGGGAAGTTAGGTATAACGTTTTAAGAGAGGTAAAGAGAATGGTTTACTGATTTTAAAAGTTAAGAGGCTTAATCTTAAAGATAAGAGACTTAACTTGTTTTACTTGGTAATTAACATTTTGTTAAAAATGTTGTAAAACCTCATTCGCGAGTAATGAGTACTTGATTTTAAAAGCAATAATGTTTCTTGATTTGAAATCGAGAATAAGTATCGAACAAACCACAGTAGCTAATAAAGGGAAATGTTTTGACTAATAATGTATTAGTAAAACCAATAGAAACTTCCATCTGCATAGAAACTAAGATGAGACAAAATGATGTTACATTTCCTAGATCATTGTCACGACCCGTTCCGGGGCCCGTGACTGGTGCCTTACCCGGGCACCCAAGTAGTCATACATCAGAGAAATCAGCGGAAAATAAAACAACCAAAATATGAAACAGTATAAATAAGACACAGTTTCTGGGAAAAAGTTGCCTTTCGGCATATATGTATATAAGTACCCCAAAATGAGCGATTTACATCCCAACCTTACAACGGTCTCAGACCTCAGAGTTTAAAACAACAATGGCGGACGGGGCCGCCATACCCTGAATATAAATATCTACAACGAGGGGACCATACAAAATGCTAAGCTTAGGAGAAGCGGGCTTTCCCAACGAAAGCGGTGATCTAAGAACGGAATCAACGGTAGGAGTACCTTTACATGCGGCATGAACGCAGCCCCAGAAGGAGTCGATCTGCAGTACCAAGTATGTGGCGAAAATCATAAATGAAATCATAGTAGTCTATATAAAGTAGGAGACATGTATGATAACCAAAACTACAGTTCACAAGAAATAAACAGTCATGTCAAGTCAGGGACTCACACCCTCAAAGTCATCATAAAACCGTACGGGGTAAGTACGAGGGCATAGCCGACTACTAAAAACCCCGATAACAAGGTCGTAAATGATATCATGAGATCTGTCTAGGCCGTCACATGATCAAAGCGGCACTCGCGCGATATCTAATGTGCGCGTCTAGCCACAGAACTTTCCGTAGCTCGCGCATGGGCCACTCGATGGCCCGCGTGAGGTATTCCCGCATCGGTAGCTACTCCCGGCGTCTGGACTCGCCGTCGCGTAGCCACAAACCGCATGACCACAAGGGCGCGTACTAACACGGAACTCCGTAGCTCGCGCGTAGGCCATACAGACTGCATAAGGTATTCTCGAATCATAGGTCACTAGACCGCTGAGTCTACCCGCGTGGAGGCGGCTTAACCCGGAATCATGAGTGATATAATATCAACATGACAGTTTCATCGTTTAAACAATCTAAGCATAATAAGGGAAAACCCCTCTACACAAACATCACAAGATACTAACTCACGTAGCATCCTAACATGTTTACTTATCAAGTCAACAAGAAAGTATTACAAGACTATCACAAATCAATACAATCAAGTTATTCACACAAGGTACTTTCTACATTATGCTAACAAGTTCGGGTTTTTAGCCCCAAAGTACTTTATGTATTACTCTTTTAAAAGATCCGTTTCTTTCACAAAAGTCACACAATACCCGTAGTATAAAAATAGAGTGATTATCTTTTGAAGTAAATCAACACATTTCTCTTTGTAAAATCAAGTAACAACATTCTTTTCCCAACGCTTAAGTTTGCCTAATTTTAATAACTCAAGTTTCTCATTTTCGAAAGGTTTCGTAGTTCATAGCTTTAATCCTTTAAAACAATTTGAGAAACATATACCCTAAGTGTGAATAGGTTATTATTATTCGTAACAATCTTATTACAGCAGCCATGATCTAGTAAATGTAATATCATTTTGTCTCATCTTAGCTCCTATGCAGATGGAAGTTTCTACTGGTTTTAATAATACTTTATTAGTCACAATACTTCCCTTTATTAGCGCTGCTGTGGTTTGTTCGACATTTATTCTGATCGGTAAACATCATTCCTTTTGAAAACCAAAAATACTATTTACTCACTAATGAGGTTTCACACTTTTTAACAAAATTCATATTAGTATAATAAGTCAAGTCTCTTATTTCCTTAAATCAATAAATCATTCTTTTTCTTACTCTTAAGCCGTTATACCTAACTTCCCATAAAGCTAGTATAACTCTTAAGCTTTTAAAACCAAGTGTTACTCTTCTTTCAAAAAAAGGTTTCTTAATTCTTTTGAACTACTTCAGATTCTTTTTATTCGGGCTTAAGTCAGAATACATTGCCGTAATTATTATTCAGGCTTAAGTCCGAAGACATTGTCGTAATTATTATTCAGGCTTAAGTCCGAAGACATTGCCGTAATTATTATTCAGGCTTAAGTCCGAAGACATTGCCGTAATTATTATTCAGTTAACACACGTACGTCTACCGTACTATATACATATTCTTTAAAATATCATGCTCAAGAGGATAGGAAGAATCACATACCTTCTCGGCGAAAACCACCGCGAGTTGAATATGTCGCGAGTATCGACTATATCGATCAAATCGTCTATCAACGTCTAGGTATCGTATAAAGCTCTAAACAGAGGGTTCGCTATTCTATGGACATTTGGGCAGCACTTCCCTACCCGGTGAGCTACTCAAGTCTACTGTGAAAACAGTCCTATGTAAGTACAATTCTATTATTCTTCTTTTAAGCCCTTCTACTGTGATAACAGTTCAATTCTATTCTGCAATATCCTTCTAAGTATTTAATACTTATTCCTATACTTCTACAGTATATATACTCTAATTACAAAAGGAAGATAAGGTTATTTACCTCGGTAAGCCCAATAATATCCTAGATAAAAGTCGCGCCTGAGCAAGGTTTAGCTCTAAGTTGTGCGCTCAGTGGCTCGAAAACCTTAGAAGTTCTTCACAATTTATACTAAGGACTAAGGGTTTTGGGCTAGGGTCATTTGGGCATAATAACAATACTAGAAGGCAACTTGTCTCCCACGGGAGGGGGGGTAGTGTTTCGGCTAGGCTAGCTTTAGAGGGGGAGGGGTTGCTCTCGGCTAGGGCTTCTCAAAGGGAGGTGTGTTTGGGCGAAAACAATAAGAGGAGAGGAGGATTTGAGACTTAGAAAGATGGCTCAATGTAGGACGAAAGAACACTTCAACAAGGGGGCGTATTTATAGGTCAAGGAATGGCCAACCAAGGGCCAAGATGGTGCCAAGTGCAAGGCAAGTGTAGGGTGAGGATTTAGGCAAGTGTCCTTGGCCAACTTGCACACAAAATATCCTACCAACTCGAGACAAAATAAGCCAACCCAATCGGCCTATTGCGTGTGACATCCATCAATGAGAGGGTGACAAGTGTCGCCTCTCGTTGGTCCAACGTGTTTAAATCTATCGGAAAAATCCGCAAAAATTAGAAATGACATAGCGGAATTTATCCTACGAGTCTTGTAAAACGTTTCGTCGGAAAACGACTCTAAACGGGTGTTGTGCACAAAGTGGAATTCGTCCAAGCCAACTAGGGGGGGGGTGACACGTGTCGCCCTCCTACACGTCCAACATATTTCATCTTCCGAAAAATATCCACAATGGCCAAAATCTCGAAAACAAAGTGGGCCCCACAAAACCGTAAATTTTCTCCCGTGGGCCCCACGTGACCATTTCCGAAAATAAAATTCCATAATTCTCTAATATTTCAAGAAGTCCGAATACCAAATCTGGGAATCCAATTCCCATTAACGAACATTTTTCCTTCACAAAAACCGGAAACTTTTCCGTGGAAAAATCACCTCGTTCTTCCTTTCCAATTTCAATGTCGTATTCTCGTACGTACGTCCTCGCATACATACCCTGAAACTACGGGGTATAACAATCATGGCTGCTTAAATAAGATTGTTATAAACAAGAATAACCTACTCACGTATCAGACATATGTTTCTCAAATTGCTTTTAAAGGAGAATTATATCATTAAGTGATTTAAATTATGAACTACGAAACCTTTCGAAAATGAGAAACTTGAGTAATTGAAATTAGGCAAACTTGAAACATTTGGAAAAGAATGTTGTTACTTGATTTCTGAAGAGAAGTGTTTTGATTTACTTCAAAAGATAATCACTCTATTTTCATATACTACGGGTATTGTGTGACTTTTGTAAACGTAACGTATCTTTTAAAAGATAATGTATGAAGTAATTTGGGAATAGATACCCGATCTTGTTAATCATATATTAGAATGTACCTTGTGTGTATAACTTGATTGTGTTGGTTTGTGATAGCCTTGTAATACTTTCTTGTTGATTTGATAAGTAAACATGCTAGGATGCTACGTGTGTTAGTATCTTGTGATGTTTTGTGTAAAGGGTTTTCCTCGATTGCGCTTAAAGTTGTTTGACTCTCACCGTTATGTTGGTATTGTACCACTCACCTTGACTTGTTTAGGAGGTTGCGCCCTCCGATGCGGGAGTAGACTCGGGTGGTGCAGGACCATGATTAGAGAATACCTCGTGCGGGTCGGAGGATCCATGCGGAACTACGGAGTTCGTGTTAGTTTGCGGCCCTTGTGGTCATGCGGTCTTTGTGGCCATGCGGGTGCGAGTCGGGGCGATCTTGGGAGTAGCTACCCTCGATGCGAGAATACCTCATGCGGGCTATGAGGTTGGCCTATCGGAGCTACGGAGAGTTCGGGGCTAAGCGCGCATTTGATCTGCGAGCGAGTGACCAACTTTGATCATGTGGCCTGACGGATATCATGATACGATTTATGACCACGTTAATCGTGGGTATTAGTAGTCGGTTATGCCTTCGTACTTACCTGCATCGTTTTATTAGGACACAGTGGGACCCGTGTTCATGTGTATTTCTTGGTGCTTTTATATCATAAAGCTGGCGATAGGAAAGGTATTCCACGGGCATGATTGATGTTATGGCGTGAGACCCATAGTTACATTTGAGTGATGACTTTGAGGCGTGAGTCCACGACTTGACATATTTGCTATTTTATTGTGATCGTAGTTTGGTTATCATACATGTCTCTGCTTTATAGACTATTATGATTTCATTTCTGATATTTTCGTTTCACATACTTGGTACTGTTATCGACCTCCTTGGGCTGCGTTCATCTGCGCGAGTAAAGGTACACCGTGTTGATCCTCGCTCTTAGGGTCACGATTCGGCGTATGGAAGCTCCGTTTCTCCGAGGCTTATCGGTGGTATAGTCCACTGTCGTTGTAGGTATTTACATTCGGGTATGGCGGGGCCCCTGTCCGCCATTGTTGTCGATCATTCTTAGAGGTGCATGAAATGCTGTTGTGGCGAGTTGTAATGGGATGTAACTGTTCGGTTTTAAATTGATCTATATATATATGCCGTAAGGCAAGTTTTCTCCGATTTCTGTTTCTTACTTCATAATATTTTCATGTATTGTCTTTATGTTATTGATTACTCGATGTTGTATCACTAGGGTGCGGGGTAAGGCACGATCACGGGCCGGTTGGTCGTGACAAAAGTGTTATCGAGCGATTAATCCTCGGAAAGTGTCTACGCACCGTATCTAGTAAGTCTTGATTATCGGTGTGTTGTGCACCACACCAATAATCGTGAGGCTATAGGATATTTAGGATTGGTTTCTATTCTTCTCACTCTGAGATCGTGCCTTAGAAATGTTGTAAGTTGGACCTTCTAAGCGTATTTCTTTCCCTTACCGTTATGCCTCCGCGTGAACAACCGGGCCAGAGGGCAAGGCGGAGGAGGCTGCGAGTAGAGTTCGGAGGTTCTGAGAGGCAGGCCCAACCATAACCCGAGTTAGGTGCTTCGTTCGGGAGTTATGCTCGTCACCAGCCCAGTGAGTTTGCTGCAGCGACAACGATTCCTCTGCGGCCATGACATTTGAACCTTCATTCACGGCCAGGAGCAGAGAATATAGATTGCAAGAGACAACCACATTTACTAGCTATGGATTTGGCTACGGAGAGTATACCGATGTACTTCGAGTCTTGATGAAAATCTTAGAAAGGGTTGTGCGAGTAATTCTTGATTAGGCTTGAGCATGGCACGTATGCGGGCTTATGCGCGTGGCGAAGCGTAGAGATCGGCGGGTTAACGAAGGGCGAGAAGAGGGCGAGCGGAAGGTCCTTTGGTAACTTTCGAGTCGAGTCACCTCGCGCGATTAGATTATGCACATCCACCAAGATGCAGAAAGGTCCTCGCGGGGTTCGGGGCGTTCGGGGTATCACGAGAGTTGGTTAGAGCTCGAGCTTAGGTTCACGCTACACGTAGGTTCCGGCCACCGGATTCGATTTTCCCGGTGTTCGCGATGTGACGTCATCCGGGAATGTCATCTTTTAGTTGGTACTTGTTTTACTGCGGCCGTCGAGGGCCATGTGTCGAAAGGATGTCTAGTAGGAGGACTCAACCTTCGTGATCGGTGGGTAGTTCGTCATCTCCACAGCTATGTGCCTACTGGGTAGGTTTGATTAGAACGACTAAGGGAATGAAGCGGTAGATATAGATATATCCTTAACCTACAGAGATCAAGATATGTGATAAGGTGAGTATACCTTAAGTGTTATGTTCGAGATAGCATGGTGTAAATTGTGATTAGGAAATCATGGTTAGTATGAGGTAAGATTGGACATAAGGAAAGTGTGAGCCTTAGAGCTTTATACGTAGAGACCTTAGAAGCGAGGCCATCTTGGGTAAAGATTTATATTTTTATGTTTAACCCTTGTGAGTGCATTGTGCACGGAGATATGTTTTGGGATAAGTCCCCGAGTAGCGTGATATGAAAGAGGGTAGTTGAGCTAGGAAGACCGCTAGGTTTTAAACGTGATTTGTGAAATTGTTCCGGATCGGGAGCTAGTGTTTTGCGCGATGCGGGTAGGGTTGAGCCATGTTGCGGGTCAACCCGCGACTGTATGGTGGTGGGGTCGGTTGTGGTGGTCCCGCTTGTGATAGGTCACGAGGGTGTTAGGCCCATGTTTAGTTAACCAGCGTCTGAGTTCGTGGATGCGTTGACGATGGTCGGGCGATGGGGCGGCCGTCGTGTTTTGGTCGGGACCGTGTACTCAGCGATGTTGATATATCGGAAAGGTTATAAAGGCTGCGGGGTGCCTACCTTCACCTTATGGCGAACAGTGGGGCCCGGTTCTGTTTTTCTTTTGGAAGTTTTACCAGCGAGATTAGGAACTCAGGTGAGTCTCCGTATCGTATTCGCCCTCGGGCAGTGTGTGGATTTCATGGGTAGCTGTAAGGATTGTTGTCTCCTGTTGAGGGAGTGTTTTAGTAGCTACCATTTTGATTCGGATGTCGCTTTATGGCGCCTTGCGAGGCGGAAGTGTAAGTTGTCGGTCGATTGGTTTGATGTTGGCAAGGTTCAGATAGTTGGTTCAGGCTTGTTCCAACAGACTGTAGATAGGGTGAGGCTTATCTAGAAGAGGTTTTTGGCAGCTCAGAGAAATCGTGCGGATTATCGGCGACGCTTAGAGTTGAGTTGACGGTCGGTCTTCTTAAAGTACCACCGGATAGGGTGCGATGAGCTTTGGAAAACAGAGGAAACTTAGCCCGAGTTACTTTGGGCCTTTTGAGTTCATGTGAGGGATAGGCCAGGTTTCCTATATGATAGCATTTGCCGTCCGACTTAGGAGGCAGTACGTCCGGTCTTTCGTATTGTTATGTTCGAGAAGGAAATCGGAGATCCATCCAGAGTGTTCTCAGTTAATGATGACCAAGTTGAAGATAATAACAACGAGATTTGGAACCGAGCGATGTGAAGTGTGGTAAGAGTTCGAGTGTACAAGAAGTGTACGACATCCTCAGGGATCGCATACAGTCCGGTACCATTTGTTGGGTCGCCGGAGTGACACTAGAACCTCGCGGCAAAGTGACAAAAGTGGGAAGAAGCGAGCATGTGTGGCGAGCATTGATGTGATCATTACTTTGGTGATGTTAGAGGTGTTTCCTCGTGGGCTTGGATGTAAGAATTGTGCGCAGGTGTTTCTGTGGCCAGGTGTGGCAGGATTTGTTCTGGTAAGTATAGTAGTGAAGACTATACTGGCGCACGTTTGCTTTGAGACTTAGAAGGAACATTCGGGACGAATGTTTCTAAGGAGAGAATGTTATACCCGTATTTCAGTATATGCGTGAGGACGTGCGTAGAAATTTGAACTTTAAAGTGGCTTGACCGATTTTATTTGTGCACAACACCATGTTAGAGTCGTTTTTCGACGAAACGTTTTACAAAACTTGCGAAGGGAAAATTCAGGCTATGTCATTTCTAATTTTTGCGGATTTTTCGAGAGGCGAAGCGTGTTGGACCAACGAGAGGCGCCACTTGGCACCCTCTTGGCGGAAAAGTGGGGCGGATTGGGCGATTTCCTTGACATTTTTGTCAAGTAGTAGGTAGGATATTTTGTGGTAGATGGATAAGGTGCACTTGGCATGATCTTGGCCTACACTTGCCTTGCACTTGGCATGATCGTGGCCATTGGTTGGCCTTGGCTTGTCCTATAAATACCCCCCTTTGGAAGACTTCTTCATCCATTCCTAAATTTCCTAAGTGTTAAAATCCTCCCTCCCCTTGAGTAGTGTTCTCGTCCTCCCCCTTTGTGAGGCCTCATGTGGAGAGTACCACAGTGGGGTAGGACGAGGGGTATACACCCCCCCTTGTGGTGTTGTCTCGTATATATACCCCCTCTTGGTAGAAATACTCTCAAAAGTATTGTTGTTATACCCAAATTACCTTAGCCGTATACCTTGTAGTATTCCAAAGATACCTCTATACGTAGAGCGGGAATATACTACCTAAATGTCCCTTTTTGTCTCAAACCGAAACCACAGGAAAATCTCCTAGTTGGTTGGAGTTTAAGTAGAAGTTGGTTAGAACTTCTAAGGGTTGTTTGGAGGCGGCCTGAGCGCACTGAGTAGGAGCTAAACCTTGCTCGGGATCGACATTTAAACTCGGATAATTTTGGGCTTATCGAGGTAAACACTCTTGACCTTCTATTGTAATTGGAAATTACATGTTGTAGGAATGTATAGTTGAAGTATACTATATATAGAACTGAACATAATTGTGCGGCAATGTCTTTTGACTTAAGCTGAATTTAAAGAGAAGAATCTGTAATTACATAGGGTGTATTCAGTAGACTTGTGTAGCATTCTTGTGTAGTAGAATCGCACACGTCGTTAGACGTGCAAACCCCGGTTGGCTTGGTAGCGGCCTCGATAGAGAGGAGATTTACTGTGTGTTGCGGGGAGTCCGAATTTTCTGTAGAATGTTCTACGATTAGACCTAGATGTTAATACGCGCCTTGTGGCCTTATAGGTTGAAGTACTATGCGTGGCGCGATCTACTTGGCTTAAGGAGTAGCCGGCGGTTTGAGGTACTTGGAGCGTTTTGCTATTAGTCAATAATCGTCGCGAGGTATGTGAACCTCTTCCTACCTTTTCTAGCATGATATGTGTATAACTATGTAGTACGGTAGACGTACATGTGTAAAATGCTTTGTGGTTTTAAAAGGTAACTGACTTGATGTGTGATAATAAAGAAGAGTTATACTAGCTTTATGGGAAGTTAGGTATAACGTTTTAAGATAGGTAAAGAGAATGGTTTACTGATTTTAAAAGTTAAGAGGCTTAATCTTAAAGATAAGAGACTTAACTTGTTTTACTTGGTAATTAACATTTTGTTAAAAATGTTGTAAAACCTCATTCGCGAGTAATGAGTACTTGATTTTAAAAGCAATAATGTTTTACTGATTTCGGAAATCAGAATAAGTATCGAACAAACCACAGCAGCGCTAATAAAGGGAAATGTTTTGACTAATAATGTATTAGTAAAACCAATAGAAACTTCCATCTGCATAGAAACTAAGATGAGACAAAATGATGTTACATTTCCTAGATCATGGCTGCTTAAATAAGATTGTTATAAACAAGAATAACCTACTCACGTATCGCATATATGTTTCTCAAATTGCTTTTAAAGGAGAATTATATCATTAAGTGATTAAAATTATGAACTACTGAAACCTTTCAAAATGAGAAACTTGAGTAATTGAAATTAGGCAAACTTAAAACATTTGGAAAAGAATGTTGTTACTTGATTTTACGAAGAGAAGTGTTTTGATTTACTTCAAAAGATAATCACTCTATTTTCATATACTACGGGTGTTGTGTGACTTTGTAAACGTAACGTATCTTTTAAAAGATAATGTATGAAGTACTTTGGGAATAGATACGATCTTGTTAATCATATATTAGAATGTACCTTGTGTGTATAACTTGATTGTGTTGGTTTGTGATAGCCTTGTAATACTTTCTTGTTGATTTGATAAGTAAACATGCTAGGATGCTACGTGTGTTAGTATCTTGTGATGTTTTGTGTAAAGGGGTTTTCCTCGATTGCGCTTAAAGTTGTTTGACTCTCACCGTTATGTTGGTATTGTACCACTCACCTTGACTTGTTTAGGAGGTTGCGCCTCCGTCGCGGGGTAGACTTCGGCGATGCAGGACCGTGATTCGAGAATACCTCATGCGGGTCGAGGATCCATGCGAACTACGGAGTTCGGGTTAGTTTGCGGCCCTTGTGGTCATGCGGTCTTTGTGGCTACGCGGTGCGAGTCGGGGCGATTTACGCCGGGAGTAGCTACCTCGATGCGAGGAATACCTCATGCGGGCCTACGAGGTTGGCCTATGCGAGCTACGGAGAGTTCGTGGCTAGGCCGCGCATTTGATCTGCGGCGAGTGACCGGCTTTGATCATGTGGCCAGTGCAGACAGATATCATGATACGCTTTATGACCACTGTTAGTCTTGTGGGTATTAGTAGTCGGTTATGCCTTCGCACTTACCTGTCTCGCTTTATTAGGACACGTGGGACCCGTGTTCATGTGTATTTCTTGGTGCTTTTATATCATAAACTGGCGATGCGAAGGTATTCCACGCATGATTGATGTTATGGGCGTGAGACCCATACTTACAATTTAGTGATCACTTTGAGGCGTGAGTCCACGACTTGACATGATCGCTTATTTTATTGTGAACTGTAGTTTGGTTATCATACATGTCTCCTGCTTTATAGACTATTATGATTTCATTTACAGTATTTTCAGTTTCACATACTTGGTACCTGTTGTACTGACCTCCTTCGGGGGGCTGCGTTCATGCCGCAGGTAAAGGTACACCAGTGTTGATCCTCGCTCTTAGGGTCACAGTTCAGCGTATGGGAAGCTCCGTTTCTCCGGAGGCTTATCAGTGGTATAGTCCCCTGTCGTTGTAGGTATTTACATTCAGGGGTATGGCGGGACCCCGCCATTGTTGTCGTATCATTCTTAGAGGTCTGTAGTACTGTTGTGGGCAGAGTTGTAATGGGATGTAACTGTTCGGTTTTAAATTGATCTATATATATATGCCGTAAGGCAAGTTTTCTCCGATTACTGTTTCTTACTTCATAATATTTTCATGTCTTGTTTTATGTTCCGCTGATTACTCTGATGTTGTATCACTAGGGTGCCCGGGGTAAGGCACCAGTCACGGGCCCGGGTTCGGGTCGTGACAAAAGTGGTATCAGAGCAGTTAATCCTCGGAAAGTGTCTACAGACCGTATCCAGTAGAGTCTTGATTATCGGTGTGTTGTGCACCACACCAATAATCAGGAGGCTATAGGATATTTAGGATTGGTTTCTATTCTTCTCACTCTGAGATCGTGCCTTAGAGCTGTGTTGTAAGTTGGACCTTCTAAACGTATTTCTTTCCCTTACCGTTATGCCTCCGCGTAGGGCAACCCGGCCGTGAGGCAAGCGGCGGAGCTGCGAGTAGAGTTCAGAGGGTTACGAGGGCACAGGCCCAACCATCACCTGAGTTAGGTGCTTCGTTCGGGGAGTTATGCTACGTCACCAGCCCCAGCAGAGTTTAGCACGGCGGCAACAGTTCCTACTGCGGCCATGACATTTGAACCTTCAGTTCCACGACCGGAAACAGAGAATATAGATTGCAAGGAGACAACCACATTAGCTATGGATTTGGCTACCGCAGAGTATCGATGTACCTCGAGTCTTGATGAAAATCTTAGAAAGGGTTGTGCGAGTAATTCTTCGATTAGGCTTGAGCATGGCTCGTATGCGGGCTTATGCGCAAAGCGGCCGAAACGTAGAGATCGACGCGTTAACGAAGGGCGACGAAGGGGCGAGCGGCAGGTCCTTTGGTAACTTTCGAGTCGAGTCACCTCACCACAGATTAGATTATGCACATCCACCAAGATGCAAAGGTCCTCGCGTGGTTCGTGACGTTCGGGGTATGCGAGAGTTGGTCGAGCTCGAGCTTCCGCTCACACGCTACACGTAGGTTCGGCCCGGCCGGATTCAGCTTTTCCCAGTGTTCATACGGTGTGACGTCATCCGGGAATGTCATCTTTAGTTGGTACTTGTTTTACTGCGGCCGTCGGGGCCACGTGTCGAAAGGATGTCCTAGTAGGAGGACTCAACCTTCAGATCGGTGGGTAGTTCGTCATCTCCCACTGCTATGTGCCTACGGGTAGGTTTGATTAGAACGACTAAGGAATGAAGCGGAGATATAGATATATCCTTAACCTCTGTAGATCAAGATATGTGATAAGGTGAGTATACCTTAAGTGTTATGTTCAGATAGCATGGTGTAAATTGTGATTAGGAAATCATGGTTAGTATGAGGTAAGATTGGACATAAGGAAAGTGTGAGCCTTAGAGCTTTATACGTAGAGACCTTAGAGCAAGGCCATCTTGGGTAAAAGATTTATATTTTTATGTTTAACCTTGGAGTGCATTGTGCACGGGAGATATGTTTTGGGATAAGTCCTCGAGTAGCGTGATATGAAAGAGGGTAGTTGAGCTAGGAAGACCGCTAGGTTTTCGTAACGTGATTTGTGAAATTGTTCCGGATCGGGGAGCTAGTGTTTTGCGCGATGCCGGGTAGGGTTGAGGCCATGTTGCGGGTCAACCCGCGACCTGTATGGTGGTGGGGTCAGTTTGTGGTGGTCCCGCCTTGTGATAGGGTCACGAGGGTGTTAGGCCCATGTTTAGTTAACCAACAGACGAGTTCGTGGATGCGTTCAACCAGATGGTCGGGCGATGGGGGCAGCCGTCGTGTTTTCGGTCAGACCGTGTACTCAGCGATGTTGATATATCGTAAAGGTTGTAAGGCTGCACGGTGCCTACCTTCACCTTATGGCGCAGTGGGGCCCAGTTCTGTTACTTCTTTTTCGAAGTTTTACCAGCAGATTAGGAACTCAGTGAGTTTCAGATCGTGTCGCCCTCGGGCGGTGTGTGGATTTCGAGGGTAGTGTAAGGATTGTTGTCTCTGTTGAGGAGTGTTTTAGTAGCTACCATTTCAGTGTGGATGTCGCTATGGCGCTTGCGGGCGGAAGTGTAAGTTCTTGGCCGATTGGTTTGATGTTGGCAAGGTTCAGATAGTTGGTTCAGGCTTGTTCCAACAGACTGTGGATAGGGTGAGGCTTATCTAGAAGAGATTTTTGGCAGCTCAGAGAAATCGTGCGGATTATCGGTGACGACGCTTAGAGTTCAGGTTGACGGTCGGTCTTGAAGGTACCACCCGGATAAGTGCGATGAGCTTTGGAAAACAGAGAAACTTAGCGAGTTACTTTGGGCCTTTTGAGTTCATGTGAGGGATAGGCCAGGTTTCCTATATGATAGCATTTGCCGTCCGACTTAGGAGGCAGTACGTCCGGTCTTTCGTATTGTTATGTTCGAGAAGGAAATCGGAGATCCATCCAGAGTGTTCTCAGTTAATGATGACCAAGTTGAAGATAATAACCCCGAGATTTGGAAACTGAAGCAGTGACAGAAGTGTGGTAAGAGTTCGAGTGTACAAGAAGTGTACGACATCCTCAGGGATCGCATGCAGTCCGGTACCATTTGTTGGGTCGCCGGAGTGACACTAGAACCTCGCGGCAAAGTGACAAAAGTGGGAAGAAGCGAGCATGTATGGCGAGCATTGATGTGATCATTACTTTGGTGATGTTAGAGGTGTTTCCTCGTGGGCTTGGATGTAAGAATTGTGCGCAGGTGTTTCTGTGGCCAGGTGTGGCAGGATTTGTTCTGGTAAGTATAGTAGTGAAGACTATACTGGCGCACGTTTGCTTTGAGACTTAGAAGGAACATTCGGGACGAATGTTTCTAAGTGTTATACCCCGTATTTCCAGAGTATGTACGTGAGCGCGTACGTATTGTAATTTGAGCCTTAAAGTTGGCTAGTTTCGAAATTTGTACACAACACCCGATTAGAGTCGTTTTTCGACGAAACGTTTCCACAGCTTTCGTAGGGAAAATTCCGGCTATGGCATTTTTAATTTTTACGGATTTTTCCGAGAGACGAAACATTTTGGACCAACGAGAGGGCGACACTTGTCACCCTCTAATTGGAAGGAGTGGACGACAAAGCTAGCCCTTTTGCACGTTTTTGGTGTTGAAATTTTGGTCAAGGGTTAGGTAGGATATTTTGTGTAGATGGATAAGGTAGCACATGGCTAAATCTTGGCCTTACACTTGCTATGCACTTGTCTTCATCTTGGCCATTGGTTGGCCTTCACTTGACCTATAAATACCCCTCTAAGTTGAAGACTTTCTTCATCCAAAACTTGAGCAATCTATCTAAGTCTCAAATACTCCCTCCCTCTTGTCTTGCTATCGTCCAAAGTCCCCCTCCCCCCCCTTTGAGCAAGGCCCTTGGCCGAGAGCCTCCCCCTCCCCCTTTGTGGTGCCCTAGCCGAGGGGTACACCCTCCCCTAGCCTAGTTGTCTCGTATAAATACCCCTTTTTGTGGTATATAAATACTCTCCTAGTATTGTTATAATGCCCAAAATACTTTAGCCTTATACCTTGTAGTACTTTCCAAAGTACCCTTTATACGAAAAGCCCAGAAAATACTATTATACTTCCCTCAGTCACAAAAACGAAACCCTAAGTAAATCTTCACCCGTAGTTGAAGTGTTAAGTAGAAGTTGGTTAGAACTTCTAAGGGTTGTTTGGAGCGGGTTGGGCGCTTGAGTAGGAGCTAAACCTTGCTCAGGATCGACATTTAAACTTGGATAATTTTGGGCTTATCAAGGTAAACACTCTTGACCTTCTGTTGTAATTGGAAATTACATGTTGTAGGAGTATATAGTTAAGTATACTATATATAGAACTGATCATAGTTGTGCGGCAATGTCTTTTGACTTAAGCTTGAATTTTAAGAAGTGGTAATCGAATCGTAATTACATAGGGTATCAGACATGAGACTTGTGTAGTATTCTTGTGAGTAGAATTGTACACGTCCGGTCGGGCGTGCAAACCCCTGGTTGGCTTGGTAGCCGGCCTCGATAGAGAGAGATTTCTGTTGTTGCGTGGGGAGGTCTTTGCCGAATTTTCTGTAGAATATTCTACGTCGGGATCTAAAGATATTAATAGGCGCTTTGTGGCCTCTATAGGTTGTAGTACTACGTGTGGAGTGATCCGCTTGGTAGAGTGTGGCCGACGGTTTGAGGTACTTGGAGCGTTTTGCTATTAGTCGATAATCGTCGCGAGGTATGTGAACCTCTTCCTATCTTTTCTAGCATGATATGTGTGAGCTATGTAGTACGGTGACGCATACGTGTTAACCGTATTTGGTTGTTTTAAAAACATAAGTGTTATACTAGCTTTATGGGAAGTTAGGTATAACGTCTTAAGGGTGGTAAAATGAATGGTTTATTAATTTCAAAAGTTAAGAGATTGGATCTTATAAGATAAGAGACTTAACTTAAATGAATTAATATGGATTTTGTGTGAAACCTCATTCGTGAGTAATGAGTACTTGGTTTTTAAAAGGAATAACGCTTTCTTGATTTCTAAATCGAATGTGTATCAATAAACCACTGCAACGTTAATAAAGGAAAATGTATTGAATAACTAAGTATTATTAAAACCAGTAGAAACCTCCATCTGCATAGAAGCTAAGATGAGACAAAATGATATTACATTTTCTAGATCATGGTTGCTTAATAAGATTGATTATGAACAAGATTAACCTACTCACCTATGACATATGTTACTCTATTGTTTTAAAAAGAGGTTAAGACATTGAACTATGAAACTTTTCTAAAAAGAGACTTGCGTAATTGAAATTAGGCAAACTGGAACTTTTAGGGAAAAGAAAGGCATTGTGTTGTCTTAAAATGGTTTAAGACATAAAGTGTTATAACAGCTTTATGGGAAGTTGGTTATAACGACTTTATGAAAACAAAAGAAGGGTTTTATCATTTGTTTTAATGCGGTAACTTGACTTTTAAAAGAGAAGTATTTTGGTCCAAAGGAAGGCATGGTATTGCCTTAATTTGGTCTTAAAAAGGAAAGTATGAAAGTTGTTTTGGTTTACTTAAAAGATATAAGTCACACATTTTTATATACTACGGTTATCGGGTGACTTTTAGAAAAGGAATGAATCTCTTAAAAGGAATTTACGTGCGTAGTACTTTAGGGTTAAAATCCAGACTTTGACATAAAATGAAAGTACCTTGAGTTGTGTGTAACTTGCTTATGCTTGTTGTTATGAAACTTGACCATGTTACGTGTGATAGCCTTGTTGTGCAAGATCGTGTTCTACTCGACTAGGTTCATCCGAATGTATTCCACGATTACCGGTTCATCCGAATGTATTTCACTTGATTACGGCTCATCCGAATGTATTTCACTTGATTACGGTTCATCCGAATGTATTTCACTTGATTACGGTTCATCCGAATGTATTTCACTTGATTACGGCTCATCCGAATGTATTTCACTTGATTACCGGCTCATCCGAATGTATTTCACTTGATTACGGTTCATCCGAATGTATTTCACTTGACTAGGCTCATCCGAATGTATTCCACTCGACTAGGTTCATGGGATGGACCGGAAATGTATTCCACACGTTTCTATATTAGGTCCATAAGATGGGCGAGACACATTTACGTATCACATGATTTGTACCTAGGCTGGCGGTGAGAAGTAGTTCCACGGGCATGAGGATGACTTTGAGGGCATGAGTCACGACTTGACATATCGCTTTTATGTTGTGATCGTAGTTTGGTTATCATACATGTCTCCCGCTTTATATAGACTATTATGATTTCATTTACGATTTTTCGATTTCACATACTTGGTACTGTTATCGACCTCCTTGGGTGCGTTCATGCCGCAGTAAGGTACATCGACCGCCGATCCCCGCTTATAGGATCACATTCAGCTTGTTGGAAGCTCGTTCCTTGAGGCTTATCTTTGGTATGTTACCACAGTCCGTAGGTTCTTGTACATTCGTGGTATGGCGGGGCCCCGTCGTCATAGTTGTTGTCACTTCTTAGAGTGCAGTAATCTTGTTGTGGCGATGCGTAAAATGGATAATCGTCGGGTATTTATGTATATATCTTGAAAATCGCTTTGGTTGCTGCTTATTTATCATGTCTCTTAATTCATGTTCATGTTTTTATTTCCGCTGATTTTCTCTGATGATGTATCACTAGGGTGCCCGGGGTAAGGCACCAATCACGGGCCCGGGTTCGGGTCGTGACAAAAGTGGTATCGAGCGATTAGTCCTCGGAAAGTGTCTGACCGCGTCGGTTATACCGTATTTCCAGTATATGCGACGGGACGTGCGTAGAAAAGTTTGTGCCTTAAAGTGCTTGGCGAATTTTATTTGTGCATAACACCCGGTTAGAGTCGTTTTTAGTGAAACGTTTTCCACGCTTTCGTAGGGAATTTCCGCTATGTCATTTTTAATTTTTGCGGATTTTTCCGAGAGTCGAACATTTTTGGCCAACGAGGCGACACTTGTCACCCTCCCATCGAGCACGTTACGGTAAAGAGGTGGACGAATTGGCCATTGTTGGTCAAGGGTTGGTAGGATATTTTGTGGTAGATGGATAAGGTGCACTTGGCAAGATCTTGCCCTACACTTGCCTTGCACTTGGCAAGATCTTGGCCATTGGTTGGCCTTTGCTAGGCTATAAATACCCACCCTTTGGAAGACTTATTCATCCTAAAATGTTCTAAGTCTTAGAAATCCTCCCCTCCCTCTTGTTTGACTCTCGTCCAAGAGCTCCTCCCTAGATAGGCCCTTGTGGCGAGAGCCTCCCTCCCCCTTTGTGGTGTGGCTGGGTACCCCTGCCTAGTTGTTTTCGTATAATACCCCACTCTTGATAGAAATACCTCAAAAGTATTGTTATAATGCCCAAATTACCTTAGCCATATACCTTGTTGTATTCTAAGGTTATACCTATCTGAAAAGCCCGTAAATACTATTATACTTACCGTCAATCACCCGAAACCCTAAGGAAAATCTCCATGGTTAGTTGGAGTTGTATGTAGAAGTTGGTTAGAACTTCTAAGGGTAGTTTGGAGCGGGTTGGAGCGCACGGAGTTGGAGCTAAACGATTGCCCAGGATCGACTTTAACTCGGATAATTATGGGCTTATCGAGGTAAATATCTTGTCCCTCTATTGTAATTGGAATTTGCATATTGTTAGAATATATAGTTGAAGTATACTATATATAGAACTGAGCGTAGTTATCGGCAATGCCTCACGGCTTAAGCCTGAATTTAAAGAAGAGTACTGAACTGTAATTACATAGGGCTGTATTACAGTAGACTTGTGTAGTAGTACCGTGGAGTAGAATTGTACCCGTTAGGGTTAAATGTATAACCCCCCCCCCTGGTTGGCTTGGTAGCCGGCCTCGATAGAGGAGGAGATTTACGCTGTTGTTGCGGGAGGTCTTTGAATTTTCTGTAGAATGTTCTACGAAGAGACCTTATGTTAATAAGCGCCTTGTGGCCTTATAGGTGGAAGTACTATGCGTGGCGCGATCTACTTGGCTTAGGGAGTAGCCGGCGGTTTGAGGTACTTGGAGCGTTTTGCTATTAGTCGATAATCGTCGCGAGGTATGTGAACCTCTTTCTATCATTTCTAGCATGATATGTGTGAGCTATGTAGTACGGTAGACGTACATGTGCTAAATGTATTTGATTGGTTTAAAACATAAAGTGTTATAACGGCTTTATGGGAAGTTGGTTATAACAGCTTTATGTTGGTAAGAAAATACATGGTTTTAAAAGTCTTGATTTGAACTATAACTGGCTTGTTATGTGTTAATAAAGAACTTGAAGTATTTCAAAAGATTTTTGAATCATTTGGAAAGAAGAAGTAATACTTGGTTTTTGAAAACTTAAGAGTTATACTAGCTTTATGGGAAGTTAGGTATAACGGCTTAAGAATGTTTCTCGATTTCGAAATCGAATGTGTATCGACAAACCACTGCAGCGTTAATAAAAGGAAATGTTTTGAATAATTAAGTATTATTAAAACCAGTAGAAACCTCCATCTGCATAGAAGCTAAGATGAGACAAAATGATATTTCCTAGATCATGGCTGCTGTAATATGATTGTAATAAACAAGAATATCCTACTCACATATAAGGCTTAGGTTTCTCAGATTGTTTAAAGGAGAATTATATTCTTAAATGAATAAGACTATGAACTACGAAACCTTTCTAAAATGAGAAACTTGAACATTGGAAATTAGGCAAACTTGAACATTGGAAATTAGGCAAACTTGAACATTGGAAAAGAATGTTGCTACTTGATTTTACAAAGAGGAGTAATTGATTTACTTAAGAAAATAATCACTCTATTTTCAAATACTACGGGTATTGTGTGACTTTTGTGAAAGTAACGTATCTTTTAAAGAGTTAATGTATGAAGTACTTTGGGGATAAAAACCCGATCTTGTTAATCATATAGTAGGAAGTACCTTGTGTGAACAACTTGATTGTATTGGTTTGTGATAGCCTTGTAATACTTTCTTGTTGCTTTGATAAGTAAACGTGTTAGGATGCTACGTGTGTTAGTATCTTGTGATGTTTGTGTAAAGGGGTTTCCCTTGATTGTGCTTATTAACTATCAGTCGTTATGATAGTATTGTGGCATTCATCTCTTGAGATGATTCCGGGTTAAGCCCTCCGACGGGGTAGACTCAAAGCGTCGATGGACCTATGATTCGAGAATACCTCATGCAGGTCCCAGGGGCCTATGCGGAGCTACGAGAGTTCCAGGTTAGTGTGCGTCCTTTATGGGCATGCGGTCCTTGTGGCCATGCGGACTCGGAAGTCCAGGACGATGCCGGGGAGTAGCTACCCTCGATGCGGGGAATGCCTCATGCGGGCCGAAGAGATTGGCCTACGCGAGTGCGGGAAGTTCGGGACTAGACGCACATTAGATCTGCGGGCAAGTGGCGGCTTTGATCATGTAATGATGCCTAGACAGATCTTATAATCTGATTCATGACCTTGTTGGTACTGTGGGTGTTAGTAGTCGGCTATGCCTTCGTACTTACCGTACGGTGTTATTATGGCACAGTGGGACTGGTGTTCATGTGTGTTCCTTGGTGCTTTTATATCATAAAGCTGCGTGATGAGGAATGTGTCCCACGCACGATTGATGTTGTGGCGTGAGACCCATATTATGTTCTTTTGTGATGACTTGAGGGCGTGAGTCCCTGACTTGATATGACTGCTTAGTTATTGTAAAACTGTAGCTTGGTTATCATACATGTCTCCTGCTTTGTATAGACTACTATGATTTCATTTACAGTATTTATTTTCAGTTTCACATACTCGGTACCTGTTGTACTGACCTCCTTCGGGGGGCTGCGTTCATGCCGCAGGTTGAGGTACACCAGTCGTTGATCCTAGCTCTCAGGGTCACAGTTTCAGCGTTTGGGAAGCTCCGTTTCTCCGGAGGCTTATCAGTGGTATAGTCCCCTGTCGTAGTAAGTGTTTACATTCAGGGGTTTGGCGGGGCCCTGTCCCGCCATTGTTGTCGTATCATTCTTAGAGGTCTGTAGTACTGTTGTGGGCAGGGTTTGTAAAAAGGATTAAACTGTTCATGTTAAAAGTTGTCATTTATACATATGCCGAAAGGCAAGTTCTTCTCATATTATTGTTTCATATTTCATAATATGTCTTGTATCGTTTTATGTTCCGCTGATTACTCTGATGTTGTGTCACTAGGGTGCCCGGGGTAAGGCACCAGTCACGGGCCCGGGTTCGGGTCGTGACAGTCTTGATTATCGGTGTGTTGTGCACCACATCTATAATCAGGAGGCTATAGGACATTTAGGATTGGTTTCCATTCTTCTCATTCTGAGATCGTGCCTTAGAGCGGTGTGATAAGTTGGACCCCTCTGACGTACTCCTTTCCTTTACCAGTGATGCCTCCGCGTAAGGCAACCTGAGCCCGAATGGCAAGGCGATCGAGGAGTGTTAGTGAGATCTGAGGAAGTGCGGCGCGAGCGGCCAAGATCTGACGATGCTTCCAACGGCGAGTTTCGCGACGCCACGGACTGCGAGATTTAGAGCGCAGCGATGGCTGCCGAGACTCTGATACACGAGCCTCCGGTCCCGGCTGGAGCGGATGAGATGGGTACAAGAGATGGCGATTCTCGGCGGTCGTGGCGAATATGAGATAGGCTAGATCTGGCGATTCCGGCCCAGTAGCACCGTATTTCACCGGCGAGCGGTTTGAGGCTACGTGAATTTACGAGTTGTAGCCTCCGGTGTTCTATGGATCGAGGCGAGGGCGACCTCGGGAGTTTATCAAGCGACTCTGACGGATCGTGAGTGATCGAGCCTCGAGGCGAGTCGGTGGTATTGGGTTCGCGTCACCGCGTGATCTGCGATTGGTAGTTTGATTCGTGAGGCATCGGGAAGAGCATGCACTTCCAGCTTTGGGACGAGTTCTCGAGGCATTTCTTGCACATTTCTTGCCTCCACGGATGAGAGGGCTCGGGCAGATTTTTGACATTAAGGCGGGGCGGGCGGGCGGTTAGAAGTACAATGTGAGTTCGACTCATTAGCTCGGTATGTTCCAGCTGGTAGCGATATGGAGGACGAGTACACCGCTACGTCACGGTGGACGATTACTTGGCGAGGCTTGTGCGGGTGTAGCTCTTGGCCGGGCATGGACATTGCCGCGCAAGCTCATGCACTAGGATGTGAGGCACGGAGGTCGACGGAATGGCCGAGATCGCGAAGAGGCGAGCAGCGGTCCTTTGGTAACTTTAGCGGACCGCCTCGTGTGATCTAGTTATGTACCTCCGCCAAGATGAGTGGTCCTCGCCGATCTTGGGGCGTTCGGGTATTCGAGGCTGGTCGAGCTCGTGGCTTCGTTCACAGGTATACGTGAGTGCTAGCCAGCCGGATTCATGTCCCCCTCAGTGTGCACGATGTGGCAAACATCATCTCGGGGAATGTCGTCTTTTTACTGGTGCTTGTTTCACCTGCGGCCGTCAGGGCCATGTGACAAGAGACTGTACATATAGGAGAAATGCCGAATTGGCAGCCTACCGGATCGATGGCGAGTTCATCACCTTCTACGATTATGCCTGCAGTATGACTTATGATTAGAGTGGGCGGTAGCTTCAGTATATCCTTAACCCTCTAGAGGCTTGTATGTTTTGATGTTATGTTAATGTGTTAAGTGTTATGTTCGGATAGCTTTGTGCTAAAATGTGATTTAGGAACCTGGTTGGGGAAAAAAGGTAAGCCTGGGGGTGAGAAAATGATGAACCTTAGAATATTACAGTTGAGACCTTAGATGTAAGGCCGTCTTGAGTACAAGATTTTGCGAGCGATCCTTGTCAGAGTGAATTTTATGCTGGAATGTATTGTGTGATAAGTCCTGGTTGGGTAAATGAAAGTGGTATCTTTCATGATGTGATTTAGCAAGATTGTTCCGTGTCGGAGCAAGAGTTGGCGCGACGATGGGTCGGGTTGGGGCCGTGTTGCGGGCCAACCCGCACTGTTCGAGGTGGGGTCACTGCGGTGGTCCTCCGTGGTAGGGTCACGAGGGTGCTAGGCCCAAGTTTAGTTGACCATCGTATGAGTTCGTGGGTGTGTTCGACGTAAGCGGTCGTGAAGGCCGGGAATGGCCTTAAGGAAGATTGAGGCTAGTAAGATAACCAAGTTGGAGGTGGTGACTTCAAGGGCTGGAAAACAGAAACGTTGACGGAAGTGTGGTACGGATACTAGAAAGAGTTCGAGTGTTCGAGAAGGGTACAACGAGTTAGGGGAGAAGTGAACGTGTGTGATCATTTCTTGTAAAGGGAGAAGGTGCGAAGGATGTATATTTTTGACCTCAGGGATCGCATGCAGTCCGGTACCATATGTTGGGTCGCCGGAGTGACACTAGAACCTCGCGGCAAAATGACAAAAGTTTGTGATGTTAGAGGTGTTTCCTCGTGGACTTGGATATAAGTATTTTGCGTGCATGTGTTATTTCGTGGCCAATTGTGGCGTTGGCAACTTGTTAGAAGAACATTATCGTTATCCGTCTTGAGAGGGAACATTCGGGACGAATGTTTCTAAGGAGGGGAGAATGTTATACCCCGTATTTCCAGAGTATGTACGTGGAGCGTCGTATTATAATTTGAGCCTTAAAGTTGGCTAGTTTGAAATTTGTACACAACACCCGATTAGAGTCGTTTTTTTCGACGAAAGCGTTTCCACGACTTTCGTAGGAAAATTCGGCTATGGAATTTTTAATTTTACGGATTTTTCCGAGAGGCGAAACATTTTGGACCAACGAGAGGCGACACTTGTCACCTCTAATTGGAAGGAGTGAATGGCAAAGCTAACCCTTTTGCGTTTTTGGTGTTGAAATTTTGGTCAAGGGTTAGGTAGGATATTTTGTGTAGATGGATAAGGTAGCACATGGCTAAATCTTGGCCTTACACTTGCTATGCACTTGTCTTCATCTTGGCCATTGGTTGGCGCCCTTGACCTATAAATACCCTCTAAGTTGAAGACTTTCTTCATCAAAACTTGAGCAATCTATCTAAGTCTCAAATAATCCTCCCTCTTGTCTTGCTATCATCCAAAGTCCCTCTCCCCTTTGAGCAAGGCCCTTGGCCGAAGCCTCCCTCCCCTTTGTGGTGCCTGGCCAGAAGTGGCACACCCTAGCCTAGTTGTCTCGTATAAATACCCCTTTTTGTGGTATATAAATACTCTCTAGTATTGTTATAATGCCCAAAATACTTTAGCCTTATACCTTGTAGTACTTTCCAAAGTACCCTTTATCTGAAAAGCCCGAAAATACTATTATACTTCCTCGACCACAAAAACGAAACCCTAAGTAAATCTTCACCCGTAGTTGAAGTGTTAAGTAGAAGTTGGTTAGAACTTCTAAGGGTTGTTGGAGCGGGTTGGAGCGCACGGAGTAGAGCTAAACCTTGCTCAGATCGACATTTAAACTTGGATAATTTTGGGCTTATCGAGGTAAACACTCTTGACTTACATTGTAATTGGAAATTACATGTTGTAGGAGTATATAGTTAAGTATACTATATATAGAACTGATCATAGTTGTGCGGCAATGTCTTTTGACTTAAGCCTGAATTTTAAGAAGTGAACTGAACTGTAATTACATAGGACTGTATTACAGTAGACTTGTGTAGTATTGCTGTGAGTAGAATTGTACACGTCCGGTCAGACGTGCAAACCCCCCCCCCCCCTGGTTGGCTTGGTAGCCGGCCTCGATAGAGGAGGAGATTTACGCTGTTGCGGGGGGGGGGGAGGTGCTGCCGAATTTTCTGTAGAATATTCTACGTCGGGATCTAAAGATATTAATAGGCGCTTTGTGGCCTCTATAGGTTGTAGTACTACGTGTGGAGTGATCTGCTTGACTGAGAGTGTAGCCGACGGTTTGAGGTACTTGGAGCGTTTTGCTATTAGTCGATAATCGTCGCGAGGTATGTGAACCTCTTCCTATCTTTTCTAGCATGATATGTGTGAGCTATGTAGTACGGTGAGCGTACGTGTGTTAATCGTATTTGGTTCTTTTAAAAACATGTGTTATACTAGCTTTATGGGAAGTTAGGTATAACGTCTTAAGGGTGGTAAAATGAATGGTTTATTAATTTCAAAAGTTAAGAGATTGGATCTTATAAGATAAGAGACTTAACTTAAATGCATTAATATGGATTTTGTGTGAAACCTCATTCGTGAGTAATGAGTACTTGGTTTTTAAAAGGAATAACGCTTCTTGATTTCCAAAATCAGAATGTGTATCAATAAACCACTGCAGCGTTAATAAAGGAAAATGTATTGAATAACTAAGTATTATTAAAACCAGTAGAAACCTCCATCTGCATAGAAGCTAAGATGAGACAAAATGATATTACATTTTCTAGATCATGGCTGCTTAATAAGATTGATTATGAACAAGATTAACCTACTCACCTATGGCATATGTTACTCTATTGTTTTAAAAAGAGGTTAAGACATTGAACTATGAAACTTTTCTAAAAAGAGACTTGCGTAATTGAAATTAGGCAAACTGGAACTTTTAGGGAAAAGAAAGGCATTGTGTTGTCTTAAAATGGTTTAAGACATAAAGTGTTATAACAGCTTTATGGGAAGTTGGTTATAACGACTTTATGAAAACAAAAGAAGGGTTTTATCATTTGTTTTAATGCGGTAACTTGACTTTTAAAAGAGAAGTATTTTGGTCTAAAGGAAGGCATGGTATTGCCTTAATTTGGTCTTAAAAAGGAAAGTATGAAAGTTGTTTTGGTTTACTTAAAAGATATAAGTCACACATTTTTTTATATACTACGGGTATCGGGTGACTTTTAGAAAAGGAATGAATCTCTTAAAAGGAATTTACGTACGTAGTACTTTAGGGTTAAAATCCGGACTTTGACATAAAATGAAAGTACCTTGAGTTGTGTGTAACTTGCTTATGCTTGTTGTTATGAAACTTGACCATGTTACGTGTGATAGCCTTGTTGTGCAAAGTCTTGTGTTCTACTTGACTACGGTTCATCCGAATGTATTCCACTTGATTACGGTTCATCCGAATGTATTTCACTAGATTACCGGTCCATCCGGGAATGTAGGTCACTCGATTACCGGTTCATCCGAATGTATTTCACTTGACTACGGCTCATCCGAATGTATTCCACTCGACTACCGGTTCATAGGATGGACGGAAATGTATTCCACGTTTCTATATTAGGTCCATAAGATGGGCGAGACCTTTTTACGTATCACATGATTTGTACCTAGGCTGGCGGTGAGGAAGGAGTTCCACGGGCATGAGGATGACTTTGAGGCACGAGTCCCGACTTGACATGATCGCTTTTATGTTGTGAATCGTAGTTTGGTTATCATACATGTCTCCGCTTTATATAGACTATTATGATTTCATTTCTGATATTTCTGATTTCACATACTTGGTACTGTTGTCGACCTCCTTGAGGCTGCGTTCATCTGCGCAGTAAAGGTACATCGACCACGATCCGCTTATAGGATCACATTCGGCGTGTTGGAAGCTCCGTTCCTTCGAGGCTTATCTTTGGTATGTTACCACACAGTCAGTAGGTTCTTGTACATTCGTGGTATGGCGGGGCCCCGTCGTCATAGTTGTTGTCACTTCTTAAGTGCAGTAATGCTGTTGTGGCGATCCGTAAAGGATAACTGTTCGTATTTATGTATATATCAAGGCAACTGTTTTGGTTGGCTTTGCTTATTTATCATGTCTCTTAATTCATGTTCATGTTTTTATTTCCGCTGATTTTCTCGATGATGTATCACTAGGGTGCCCGGTAAGGCACGATCCACGGGCCCGGTTCGGTCGTGACACTAGGAGAGAATGTTATACCGTATTTCGCAGTATGTGCGTGAGGACGTCGTAGAAATTTGAACTTTAAAGTGGCTTGACCGATTTTATTTGTGCACAACACCCGGTTAGAGTCGTGTTTTGACCAAACGTTTTACACAACTTGCGAAGGAAAATTCGGCTATGTCATTTCTAATTTTTGCGGATTTTTCAGAGACGAAGCGTGTTGGACCAACGAGAGGAGCCACGGCACCTCTCATTGGCGGAAAAGTGGGGCGGATTTGGGACGATTTCCTTGACATTTTTGTCAAGTAGTAGGTAGGATATTTTGTGGTAGATGGATAAGGTGCACTTGGCATGATCTTGGCCCTACACTTGCCTTGCACTTGGCATGATCTTGGCCATTGGTTGGCCTTGGCTTGTCCTATAAATACCCCCCCATTGGAAGAATTCTTCATCCATTCCTAAATTTCCTAAGTGTTAAAATCCTCCCTCCCCTTGAGTAGTGTTCTCGTCCTCCCCCTTTGTGAGGCCTTGTGGCCGAGAGTTCCTCCCCCTCGTCGAGAGTACCCCACAGTGGGGTGGTAGAGGGTATACACCCCCCCTTTGTGGTGTTGTCTCGTATATATACCCCCCCTCTTGGTAGAAATACTCTCAAAAGTATTGTTGTTATACCCAAATTACCTTAGTCGTATACCTTGTAGTATTCCAAAGATACCTCTATACGTAGAGCCCGGAAATACTACCTAAATGTCCCTTTTTGTCTCAAACCGAAACCCTAAGGAAAATCTCCCTAGTTGGTTGGAGTTTAAGTAGAAGTTGGTTAGAACTTCTAAAGGTTGTTTGGAGCGCGGGTCGGAGCAGAGCTAAACCTTGCTCAGGATCGACATTTAAACTCGGATAATTTTGGGCTTATCGAGGTAAACACTCTTGACCTTCTATTGTAATTGGAAATTACATGTTGTAGGAATGTATAGTTGAAGTATACTATATATAGAACTGAACATAATTGTGCGGCAATGTCTTTTGACTTAAGCCTGAATTTAAAGAAGAGAACTGAACTGTAATTACATAGGACTGTATTACAGTAGACTTGTGTAGCATTACTGTGTAGTAGAATCATACACGTCCGGTTAGACGTGCAAACCCCCCCCGGTTGGCTTGGTAGCCGGCCTCGATAGAGGAGGAGATTTACGCTGTTGCGGGGGGGGGGAGGTGCTGCCGAATTTTCTGTAGAATGTTCTACGATTAGACCTAGATGTTAATACGCGCCTTGTGGCCTTATAGGTTGAAGTACTATGCGTGGCGCGATCTACTTGGCTTAAGGAGTAGCCGGCGGTTTGAGGTACTTGGAGCGTTTTTCTATTAGTCGATAATCGTCACGAGGTATGTGAACCTCTTCCTACCTTTTCTAGCATGATATGTGTATAACTATGTAGTACGGTAGACGTACATGTGTAAAATGCTTTGTGGTTTTAAAAGGTAACTGACTTGATATGTGATAATAAAGAAGAGTTATACTAGCTTTATGGGAAGTTAGGTATAACGTTTTAAGAGAGGTAAAGAGAATGGTTTACTGATTTTAAAAGTTAAGAGGCTTAATCTTAAAGATAAGAGACTTAACTTGTTTTACTTGGTAATTAACATTTTGTTAAAAATGTTGTAAAACCTCATTCGCGAGTAATGAGTACTTGATTTTAAAAGCAATAATGTTTCTTGATTTGAAATCGAATAAGTATCGAACAAACCACAAAAGCGCTAATAAAGGAAATGTTTTGACTAATAATGTATTAGTAAAACCAATAAACTTCCATCTGCATAGAAACTAAGATGAGACAAAATGATGTTACATTTCCTAGATCATGGTCGCTTAAATAAGATTGTTATAAACAAGAATAACCTACTCACGTATCGTACATATGTTTCTCAAATTGCTTTTAAAGGAGAATTATATCATTAAGTGATTAAAATTATGAACTACTGAAACCTTTCAAAATGAGAAACTTGAGTAATTGAAATTAGGCAAACTTGAAACATTTGGAAAAGAATGTTGTTACTTGATTTCTGAAGAGAAGTGTTTTGATTTACTTCAAAAGATAATCACTCTATTTTCATATACTACGGGTATTGTGTGACTTTTGTAAACGTAACATATCTTTTAAAAGATAATGTATGAAGTACTTTGGGAATAGATACCCGATCTTGTTAATCATATATTAGAATGTACCTTGTGTGTATAACTTGATTGTGTTGGTTTGTGATAGCCTTGTAATACTTTCTTGTTGATTTGATAAGTAAACATGCTAGGATGCTACGTGTGTTAGTATCTTGTGATGTTTTGTGTAAAGGGGGTTTTCCCTCGACTGCGCTTAAAGTTGTTTGACTCTCAGCCGTTATGTTGGTATTGTACCACTCACCTTGACTTATTTCCGGAGGTTAAGCTGCCCTCCGATGCGGGGTAGACTCAGGCGGTCTGGGACCATGATTCGAGAATACCTCATGCGGGTCCAGGGGATCCATGCGGAACTACGAGAGTTCCAGGTTAGTTTGCGGCCCTTGTGGTCATGCGGTCTTTGTGGCCATGCGGACTGCGAGTCGGGGCGATCTTACGGGAGTAGCTACCCTCGATGCGAGGAATACCTCACGCGGCCTACGAGGTTGGCCTATGCGAGCTACGGAGAGTTCGGGGCTAGGCAGCGCACATTTGATCTGCGCGCGAGTGACCGGCTTTGATCATGTGGACGGTCTAGACATATATCATGATACGATTTATGACCGTTAGTACCGTGGGTATTAGTAGTCGGTTATGCCTTCGTGCTTACCTGTCTTCGTTTATTAGGACACAGTGGGACACCGTGTTGATGTGTATTTCTTGGTGCTTTTATGTCATAAACTGCCGGCAGTAAGGAAGGTATTCCACGGGCCTGATTGATGTTATGGGCGTGAGACCCATAGTTACATTTGAG
Organism: Przewalskia tangutica; assembly: GCA_029844215.1. Lineage (NCBI taxonomy): Eukaryota > Viridiplantae > Streptophyta > Magnoliopsida > Solanales > Solanaceae > Przewalskia > Przewalskia tangutica. The sequence goes on along the minus strand of CM056726.1, from coordinate 92,904,883 downwards.
TGATGACTTTGAGGCGTGAGTCACGACTTGACATATCGCTTATTTATTGTGAACTGTAGTTTGGTTATCATACATGTCTCCTGCTTTATATGGACTACTATGATTTCATTTATCGTATTTTCAGTTTCACATACTCGGTACCTGTTGTACTGACCTCCTTCGGGGGGCTGCGTTCATGCCGCAGGTAAAGGTACACCAGTTGTTGATCCTCGCTCTTAGGGTCACAGTTCAGCGTATGGGAAGCTCCGTTTCTCCGGAGGCTTATCAGTGGTATAGTCCCCTGTCGTTGTAGGTATTTACATTCAGGGGTATGGCGGGGCCCTGTCCCGCCATTGTTGTCGTATCATTCTTAAGTGCAGTAATCGTTGTGGCGAGTTGTAATGGGATGTCGTTCGGTTTTAAATTGATCTATATATATATGCGTAAGGCAAGTTTTCTCCGACATCGTTTCTTACTTCATAATATTTTCATGTCTTGTTTTATGTTCCGCTGATTACTCTGATGTTGTATCACTAGGGTGCCCGGGGTAAGGCACCAGTCACGGGCCCGGGTTCGGGTCGTGACAAAAGTGGTATCAGAGCAGTTAATCCTCGGAAAGTGTCTACAGACCGTATCCAGTAGAGTCTTGATTATCGGTGTGTTGTGCACCACACCAATAATCAGGAGGCTATAGGATATTTAGGATTGGTTTCTATTCTTCTCACTCTGAGATCGTGCCTTAGAGCTGTGTTGTAAGTTGGACCTTCTAAACGTATTTCTTTCCCTTACCGTTATGCCTCCGCGTAGGGCAACCCGGGCCCAGGAGGGCAAGGCAGCCGAGGGAGCTGCGAGTAGAGTACAGAGGGTTACGAGGGCACAGGCCCAACCATCACCTGAGTTAGGTGCTTCGTTCGGGGAGTTATGCTACGTCACCAGCCCCAGCAGAGTTTAGCACGGCGGCAGCAGTTCCTACTGCGGCCATGACATTTGAACCTTCAGTTCCACGACCGGGAACAGAGAATATAGATTGCAAAGAGACAACCCTGTTACTAGCTATGGATTTGGCTACCAGAGAGTATACCGATGTACCTCGAGTCTTGATGAAAATCTTAGAAAGGGTTGTGCGAGAGTAATTCTTCAGTTAGGCTTGAGCATGGCACGTATGCGGGCTTATGCGCGAGCAAAGCGTAGAGATAGACGCGTTAAAGAAGGACAGCAGAAGAGGGACAGAGCAGCAAGGACCTTTGGTAACTATCTAGTCGAGTCACCTCACCAGCGGATTAGATTATGCACATCCACCAAGATGCAAAGGTCCTCGCGGGGTTCGGGGCGTTCGGGTATCGCAGAGTTGGTCGAGCTCCGGAGCTTAGGTTCACATCTACACGTAGGTTCGGCCAGCGGATTGATTTTCCCAGTGTTCACAGGTGTAATGACGTCATCCCGGAATGTCATCTTTTAGTTGGTACTTGTTTTACTGCGCCGTCGGGCCATGTGTCGAAAGGATGTCTAGTAGGAGGACTCAACCTTCGTGATCGGTGGGTAGTTCGTCATCTCCCTAGCTATGTGCCTACGGTAGGTTTGATTAGAACGACTAAGGGGAATGAAGCAGTAGATATAGATATATCCTTAACCCTCTAGAGATCAGTATATGTGATAAGGTGAGTATACCTTAAGTGTTATGTTCAGATAGCATGGTGTAAATTGTGATTAGGAAATCATGGTTAGTATGAGGGTAAGATTGGACATAAGGGAAAGTGTGAGCCTTAGAGCTTTATACGTAGAGACCTTAGAGGCAAGGCCATCTTGGGTAAAAGATTTATATTTTTATATTTAACCCTTGACGGAGTGCATTGTGCACGGGAGATCTCCTGTTGAGGGAGTGTTTTAGTAGCTACCATTTCAGTATTCGGATGTCGCTTTATGACGCCTTGCAGGGCGGAAGTGTAAGTTGTCGGTCGATTGGTTTGATGTTGGCAAGGTTCAGATAGTTGGTTCAGGCTTGTTCCAACAGACTGTGGATAGGGTGAGGCTTATCTAGAAGAGGTTTTTGGCAGCTCAGAGAAATCGTGCGGATTATCGGCGACGACGCTTAGAGTTCAGGTTGACGGTCGGTCTTCTTGAAGGTACCACCCCGGATAGGGTGCGATGAGCTTTGGAAAACAGAGGAAACTTAGCCCGAGTTACTTTGGGCCTTTTGAGTTCATGTGAGGGATAGGCCAGGTTGCCTATATGATAGCATTTGCCGTCCGACTTAGGAGGCAGTACGTCCGGTCTTTCGTATTGTTATGTTCGAGAAGGAAATCGGAGATCCATCCAGAGTGTTCTCAGTTAATGATGACCAAGTTGAAGATAATAACCCCGAGATTTGGAAACTGAAGCAGTGACAGAAGTGTGGTAAGAGTTCGAGTGTACAAGAAGTGTACGACATCCTCAGGGATCGCATGCAGTCCGGTACCATTTGTTGGGTCGCCGGAGTGACACTAGAACCTCGCGGCAAAGTGACAAAAGTGGGAAGAAGCGAGCATGTATGGCGAGCATTGATGTGATCATTACTTTGGTGATGTTAGAGGTGTTTCCTCGTGGGCTTGGATGTAAGAATTGTGCGCAGGTGTTTCTGTGGCCAGGTGTGGCAGGATTTGTTCTGGTAAGTATAGTAGTGAAGACTATACTGGCGCACGTTTGCTTTGAGACTTAGAAGGAACATTCGGGACGAATGTTTCTAAGGAGGGGAGAATGTTATACCCCGTATTTCCAGAGTATGTACGTGAGGACGTACGTAGAGAAATTTGAACTTTAAAGTGGCTTGACCGATTTTATTTGTGCACAACACCCGGTTAGAGTCGTTTTTCGACGAAACGTTTTACACAACTTGCGAAGGGAAAATTCCGGCTATGTCATTTCTAATTTTTGCGGATTTTTCCGAGAGACGAAACGTGTTGGACCAACGAGAGGGCGCCACTTGGCACCCTCTCATTGGCGGAAAAGTGGGGCGGATTTGGGACGATTTCCTTGACATTTTTGTCAAGTAGTAGGTAGGATATTTTGTGGTAGATGGATAAGGTGCACTTGGCATGATCTTGGCCCTACACTTGCCTTGCACTTGGCATGATCTTGGCCATTGGTTGGCCTTGGCTTGTCCTATAAATACCCCCCTTTGGAAGACTTCTTCATCCATTCCTAAATTTCCTAAGTGTTAAAATCCTCCCTCCCCTTGAGTAGTGTTCTCGTCCTCCCCCTTTGTGAGGCCTTGTGGCCGAGAGTACCCCCCCTCGTCGAGAGTACCCACTGGTGGGGTAGGCGAGGGTATACACCCCTTGTGGTGTTGTCTCGTATATATACCCTCTTGGTAGAAATACTCTCAAAGTATTGTTGTTATACCCAAATTACCTTAGCCGTATACCTTGTAGTATTCCAAAGATACCTCTATACGTAGAGCCCGGAAATACTACCTAAATGTCCCTTTTTGTCTCAAACCGAAACCCTAAGGAAAATCTCCCTAGTTGGTTGGAGTTTAAGTAGAAGTTGGTTAGAACTTCTAAGGGTTGTTTGGAGCGGGTCGGAGCGCACGGAGTAGGAGCTAAACCTTGCTCAGGATCGACATTTAAACTCGGATAATTTTGGGCTTATCGAGGTAAACACTCTTGACCTTCTATTGTAATTGGAAATTACATGTTGTAGGAATGTATAGTTGAAATATACTATATATAGAACTGAACATAATTGTGCGGCAATGTCTTTTGACTTAAGCCTGAATTTAAAGAAGAGAACTGAACTGTAATTACATAGGACTGTATTACAGTAGACTTGTGTAGCATTACTGTGTAGTAGAATCGTACACGTCCGGTTAGACGTGCAAACCCCCCCCCTGGTTGGCTTGGTAGCCGGCCTCGATAGAGGAGGAGATTTACGCTGTTGCGGGGGGGGGGGAGGTGCTGCCGAATTTTCTGTAGAATGTTCTACGATTAGACCTAGATGTTAATACGCGCCTTGTGGCCTTATAGGTTGAAGTACTATGCGTGGCGCGATCTACTTGGCTTAAGGAGTAGCCGGCGGTTTGAGGTACTTGGAGCGTTTTGCTATTAGTCGATAATCGTCGCGAGGTATGTGAACCTCTTCCTACCTTTTCTAGCATGATATGTGTATAACTATGTAGTACGGTAGACGTACATGTGTAAAATGCTTTGTGGTTTTAAAAGGTAACTGACTTGATGTGTGATAATAAAGAAGAGTTATACTAGATTTATGGGAAGTTAGGTATAACGTTTTAAGAGAGGTAAAGAGAATGATTTACTGATTTTAAAAGTTAAGAGGCTTAATCTTAAAGATAAGAGACTTAACTTGTTTTACTTGGTAATTAACATTTTGTTAAAAATGTTGTAAAACCTCATTCGCGAGTAATGAGTACTTGATTTTAAAAGCAATAATGTTTCTTGATTTGAAATCGAATAAGTATCGAACAAACCACAAAGACGCTAATAAAGTGGAAATGTTTTGACTAATAATGTATTAGTAAAACCAATAAACTTCCATCTGCATAGAAACTAAGATGAGACAAAATGATGTTACATTTCCTAGATCATTTGCTTAAATAAGATTGTTATAAACAAGAATAACCTACTCACGTATCGTACATATGTTTCTCAAATTGCTTTTAAAGGAGAATTATATCATTAAGTGATTAAAATTATGAACTACGAAACCTTTCAAAATGAGAAACTTGAGTAATTGAAATTAGGCAAACTTGAAACATTTGGAAAAGAATGTTGTTACTTGATTTTACTGAGAGAAGTGTTTTGATTTACTTCAAAAGATAATCACTCTATTTTCATATACTACGTATTGTGTGACTTTTGTAAACGTAACGTATCTTTTAAAAGATAATGTATGAAGTACTTTGGGAATAGATACCCGATCTTGTTAATCATATATTAGAATGTACCTTGTGTGTATAACTTGATTGTGTTGGTTTGTGATAGCCTTGTAATACTTTCTTGTTGATTTGATAAGTAAACATGCTAGGATGCTACGTGTGTTAGTATCTTGTGATGTTTTGTGTAAAGGGGTTTTCCTCGATCGCGCTTAAAGTTGTTTGACTCTCAGCCGTTATGTTGGTATTGTACCACTCACCTTGACTTGTTTCCGGAGGTTAAGCTGCCCTCCGATGCGGGGTAGACTCAGGCGGTCTGGGACCATGATTCGAGAATACCTCATGCGGGTCCAGGGGATCCATGCGGAACTACGGGAGTTCCAGGTTAGTTTGCGGCCCTTGTGGTCATGCGGTCTTTGTGGCCACGCGGTCGCGAGTCGGGGCGATCTTGGGAGTAGCTACCCTCGATGCGAGGAATACCTCACGCGGGCTACGAGGTTGGCCTATCTTGAGCTACGGAGAGTTCGTGGCTAGACGCGCACATTTGATCTGCGGCGAGTGACGGCTTTGATCATGTGGATGCAGACAGATATCATGATACGATTTATGACCACTGTTAGTACCGTGGGTATTAGTAGTCGGTTATGCCTTCGTACTTACCTGCATCGCTTTATTAGGACACAGTGGGACCCGTGTTCATGTGTATTTCTTGGTGCTTTTATATCATAAATCGCGTGATGGGAAAGGTATTCCACGGGCATGATTGATGTTATGGGCGTGAGACCCATAGTTACATTTGAGTGATGACTTTGAGGCGTGAGTCCACGACTTGACATATTCGCTATTTTATTGTGATCGTAGTTTGGTTATCATACATGTCTCCGCTTTATAGACTATTATGATTTCATTTACGATATTTTCATTTCACATACTTGGTACCTATTATGCGACCTCTTCGGGGCCGCGTTAAATGCGCAGTAAAGGTACACCGATGTTGATCCTCGCCTTAGGGTCACAATTCAACGTATGGAAGCTCCGTTTCTCGGAGGCTTATCGGTGGTATAGTCCCTGTCGTTGTAGGTATTTACATTCGGGGTATGGCGGGCCCTGTCCGCCATTGTTGTCGTATCATTCTTAAGTGCAGTAATCTTGTGGGCGAGTTGTAATGGGATGTAATCGTTGGTTTTAAATTGATCTATATATATATGCCGTAAGGCAAGTTATCTCCGACATTCTTACTTCATAATATTTTCATGTCTTGTTTTATGTTCCGCTGATTACTCTGATGTTGTATCACTAGGGTGCCCGGGGTAAGGCACCAGTCACGGGCCCGGGTTCGGGTCGTGACAATCACCTCTAATCGTATAACAATACCATTAGCTCCACCTATGGTCCAAAGGATACTTTCTTCACACAAGAAATGATCACTTCTATTCTCATAACACATGCTCGCTTCTTCCCTTACTCGTCGTACCCTCCTCGTACGCTCGAACTCTTCCTTCTATATGTACCACATTTCTGTCATTGCTTCAGTTTTCCAAAAACTCGGGGTTACTATCTCTAACTTGGTCATCATTAACTGGGAACACTCTGGATGGATTTCCGATACTCTTCCGAAATATAGAAACATGGGATACCGGACGTACTGCCTCCTAAGTCGGACGACAGTGCTAACTTATAGGCAACCTGGCCTATTCTACATCGATCTGAAAAGGCCCAAAGTACCTCGGGCTAAGTTTCCCCTGCTTTCCAAATCTCGTCACACCCTTCCGGGATGGAACCTTCAAGAAGACCTACCGTCAACCTGAACTCCAAGTGTCGACGCCGATTATCCACACGACTTCTGTTGACTCTGAGCAGCTAATAACTTCTTCTGGATAAGCTTTACCTTATCCACATCCTGCTGAAACAAGTATGGACCAACTATCTGAACCTTGCCAACATCGAACCAATCGACCGGCAACCTACACTTCCGCCCATACAAGTCTTCATAAGGCGTCATCCAAATACTAAAATGGTAGCTATATAATACTCACTCAACAAGAGGCAAATAATCCTCACAGCTACCCCTGAAATCAAAACACCAGCCCGTAACCTATCCTCAAATGTCTGGATAAAACGCGTTGTTCGTCCGTCGGCCCGAGGGTGAATGCACATCGAGACTCACCGAGTTCCTAACCACTTTGGTAAAACCTCCGAAAAGAAATAGCCATAAACTGGGCTCCACTGCCTGCCATAAAATAAAAGTAGGAACCCCGTGCAGCCTTACAACCTTCCTGATAACATCTCGCATTACCCTCCGCCGAGTAAACAATCCTGACTAAAAGACAAGATGGGCTGACCCCATCGGCCCTACTACTGGTCGAACGCATCCACAAACTCGTACGATGGTTACCTAAACTTGGGCCTAACACCTTCGTGACCCTATCATCTAGCGGGACCACCTCAAACTAACCCCACCACATTCCGGGCTGCGGGTTGACTCGCGATATGGCCTCAACCCGACCCACTTCGTACTAAACTCTTGTTCCCCGATCCGGAACAACCTTACCAGTTCACGTCATGAAAGCTACCACTTCCATCTCACACTACCCATGGAATTATCACACAAATACACCACGTATACCGAGTACTTCGACAAAGACCAACCGTAACATCCACTCAGGACGGCCTTGCATCCAAGGTCCCAACTGTTATAAATTCTAAGGCTCCCCATTTTCTCGTCCCCAGACTTACCCTTTTCAACAACCCATGTTTTCTAATCACAACTTACACAATGCTAACCGAACATAGCACTCCACATGTATCTACCATAACGACCTAACAAGTCTCTTAAGGCTGAAGATATCTCTGTAACTACTGCCTCACTTTCCTTTTGCCGCTCTAATCAAATCCTCCTCTGCTGGGCGCATAACTACAGACGGTGATGAACCAGCCATCGATCCGAAAGAGTCGTAACATCCGCGCCACCTCTGTTCGGATAATTTCTCGCACAATGGCCCTGCTGGCCGCAAGCCTAACAAGCTATCTAAGTAGCACGACACTCCCCATAAGAACACTTACCACAACGGCCTTACCGAGGTGGGGGCGACATCCTCTGGGTAACACCCCTTCCTCTCTGACCCACTGAATCCGCAACTGACTTGGTAGGCTAAGTCATCCCACATGTATCCCTCTTACCAGAAAATCGTCAATTCCTGTGACATAACGGTGCACTCTAAGGTCTTGATCACTTTCCTGATCCGCTGCAACTGTCGAATAAACTCCTGAGGATCTTCCTCAGTTATAGATACATAGAACTCGGGTGGATTGCAACTCAAGAAGTCCCGAAATCTCAACTATCGGATCTAGGGTGAACTACTGGTACTGCCGGAACCTCCGACTCTCGTCTGTCCTCATTCCTAGCCACAAGCCTATCTAGTAACTGGGTCATCTCCTTGTAACTCATATCCTCTGCTCCCGGCCGTGGGATTAGAGGCTCAGGTATCGTGGTCTCAGCAGCTCACTCTCGCTTCTAAACTCTCTCGCTAGCGGCGTCGCAGAACTCCCCGAATGAAGCGCTGTCTCAGATAATGACTGGGCCCGTGCCCTGGTAACCCTCTGTGCTCTACTCGCAGCTCCCTCTGCTGCCTTGCCCTTCTGGGCTCTGGTTGCCTTGCGTAGAGGCATAACTAGCACATACGAATACGCCAGAGGGAGTCCAACTTATAACACAGCTCTAAGGCACGATCTCAGAGTGAGAAGAATGGAAACCAATCCTAAATATCCTGCAGCCTCCTGATTATAGGTGTGGTGCACAACACACCGATAATCAAGACTCTACTAGATACGGTCTGTAGACACTTTCCGAGGATTAACTGCTCTGATACCACTTTTGTCACGACCCGACCCCGGGCCCGCGACTGGTGCCTTACCCCAGGCACCCTAGCGATTCAACATCAGAGAAAATCAGCGAAAATAAAAACATACACATGAAACAAGATATACAATAATGAAATAAGAAAACAGGATAACCAAAACGGTTACCTTTCTGAATATATAAATAAAACTTGAACCCGAACAGTTACATCCCTTTTACAAACTCTGCCCACAATAGTACTACAGACCTCTACGAATGTTATAACAACAACGACGGGACAGGGCCCCGCCATACCCCTGGATGTAAGTACCTACAACGACAGGGGACTATACCAAAGATAAGCCTCCGGAGAAACGGAGCTTCCCAAAACGCTGAACTGTGATCCTATGAGCGAGGATCGACGGCGGTGTACTCTACCGCGGCATGAACGCAGCCGCGAAGGTCGCATAACAGTACCAAGTATGTGGCAAAAATCGTAAATGAAATCATAATAGTCTATATAAAACGGAAGACATATATGATAACCAATTTACGATACACAATATGTAAGCAATCATGTAAAGTCAGGGACTCACGCCCTTAAAGTCATCACTCAAATATAACCATGGGTCTCATGCCCACAATATCAATCATGCCCGTGGAATTCCTTCATCACTGCCGGCAGTCCATGATATAAAAGCACCAAGGAATACACCTGAACACGTGTCCCACTGTGTCATAATAAAATCGTCACGGGGTAATGCAAGGCATAGCCGACTACTAAAACCCACCGTACCAACAATGCTATAAGACTGTATCACGAGGTCTTTCTAGACCGTGCCACATGATCGAAGCTGGCCACTCACCCTCAGTATCAATGTGCGTGTCTAATCCTGGAACTTACCACAGCTCCGCATAGGCCACACATAGGCCCGCATGAGGTATTCCTCGCATCGGGGGTAGCTAACCCGCGACATCCTCCTGGACCCCCGAAGTCCTCATAGTCCTATGGACCACATAAGGTATAATACCTCGCATCGGCGTAACACACCCGGAGTGATCATCCTGTCCTGGAACTCCCGCAGCTCCGCATGGGTCACACAGACCCGCATGAGGTGTTCCTCGCATTGAGGGTGGCAAGTCCTCGGCATAATAACAAGTCAGGGGGGTGAGTGGTATAATATCAGCATAACTGCTTATTGTTAAACAACATAAGCACAACAAGAAAACCCCCTTACACAAACGTCACAAGACACTAACACACGTAGCATCATAACAAGTTTACTTATCAAACCAACAAGAAAGTATTACAAGGCTATCACAAGCCAACATAGTCAAGTTACTCACACAAAAGTCACACGATACCTGTAGTATTAAAATAGAGTAACTATCTTTTAAGTAAACCAAAACAATTTTCATACCTTCTTTTTAAATCAATCTTAAGACAAAAGCATGCCTTCCTTTTTAAACAAAGACACTTTTTTCCTTTTTAAAGTCAAGTAGCAATATACTTTTTAAACCAAGTGTCTTACTCTTTTAAAAACAAGTAACCTATACCTTTAAATCAAGTTACTTCTCCTTTCCCAAAATCAAGTTGTTTATAAGTCAAGTTATCATTTTAAATCCAATGATAAAACCATTCTTATTTTCGAAATCAAGATAACTTTATTCTTTAAAAGACCACACACTCATTGCTCATGAGTGAGGTTTTACAACTTTTTAACATAATTCAAGTCCTTAATATTTCATAACAAGTCACTTAACTTTGGAATCAAGTCAAGGACACAAAAGGAAAATCAACTACCTTTAAACACACGTGCGTCTACCGCACTAAATATATTTCACAAATATCATGCTAGAAAGGATAGGAAGAGGTTCACATACCTCGCGACGATTATCGACAATTAGCAAAACGCTCCACAGTACTATAATCCTGCTAGCCTTTTCCACCCTTCAAGTAGAATATACTACTCGTAGTACTTCAACCTATAACGGCCATAAAACGTTTATTAACTTCTAGCTCTCTTCGTAGAACAATTCTAAGTACCAGGTTCCTTATTCTACGGAAAATTGGCGCACCTCCCCGCCACCACATAAAACTCCTCCTCTAACGAGGCCTGCTACCAAACCAACAATCCCAGGGGGGGTTACACGTCTAACCGGACGTGTACAATTCTACTTCACAATAATACTACAAGTCTACTGTAAATACAGTCCTATGTAAATACAATTCAATTCTTATCCATATTCATTCTACATATAGTATATTCAACTATACATTACAACAACATGTAATATCCAATTACAATAGGGGGACAAAGATCATTACCTCGATAAGCCCAAAATTATCCAAGATTATATGTCGATCCTGAGCAAGGTTTAGCTCCTACTCTGTACGCTCCAATCCGCTCCAAGAAACCCTTAGAAGTTTCTACACAACTTCTACTTAATACTTCAACCAACTATGAAGATTATCCTAGGGTTTCGTTTTGTGACTAAAGGAAATATAGTAGTATTTCCGGGCTCTTAGTATAGAGGTAACTTTGGAATACTACAAGGTATTTGGGCTAAGGTATTTTGGAATAGTACAATACTTGGAGGAATTTTTCTACTAAGGGGTTCATGAGAGCTACTTAGGAAGGGAAGGTGTTTGGACGAGAACTACTCAAAGGGGAGGAGTTTTGAGACTTGGAAAATGTTTAATGGATGAAGAAGTCTTGCACTTGAGGGGGTATTTATAGAACAATGAAGGGCAAGATTCAAGCAAGTGGAGGGTGTAGATTAGGTAGCTTGTTCAAGTGAAGTCTTCCACCAAGTGTCCACCACAACATGGGGACATATGTCCACCACAACATTGGGACATATGTCCACCACAACAATGAGCCATGTGGCCATCCACTTGCTCAAGAAAACCGTCCAAGAGGCCTCCCCCACTTGCCCACAAAAACGCCCAAACCTACTCCCACTAACCCAAAGAAAATATCTTCCAAGACTTGACTATTTGACTTGGCCACTTGCCTACTATTTCGTCCAACATGCCACCTAAGGGTGCCACATGTCGCCCTTCTATTGGTCCAAAATATTTCATCTCTCGAAAAAATCCGTAATGCCAAAAATCCGAAAATAAAGTGGGCCCCACAAAACCGTAAATCCTCCCGTGGGCCCCGCGTGACCAATTCCGGAAATAAAATTCCAATACTTCTAAAATAATCCCAGAAGTCCGAATACCGAATCTGGAAATCCAATTCCCATTAACGAACCTTTTTCCTTCACAAAAACCGGAAACTTTTCCGTCGAAAAATCACATCTTTCTTCCTTTCCAATTTTAATGTCGTATTCTCGTACGTACGTCCTCATATACATACTCTGGAACTACGGGTGTAACAATATGAATAAGACTAATAAGAAGTTAGGGGGATTTCTTAACTTGCTTACTTATTGTATGATAAGCCGGTAGTGCTTATGTTATGTATGATGGACGATTGAGATAGGGTAAGAGTATATCTGAGGGGTAAATCCCCAAGATCGTTATACCACATTCTTCAGGGTAAGAGTATATCTGAGGGGTAAATCCCCAAGATCGTTATACCACCTTCTTCAGGGTAAGAGTATATCTGAGGGGTAGATCCCCAAGATCGTTATACCACCTGTTTCAGGGTAAGAGTATAAATGAGGGGTAAATCCCCAAGATCGTTATACCACCTATTTCTGTGGATTTGCTACCCATACTTTTGATTACTCTCATTGTTAGTAAGGCACTGTGTACTGTTATTTGAGTTATCATACCTGTCTCCGGTTTTATTATAGACTTATGATTTCATTCTGATCTTTCGTTCACATATTTGGTACATGTTGTACTGACCTCCTTCGGGGGGCTGCGTTCATGCCGCAGATAGAGTACAGGTTGTTGATCCTCGCTCTTAGGATCACTGTTCAGCTGTTAAGAAGCTTTTTTATTCCGGAGGCTTATCCCTGGTATTGTCGGTCGTTGTACATTCAGGGGTATGGCGGGGCCCTGTCCTGCCAGAGTTGTTATTCTTAGAGGTCTGTAGTCACATTTGTGGATTGGGTTGTAAAGAAAAAAAAATGTACTGTTTTATTGCGTATATTGTACGGAAGGTGGCCTTATCGGCTAGCCTGTTGTTATTTTATGTTTAAGCATTTTATAAGTTGTGTATGTTCCGCTGCTATTCTCTGATGTATACCGAAAGGGGTGCCCAGGTAGGGCACCAGTCGCGGGCCCGGGGTCGGGTCGTGACAAAATTCAGATAACTAAAGACACTTCTTTCTCTCCAAAGGATGCCGATTCTATCACGGGTCAATTGGTTAGCTCCGGGACCATAACGGAAGAGCATGGCAACCACGACACTAATACAATCTCTTCACATCCTGGAAACTTGCTCAGGCAAGCCGGAAAAGTTAGAGAATCAGGGCCAAGAATTGCAATCGACAAAACAATGCATGATGGTATCCTCGGGTCAAAATCGGGTCAGAGTACGGGTCAAATGGCTATGGCGGGCCAGGCGGGAGTCCATGGGTCTAAGAATATTACCGGTATTCATGGCCCAATGAAAGTTGGGAGAACCGAAGGGCCATCTACCCCCAAGGAGCCTAGTTACTCTCAAACTTTAATACCGCGGGAACCAAAGAGTCACACTTTAATACCGCGGGAACCAAAGAGTCGCCTCACTTAATAGGGCAACAACCTTCGAATTCATTAAGTGTTACTAATGTTTCTTTTCCTACTTTAGTCAGCTTGCTTAGCGGTCTCTAACACAAGAATCTCAATAGCTCATTTGCCTTTACTTCTTCCTTGGGTATGGGAAACGTTAATAACAATCCTCCTCTCTCATCTTCTACCTCTTCAATTCTCCCCGAAATCCTAGATGACACAACCCCACCTTCCTCCCAAACCATCAATACCACCCGAAATACATGAAAATTTCCCTACTCTTCCAAATGGCACACGCATCCTATATCCTAAAGCGGGTCCGAGCTCTATTCCCTCTAACCATTTCCCTCAGCCTACACCTCACGGGAAACCTACTGATAATTTTCCCACAAAGGATTTTAAAGACCAACATGAGACTCCACCCGTTGATGCAACAATTAATGAATTACCCCCGTACCAACGCAAATGTTCCATTCCGCCTAAGAAGACTTATGCGGGAGTCTTTGCGGGTACCAGACTTGAAGCAAAGGGCATGAAGTTACAATATATTGAACAACAAGGAGAAGATGTGGAACTTGAAGCTACGGATGAAGTCCCCTTCATTGAAACCTGGGGATATTGCCTAATAGGGTGCTTCACGGGTCCTTTCCCGGGAAGAGAGGCATTGAATTCTATTGTGAAGGGATGGGGAGTGAAGTGCTGTATCATCCCGTATAACAAAGGATGGACAGTTTTCAAATTTATGACGGAAGAAGAACGCACAAATGTACTTCATGGCGGCCCATATATGGTCTTCGGTAAAACTATGATGCTAAAACCTATTAATAAGGGAGTTTTATTAACAGATGATTTATTCATGGACATCCCAATCTGGGTCACTTTCCATGACATCCCCCTCTCGATTTGGAGTGCAACAGTGTTATACCCCGTATATTCCAGAGTATGTACGTAAGGGAATACGTACAAAAGTTTAGCCTTAAAGATTAGGCCAAGTTCGAAATTGTTATACCCCGTATTTTCAAGAGTATGTACGTGAGGACGTACATAGAAAATTTGAGCCTTAAGTTAGGCAAGTTTCGAAATTTGTACACAACACCCGATTAGAGTCGTTTTTCGACGAAACGTTTCCACAGCTTTTGTTGGGAAAATTCCGGCTATGTCATTTATAATTTTTGCGGATTTTTCCGAGAGACGAAACATTGTGGACCAACGGGAGGGTGACATGTGTCACCCTCACATTGGAACAAATGGGGCGGCAATGGTGGACGAAAAAGAGGGCTTTAGTTGGTAGGATATTTTTTGTGCAAGTTGTGTGGTAGATGGATAAGGTACACATGGTGGAAATCTAACCCTACACTTGCACCACACTTGTCTTCATCTTGGCCATTGGTTGGCCATGGCTTGACCTATAAATACCCCCCTAAGCTTGAAGAGTTCTTCATCCAAAAATGTGCCTAAGTCTTGAAATCTCCCTCCCCTCTCCTTGTAGTAGTCGTCCGCCACACCTCCCCTTGAGAAGGCCCTTGGCGAAAGTATCCCCTCCTAGTGGTGCTAGCCGTGGGGTACCCCTAGCCTAGTTGTTTTCGTATAATACCCCCTTTGTGGTATAGAAATACTCTCCTAGTATTGTTATCTTGTCAAAATACTTTAGCCCAAATACCTTGTTGTACTTTCCAAGGTTATACTTATACTGGCTTAAAATACTATTATACTTTCCTTTAGCCACTAAACGAAACCCTAAGGAAAAATCTTCACCCGTAGTTGAAGTATTAAGTAGAAGTTGTGTAGACACTTCTAAGGGTTTCTTGGAGCGTTTTGGAGCGCACGGAGTAGGAGCTAAACCTTGTTCAGAACGACATATAAACTCGGATAATTTTGGGCTTATCGAGGTAAACATTCTTGACCTTCATTTGTAATTGGAAATTACATGTTGTAGGAATATATAGTTGAAGTATACTATATATAGAACTGAACATTATAATTGTGCGGCAATGTCTTTTGACTTAAGCTGAATAATACTTACAGCAATGTCTTGCGACTTAAGCTGAATTTAAATAAGAGAATCGAATCAGAATTACATAGGTGTATTAGACATGAGACTTGTGTAGCATTCTTTGTGTAGTAGAATTGTACACGTCCGGTCAGACGTGTTAACCCCCGGTTGGCTTGGTAGCCGGCCTCGATAGAGGAGAGATTTACGTTGTCATGCGGGGAAGTCTTCAATTTTACGTAGAATATTCTACGCCGGGATCTAAAGGTATTAATAGGCGCTTTGTGGCCTCTATAGGTTGTAGTACTACGTGTGGAGTGATCCACTTGGCTTAGGAGTAGGCGGTTTGAGGTACTTGAGCGTTTTGCTATTAGTCGACAATCGTCGCGAGGTATGTGGACCTCTTCCTATCTCTTCTAGCATGATATGTGTGAACTATGTAGTACGGTAGACGTCATGTGCTAAATGTATTTGATTGATTTAAAACATAAAGTGTTATAACGGCTTTATGGGAAGTTGGTTATAATAGCTTTATGTGGATAAGCACATACTTTGTGGGTTTTAAAAAGGTAATCGATTTGAATAATAAGCGGCTTGATATGTGTTAATAAAGAACTTGAAGCATTTCAAAAGATCTATGAATCGTTTTGAAAGAATGAGTATTACTTGGGTTTTGAAAGCTTAAGAGTTATACTAGCTTTATGGGAAGTTAGGTATAACGGCTTAAGAATGTTTCTTGATTTGGAAATCGAATGTGTATCGACAAACCAACTGCGGCGTTAATAAAAGGAAAATGTATTGACTAAAGAAGTATTATTAAAACCGGTAGAAACCTCCATCTGCATGAAGCTAAGATGAGACAAAATGATATTACATTTCCTAGATCATGGTCGCTTAATAAGATTGATTATAAACAAGAATACCTACTCACTTATAAGACATAGGTTTCTCAAAAGCGTTTAAAGGAGAATTATGTTTTAAAGGATTTAAAACTATGAACTACGAAACCTTTTTCTAAAATGAGAAACTTGAGCATTCAAATTAGGCAACTTGAACGTTTGGAAAATAAGGTTGTCACTTGATTTTACAAAGGAAAGCATTTTGGTTTACTTAACAATGTTAGTCACTCAAATCTTATACTACTGTATCGGGTGACCTTTGTAAAAGGAATGGATCTTAAAAGGAATTTAACTGACGTAGTACTTTAAGGTTAAAATCGGACTTTGATATAAAATGAAAGTACCTTGAGTCGTGTGTAACTTGCTTATACTTGTTGTTATGAAACTTGACCATGTTACGTGTGATAGCCTTGTTGTGTAAAGTCGTGTTCTACTCGACTACCGTTCATCCGAATGTATATCACTTGACTAAGGTCATCCGAATGTATATCACTTGATTACACATTCATCCGAATGTATTTCACTCGACTCTGGGTTCATCCGAATGTGTTTCACTTGATTAGGTTCATCCGGAATGTATTTCACTTGAGGACCGGTTCATCCGGAATGTATTTCACTTGACTACGGCTCATCCGAATGTATTCCACTCGACTCTGGTTCATGGGATGAACCGGGAATGTATTCCACCATTTTCTATATTGGGTCCATAAGACGGGCCGAGACCTGTTATACGTATCACATGATTTGTACCTAGACTGCCGGCAGTGAGGAAGGAGTTCCACGGGCATGAGGGATGACTTTTAGGGCGTGAGTCACTGACTTGACATTACAGCTTATATGTTGTGATCGTAGTTTGGTTATCATACATGTCTCTGCTTTATATAGACTATTATGATTTCATTTCTGATTTTTCTGATTTCACATACTTGGTACTGTTATCGACCTCCTTGAAGTGCGTTCATCTGCGCAGTAAAAGGTACATCGGTGCCGATCCGCTTTAGGATCACCTTTCAACGTATTGAAAGCTCCGTTCCTTGAGGCTTATCTTTTGGTATGTTACCACAGTCCGTAGATGCTTATACATTCGTGGTATGGCGGCCACTGTCCGTCATAGTTGTTGTAAATCTTAAGTGCATGCAATTGTAAGCGTGGTTTGTAAAAAGGTTAACGTCGGGTTTTTATGTATATACCGCAAAGGCTGTTTTGGTTGGCTTTGTTTACTTATTATATCTCTTGTTTCATGACTCGTGTTTTATTTTCCTGGTTTTCTCGATGTTGTATCACTAGGGTGCCCGGTAAGGCACGATCACGGGCCGGATTCGGTCGTGACAAAAGTGGTATCGAGCGATTAGTCCTCGGAAAGTGTCTACAAACCGTGTCTAGTAGAGTCTTGATTATCGGTGTGTTGTGCACCACATCTATAATCGTGAGGTCGCAGACATTTAGGATTGGTTTCCATCCTTCTCATTACGAGATCGTGCCTTAGAGTGTGATAAATTGGACCCTCCGACGTATTCCTTTCCTTTACGATTATGCCTCGCGTAAAACCTGAGCCCAGTGGGCAAGCGATCGAGAGCTGTTAGTGAGATACTGAGAGTACGAGCGCGAGCGTCGAGACTGAGACGATGCCGACGGCGGGTTTAGCGACGCCGCCCGACCAGCGAGTTAGAGCGCAGCGATGGCTGCTGAGACTACATACACGAGCCTCGGTCCACGGCTGGAGCCGATGAGATGGGTACAAGGAGATGGCCCGATTCTTGGCGGTCGTGGCAGATATGAGGATAAATGGATCACGCAGATTCCAGCCGTAGCACCGTAGTACACCCCGGCGAGCGGTTTGAGGCTACGTGACTTCCCGAGTTGTAGCCCTCCGGTGTTCTATGGATCGAGCCGAGGCGACCTCGTGAGTTTATCAAGCGACTCTGGATCATGAGTGATCGAGCCTCGAGGCGAGTCGGTGGTATTGAGTTCGCATCACCGCGTGATCTGCGATTGGTAGTTTGATTCGTGGGAGCTGTCCCGGGAAGAGCATGCACTTCCAGATTTGGGACGAGTTCTCGAGGCATTTCTTGCACATTTCTTGCCTCACAGATGAGGAGGGCTCGGTAAACAGTTTTTGACGTTGAGGCGGGGCGGGCGCGACGGTTAGAGAGTACAATGTGAGTTCGACTCATTAGCTCGGTATGTTCACCGTAATGGCGGATATGGAGGACGAGTACACCGCTACGTCAGTGGGCGATTACTTAGCGAGGCTTGTGCAGGTGTAGCTCTTCACCGGGCATGGACATTGCGCACGCAAGCTCATGCACTAGGATGTGAGGCACGGAGAGGTCGACGGAATGACCGAGATCGCAGAAGAGGGCGTAGCAGCGAGGTCCTTT
Source organism: Przewalskia tangutica (assembly GCA_029844215.1). Classification (NCBI taxonomy): domain Eukaryota; kingdom Viridiplantae; phylum Streptophyta; class Magnoliopsida; order Solanales; family Solanaceae; genus Przewalskia; species Przewalskia tangutica. The sequence continues at coordinate 92,886,257 of CM056726.1, read as the reverse complement.
GGTAACTTTCGAGCGGACCGCCTCGCTGGCGATCTAGTTATGTACCTCCACCAAGACAGTGGTCCCCGCCTCTTGGGGCGTTCGGGTATTCGAGCTGGTGAGCTCGGGCTTCGTTCCGCGGTATACGTGAGTGCTAGCCAGTGGGATTCATGTCCCCCTCAGTGTGCACGATGTGGCAAACATCATCCCGGGGAATGTCGTCTTTTTACTGGTGCTTGTTTCACCTGCGGCCGTCAGGGCCATGTGAGAAGGCGTGCTTATAGGAGAGGTACGGCGGCAGCGCGACCTGCCGGATCGATGGCGGGTTCATCGCCCTACGATTATGCGCCTGCAGGCGCACTTATGATTAGAGTGGGCGGTAGCTTGGTATATCTTAACCATCTAGAGTTTTGTTTGTTATGATAATGTGTTAAGTGTTATGTTCGGATAACTTGGTGCTAAAATGTGATTTAGAAACATGCTTAGTGAAAGGGTAAGCCTGGGGGTGAGAAAATGATGAACCTTAGAATATTACAGTTGAGACCTTAGATGTAAGGCCGTCTAGAGTACAAGATTTTTGCAGTGATCCTTGTCGAGTGCATTTTATGCCTAGAATGTATTGTGTGATAAGTCCTGGTTGGGTAAATGAAAGTGGTAGCTTTCATGATGTGTTTAGCAAGATTGTTCGTGTCGGAGCAAGAGTTGGCGCGATAGTGGGTCGGGTTGGGGCCATGTTGCGGGCCAACCCGCGTCCGTTCGAGGAAAGGTCACTCTGGGTGGTCCCGCCAGTGGCGAGTCACAAGTGCTAGGCCCAAGTTTAGATGACCATCTTATGAGTTCGTGGATACGTTCGACCGAATCAGTTCGTGAAGGCCGAGAGTGGCCTTAGAGGAAATCGAGGTTAGTAAGATGACCAAGTTTGGAGGTAGTGACTCGAGGTTGGAAACGAGCGTTGGTGAAGTGTGGTGCGTGTCTTGGGAAGAGTTCGAGTGTTGAGCAGTGCAGCGAGGTAGGGGAGAAGTGAACGAGTGTGATCGTTTCTTTTGTGATATGAGGTGATTCCTCGTGGACTTGGGATTTCGTATTTTGTGCATTTGTTATTTCATGGCGGTGTGGCATGATTGTTTTTAAATGCGTATAGCGGTGAAGACTATCTTGGCGCATGTTTGTGTTGAGACTTGTGAAGGAACATTCGGGACGAATGTTTCTAAGGAAGAATGTTATACCAGTATTTTCAAGAGTATGTGCGTGAGGCGTGCGTGAAAATTTGAGCCTTAAGTTAGGCAAGTTTCAAATTTGTACACAACACCCGATTAGAGTCGTTTTTTGAAAGCGTTTCCTGACTTTTGTTGGGAAAATTCGGCTATGTCATTTATAATTTTTGCGGATTTTTCCGAGAGGCGAAACATTGTGGACCAACGGAGGGTGACATGTGTCACCTCACATTGGAACAAATGGGGCGGCAATGGTGGACGAAAAGGGCTTTAGTTGGTAGGATATTTTTGTGCAAGTTGTGTGGTAGATGGATAAGGTACACATGGTGGAAATCTAACCCTACACTTGCACCACACTTGTCTTCATCTTGGCCATTGGTTGGCCATGGCTTGACCTATAAATACCCCTAAGCTTGAAGAGTTCTTCATCCAAAAATGTGCCTAAGTCTTGAAATCTCCCTCCTCTCCTTGTAGTAGTCGTCGCCACACCCTCCCCTTTGAGAAGGCCCAGCGAAAGTATCCCCTCCTAGTGGTGCTAGCAGTGGTACCCCCTAGCCTAGTTGTTTTCGTATAATACCCCCTTTGTGGTATAGAAATACTCTCCTAGTATTGTTATCTTGTCCAAAATACTTTAGCCCAAATACCTTGTTGTACTTTCCAAGGTTATACTTATCTGGCTTGAAAAATACTATTATACTTTCCTTTAGCCACTAAACGAAACCCTAAGGAAAAATCTTCACCGTAGTTGAAATATTAAGTAGAAGTTGTGTAGACACTTCTAAGGGTTTCTTGGAGCGTTTTGGAGCGCACGGAGTAGGAGCTAAACCTTGTTCAGGAACGACATATAAACTCGGATAATTTTGGGCTTATCGAGGTAAACATTCTTGACCTTCATTTGTAATTGGAAATTACATGTTATAGGAATATATAGTTGAAGTATACTATATATAGAACTGAACATTATAATTGTGCGGCAATGTCTTTTGACTTAAGCCTGAATAATACTTACGGCAATGTCTTGCGACTTAAGCCGAATTTAAATAAGAGAATGAATGTAATTACATAGGATCGTATTACATGAACTTGTGTAGCATTCTTTGTGTAGTAGAATTGTACACGCGTCCGGTCGGGCGTGTTAACCCCTGGTTGGCTTGGTAGCGGCCTCGATAGAGGAGGAGATTTCTGTTGTTGCGGGAGAGTCTTTGAATTTTCGTAGAATATTCTACGTCGGGATCTAAAGGTATTAATAGGCGCTTTGTGGCCTCTATAGGTTGTAGTACTACGTGTGGAGTGATCCACTTGGCTTAGGAGTAGCCGGTTTGAGGTACTTGGGCGTTTTGCTATTAGTCGACAATCGTCGCGAGGTATGTGGACCTCTTCCTATCTCTTCTAGCATGATATGTGTGAACTATGTAGTACGGTGAGCGTCATGTGCTAAATGTATTTGATTGATTTAAAACATAAAGTGTTATAACGGCTTTATGGGAAGTTGGTTATAATAGCTTTATGTGGATAAGCACATACTTTGTGGGTTTTAAAAAAGGTAATCGATTTGAATAATAAGCGGCTTGATATGTGTTAATAAAGAACTTGAAGCATTTCAAAAGATCTATGAATCGTTTTGAAAGAATGAGTATTACTTGGGTTTTGAAAGCTTAAGAGTTATACTAGCTTTATGGGAAGTTAGGTATAACGGCTTAAGAAAGTTTCTTGATTTCGAAATCGAATGTGTATCGACAAACCAACTGCAGCGTTAATAAAAGGAAAATGTATTGACTAAAGAAGTATTATTAAAACCAGTAGAAACCTCCATCCGCATAGAAGCTAAGATGAGACAAAATGATATTACATTTCCTAGATCATGGCTGCTTAATAAGATTGATTATAAACAAGAATACCTACTCACTTATAAGACATAGGTTTCTCAAAAGCGTTTAAAGGAGAATTATGTTTTAAAGGATTTAAAACTATGAACTACTGAAACCTTTTTCTAAAATGAGAAACTTGAGCATTCGAAATTAGGCAACTTGAACGTTTGGAAAATAAGGTTGTCACTTGATTTTACAAAGGAAAGCATTTTGGTTTACTTAACAATGTTAGTCACTCAAATCTTATACTACGGGTATCGGGTGACCTTTGTAAAGGAATGGATCTTAAAAGGAATTTAACGGACGTAGTACTTTAAGGTTAAAATCGGACTTTGATATAAAATGAAAGTACCTTGAGTCGTGTGTAACTTGCTTATACTTGTTGTTATGAAACTTGACCATGTTACGTGTGATAGCCTTGTTGTGTAAATCGTGTTCTACTCGACTACCGGTTCATCCGAAAGTATATCACTTGACTCTGGGTCATCCGAATGTATATCACTTGATTCACGGTTCATCCGGAATGTATTTCACTCGACTCTGGGTTCATCCGAATGTGTTTCACTTGATTAGGTTCATCAGGAATGTATTTCACTTGAGGACCGGTTTATCCGGAATGTATTTCACTTGACTACCGGTTCATCCGAATGTATTCCACTCGACTCACGGTTCACGGGATGAACCGAATGTATTCCACCATTTTCTATATTGGGTCCATAAGACGGGCGAGACACATTATCGTATCACATGATTTGTACCTAGGCTGGCGGTGAGGAAGGAGTTCCACGGGCATGAGGATGAGTTTTAGGCGTGAGTCCACGACTTGACATGGCTTCTATGTTGTGAATCGTAGTTTGGTTATCATACATGTCTCCCTTTATATAGACTATTATGATTTCATTTCTGATATTTCTGATTTCACATACTTGGTACTGTTATGCTCGACCTCCTTGGGCTGCGTTCATCTGCGCGAGTAAAAGGTACATCGGATGTCGATCCCCGCTTTTAGGATCACCTTTAAGCGTATTGGAAAGCTCCGTTCCTTCGGAGGCTTATCTTTTGGTATGTTACCACAGTGCAGTAGATGCTTATACATTCGTGGTATGGCGGGGCCTGTCCGTCATAGTTGTTGTAAATCTTAGAGTGCATGGCCTTTGTTGTGGCGGGGTTTGTAAAAAGGTTAACTGTTCGGGTTTTTATGTATATACTGAAGGCAACTGTTTTGGTTGGCCTGTTTACTTATTATATCTCTTGTTTCATGACTCGTGTTTTATTTTCCGCTGGTTTTCTCTGATGTTGTATCACTAGGGTGCCCGGGGTAAGGCACCAGTCACGGGCCCGGGATTCGGGTCGTGACAAAAGTGTGCACAACTCGCTTAAAGAATCGTTTTCCGACGAAACGTTTCCACAGCTTTCGTAGGGTAAATTCCGGCTATGCCATTTCTAATTTTTGCGGATTTTTCCGAGAGACGAAACATTTTGGACCAACGGGAGGGCGACACTTGGCACCCTCCCATTGATGGACTTGAATCGTCCATTGGACGAAAATGGAGAAGGTTGGGCACGTTTTTTGTGCCTTGCACAAAGTCAAGGAGTTGGTAGGATATTTGTGTTTAGTTAATCCTCACCCTACACTTGTCTTGCACTTGTCTTCATCTTGGCCATTGGTTGGCCAAGGCTTGAGCTATAAATACCCCCCTTTAGATGAAGAATTCTTCATCCACAAAGTTGTCTTCCAAGTCTAAAAATCCTCTCCTCTCCCTTAGCCTTTCGTCCAACACCTCCCCCCCCCTTTTTGAGTGAGTTTGGCGAGGCCTACCCCCAGCCTAGCCGAAATCTACCCCCTCCTTGGTAGAAAAGTTGTCTTCTAGTATTGTTATAATGCCCAAAATACCCTTGCCCAAATCCCTTAGTCCTTTGTAGAAGTTGTAAAGAACTTCTAAGGTTTCTTGGAGCTACCGGAGCGTACAACTTAGGAGCTAAACCTTGCTCAGGCGCGACTTTATCTAGGATACTATTGGGCTTACCGAGGTAACTAATCCTAACCCTCTTTTGAATTAGAGAATACTTCTTGTAGTAGTATTAGAATAAGTATCAAATACTTAGAAGAATATCACAGAATAGAATTGAGTATTACACAGAGAAGGGTTTAAAGAAGAATAATCAAATCAGCTTACATAGAATTTGTTTTCACGATGAACTTATATAGCTCACCGGGTAGGGAAGTCTTTGCCCGACTTACCGTAGAATTATGAACCCTCTGCTTAGAATGACCTTGAGTAGTCTTTGATAGATATACGTGACTATTATAGGTGACTCTGCTGGCGACATATTGACTTGGCGGTGGTTTTTATTTGAGAAGGTATGTGATTCTTCCTAAAGCATGATATTTTACAATATATATATAGTGCGGTAGACGTATACGTGTTAATCTGAATAATAACTACGGCAATGTCTTTGACTTAAGCTGAATAATACTTACGGCAATGCCTCACGGCTTAAGCTGAATAACACTTACGCAATGCCTGTGGATTAAGCTGAATAATAAAGATCGAAAGCATTTCAAAAGAATCTTGAATCATTTTTAACAGAAGAGAACTAAGCGGTTTTAAAGCGAAGCTTAAGAGTTATACTAGCCTTATGGGAAGTTGAGTATAACCACTTAAGATTGATAAAAGAAACAAGTTTGACTATGTGTGTATAATGGACTTAAATTGAATGGTGAAAATAATAATAAGATGGTTTGATAAGTAGACATGATATGATGCTATGTGTGTTAGTGTCTTGTAACGTTTGTGAAAAGAGTATTCTTGTTGTGATTATGTTGTTTAAAGATAATTTGTTATGTTAGTGTACCATCACTCACCTCTTGAGATGATCTGGGGTTAAGGCGCCCTCCGTCGCGGGGTAGACTCGGTGATGCAGGACCGTGATTCGAGAATACCTCATGCGGGTCCAGGGCCTATGCGGAGCTACGAGTTCCGGTTAGTATGCGGGGTTATGCCTCATGCGGTCTATGTGGCCATGCGGACGAGTCGGGGCGATGCCGGAGTAGCTACCCTCGATGCGGGGTTATACCTCATGCGGGCCCGTGAGTGGCCTATGCGGACTCGAGTCGAGATTAGGCTTGCAGAGTGATAATACGGCGAGTGGCCTGCTTGAATCATTCGCGGCCTAGAAAAGACCTATTGATTTGACCTATTGTTGCTCTTGTTTGTGATGTGGCACTATGTGCGGGTTCCTTGGTTGTTTCATACATACTTGCAAAACTGTTTTTAAAATGATATGTTTCATTTAAGTATTTTACAGTTTCATATACTTAGTACCTGTTATCGACCTCCTTGGGGCTGCGTTCATGCCGCGGTAAGGGCAGCAGTGCTAGATCCACATTCTTAGGATCTACGTTGGTGTCGGGAGCTCCATCTTTTCCGAGGCTCTACTTTTGGGTATGATCTCACTGTTGTAGATAGTTTTGTCTGATCGGGGTATGGCGGGGCCTGTCCGCCATAGTTGTATATTTCCTTAGAGGTGCATAGTCATGTTATGCGATGTCGGATGTAGCTGCTAAACCATGTTTATATATGTATCGAAAGCGATGTTTCTCACATAAAGCGTGTCCTATTTTCTAAAGCTGTTTCATGTCTTGCTTTATATTTCCGTGATTACTCGATGTATGACTACTTGGGTGCCGGTAAGCACGATCCGGGCCACAGGCGAATTCGTGACAAAAGTGGTATCGAGCGATTAATCCTCGGAAAGTGTCTGACCGTATCTAGTAGAGTCTTGATTATCGGTGTGTTGTGCACCACACCAATAATCGGAGGCTATAGGATATTTAGGATTGGTTTCCATTCTTTTCATTACGAGATCGTGCTTTAGAGGCGTGTTATAGGTTGGACCCTCTAACGTATTCCTTTCCCGTATGTGATTATGCCTCGTAAAACCTGAGCCCGAAGGCAAGCGTAGGAGGCGCTAGCGAGACACCCAGTCACGAGGCTCGAGCCCGATCTATACGAGAGATGGCGAGTTCTATGACGCCGCGGCCCAAAGACCACAGTACCACACCTCGTCCCACGGCTGGGGCGGAGGTTAGGGTCTGAGAGATATGGCCCGACTTTTGGCTAAAGTTGTGGCGATCGAGAGAGGCTGAATCTGGCGATTCGATTCAGCTCGGCCAGCCGTCGCGCCGTGGTACGAGGCGAGATAGTTTGAGGCTACGAGATTTCTTGAGTTGTAGCCGCGAGTTTTCTGGTCGGCGGAGGATGATCGCGAGGAGTTCATCCGTCGGCCGAAGGATCATGAGGGTGATCAAGGCCTCGAGAGGCAGTCTGTGACGCCGGTTCGCGTCGGCTGCGTGATACCGCGATCGATTGGTTTGATCATGGGAGTTATCCGGAGAAAGCACGCGTCCCAGCTACTTGGGATGAGTTCTCGGAGGCTTTCCTCACTCACTTGCCTCGCGGATGAGGAGGAGGCGGGTGATAGATTTTTACTCGAGGCGAGAAGGGCCTTGCCGTCGAAGTACAATGTCGAGTTTGATTCATTGGCTCGATATGTCCCGGCTTTGTAGCGATATGGAGGATAGGGTGCACCGCTATGTCACCTGGCTGAAACGACTATATGGCCGAGTCGTGTGCGGGTGTTTCTCTTGGTGGTATGGACATTACCGCGCATGCGAGCTCACGCTCTTGGATGCGAGGCAGAGGTCGGCAGTGGGCGAACAGCGAGAGAAGGCCGGGGCGGGAGGGTCTTAGGGGTTATCGTGGTGGCGGCCTCGTGGCGATCTGATTCGCACCACGGCCGGCTGAGCACTCTGCGCACCGCCGGCCTGACCGAGTTTTTGGCGGACGGGGCGGGGCTTGAGCGTCGAGTAGCGAGAGTGCGGCGATCGGGACCACCCGGTGTGGCCGTCACGGTAGATCCCATTACGGGAAGTGTGGTACGGTTTTGGAGCTTGTTCTGATTGTGGCCAGCAGGTCACTTTGCGAGGCCTGTCGGCCAGGCGGCTGGTGGTAGGGCTCGACGCCGAGTTACATTGCCGCCATCATCTCCTCTGATTACTCGCCCGGGAGCGAGTACATATGGGTCGGTGTCGGCGGAGGTCGTGGCTCGGGTCCCGATTCTAGCGGTCCTCGAGCGCATCTATGCTTTGTCCAACCGACGGGATCGGGAGGCCTCGCGATGTAAATCCGCAGTACCTTATCGGTTCACAGGTTTGATGTGTATGCTTTGATAGATCCGGTTCTACTCATCTATATATCTCCCTTGTTGCTAGTAGGATAGGGATAGAGCACGAGTCCATAGACCGCTTCGAGGTAGCTACGCGATGGGTGATTCGGTGGTAGCTCGGCGGGTATATAGAGCTTGTCTGTGACCATTTACAGTCGTCAGACCCTAGCCGACTTGATAGAGTTGGAGATGATTGACTTCGACGTGATTATGGGGATGGATTGGCTAGCTTCTTGCTACGCCAATGTAGACTGCAGAGAGAGTAATGCAGTTCGATTTCTGAGGGCCGGTTGTTGAGTGGGAGCACGCGGTATCGCCGAGGGGTAGGTTTATTTCCTACCTCAAGGCTAGGAAGATGGTGCGAGAAGGGTATATCTACCATCTCGTTGGGTGTTTGATCTCAAGGCTGCGGTACAGATTTTGATCGATTCGATGGTCGTGAGTTCCCAGACGTGTTTCTAGATGACCTCCCGGGTATCCCTCCTGAGAGGGAGATCGAGTTTTGTATTGACATATTGCCAGACACTCGGCCTATTTCCATTCCGCCATACAGAATGGCGCTGCGAGTTGAGAGAGTTGAAGGATCGGCTTAGAGATTTCTTTGGAGAAGGGCTTCATCGGCCTAGTGTTTCTCCCAGGGAGCGCCGGTATTGTTCGTGAAGAAGAAGGGCGGGGCCTGCGCATGTGTTGATTCTGACGGTGAACAAGGTGACCATTAAACGAATACCCTTCCCGAGATTGATGATTTGTTCGACCCGATTGCGAGTGCGAGATGTTTCTCAAGATTGATCTGCGATCGGGCTATCATCAGTGCGAGTCGAGAGGTGGATGTCCCTAGGGTGCATTCGGGACCGATGCGGGCATTATGAGTTCAGTCATGTCTTTTGGGTTGACCAATGCTCGTGGTATTCATGGATTTGATGAGCGAGTGTTCAAACCATTTTGGAACCGCGTTTGTGATAGTGTTCATTGATGATATCTTGGTTTATTCTCGCTCGGGCGAGCATGCGGAGCATTTGAAGTGTCTTGTGATTCTCGGAGACCAGTGATTATGCGCCAAGTTTTCCAAATGTGAGTTTTGGTTGACTTGATGGCGTTTCTTGGGCATATTAGCCGGGTGATGGCATTCGAGTGGATCTGGCGAATCGAAGCGATCGGGACTTGGCCTAGACCTTACTCTCCGGAGGTTCGCGATTTTACGGGCCTTGCAGATATTATCGCGGTTCGTAGAAGTTTGCTTCTATCTGCACCATTGACTAGGTGACTCGGAAAGGCGGCCAAGTTCGATGGTGATGCTTGTGGCGGGGTTTCGATTCTTGAAAGAGAGATTGGCGACCGCCCCGTTCTTACTCTTCCGGAGGTCCAGACGGTTATGTTGTGTATTGTGATCGTCGGGCATCGGGTTGGGATGTGTTGATGCGGCATGGCGAGTTATAGCATATGCATCCGACGGTGAAGAAACACGAGAGGAACTACCCACCCATGATTTGGAGTTGGCGGTGTGATTCACGCTTTGAAGATCTGGAGGCACTATTTGTATGGGGTTCACGTGGATATTTATACGGACCACAAGAGCCTCGGTATATCTTCACCGGAGGAGCCGAACTTACGGCGAGGCGGTGGTTAGAGTTGCTTAAGGATTACGATGTTGATATCTGTACCACGGGAAGGCGATGTTGTGGCGGATGCTCTTAGTCGTAGGTCGATGGGAGCCTATCGGATGTGCGGCTAGAGAGGAGGGACATGGTTCGTGATTTGCATCGATTAGCGAGCCTTGGTGTCCGTTTGATTGATTACGATAGCGATGGGGTTAGAGTTCGTGAGGTTGCGAGTCTTCCATCGTCGAGGTGAAGAGCAACGATTCGAGGATCGGCTTTGATTCGATATCGTGATACAACTCTTCGTGAGGCAAGGGTCCTTTTGAGGTAGCACCTAATGGGGTGCTAAGGTTTGAAGCGAACTATGTGTTCGGATGTTTGAGGACTTCGCAGGAGTTCTTGGGGAAGCACCGGTAGCGCGTTACTCTATCCATCCGGTCGACCAAGATGTACCACGACCTTAGATCGTGTATTGGTGGGATGGCTTGAAGAGAGCGTTGCGAGTTCGTAGCTCGGTGCGTGTTGTCGGCGGTGAAGGTAGAGCACGAGGCACGGTGGTTTTATTCTGACGATTGAGATCCCGACACGGAAGTGGGAGGTAATCAACATGGACTTCATCACGGGATTACCTCGCACTCGGAGGAGACATGATTCTATATGGGTTATCGTCGGCGGTGTGAAATCAGCCCACTTTCTTCCGTCGGGGCGACTTTTGGTGAGGATTATGCGGACTTTACATCAGAGATCGTCGATCGCATGGAGTCCTACTTCGATCATATCGAATGAGAGCCCGGTTTACTGCTAACTTCGGAGGTCCTTCCGAGGGTTTAGGGGGCGGTGAGCACAATCGCATTTCATCCAGCAGACAGACGGCAGGCGCACTATTCGCACTCTTGAGGATATCTGCGAGCTGTGTTATTGACCGATGGTAGTTGGGAGGATCATTTGCCTCTGGTTGAGTTCGCGTATAATAATAGCTACCACTCAAGTATTCGGATGGCGCCTTATGAGGCCTTGTATGGGAGGAAGTGCAGATCCTATAGGTTGGTTCGATGTGGGCGAGTGCGGCTAGTGGGACGGTTGATACAGCGAGCGATGGATAAGGTGAAGCTTATCGAGGCGGCTATTGATGACTCGAGTCGGCCAGTCGTATCACGAGACCATCGTCGTCGGCATCTTGAGTTCGAGGTTCATGATTGGGTTTTCCTAAAGGTGTCACCCATGAAGGGTGTGATGAGATTCGGGAAGAAGGAAACTTCGGCCCTAGGTACATTGGGCGTTTCATTGTCCGCGAGGTAGGCAAGGTTGCCTATGAGTTGGATCTGCCGTCCGTCTGGAGCGGTGCATCCGATTTTCACGTATCTATCTTTGAGGAGATGTATCGGGATCCATCTAGGTACACCGATTGACGATGTCAGTGACCGAGGGGTTATCGTATGAGGAGATTCCCATAGCGATAGTCGATCGTCAGGTTAGGCGTCTGCGGACGAAGGACGTGGCTTCCGTCAAAGTCTTGTGGCGGAACGAGCTCAGAGAGGAGATGACGTGGGAAGCCGAGGAGGACATGAGGCAGAAGTATCCTCACCTATTCCCCACACCTCCAGGTAATTCACTTTCCTACTTGTAAATTTTCGTTATCGTTTATGCCTAAGTGTTGTTTTGTGGCCGCGTGTGGCATTTGCAAACTGTTTAAGTTATGAAGAATCTTATCGTTAACTGTCTTGGGAAGGAACATTCGGGACGAATGTTTCTAAGTGGGGGAGAATGTTATACCCCGTATATTCCAGAGTATGTACGTAAGGGAATACGTACAAAAGTTTAGCCTTAAAGATTAGGCCAAGTTCGAAATTGTGCACAACTCGGCTTAAAGAATCGTTTTTCGAAGCGTTTCCACGACTTCGTAGGGTAAATTCCGGCTATGCCATTTCTAATTTTGCGGATTTTTAGAGACGAAACATTTTGGACCAACGGAGGCGACACTTGGCACCCTCCCATTGATGAACTTAGATCGCCCATTGGACGAAAATGGAGAAGGTTGGGCACGTTTTTTGTGCCTTGCACAAAGTCAAGGAGTTGGTAGGATATTTGTGTTTAGTTAATCCTCACCCTACACTTGCCTTGCACTTGTCTTCATCTTGGCCATTGGTTGGCCAAGGCTTGAGCTATAAATACCCCCCTTTAGATGAAGAATTCTTCCTCCTCAACGTTGTCTTCAAGTCTAAAATCCTCTCCTCTCCCTAGCCTTTCGTCCAACACCTCCCCTTTGAGTGAGTTTGGCGAGGCCTACCCCTAGCCTAGCGAAATCTACCCCCTCCCTTGGTAGAAAAGTTGTCTTCTAGTATTGTTATAATGCCCAAAATACCTAGCCCAAATCCCTTAGTCCTTTGTAGAAGTTGTAAAGAACTTAAGGTTTCTTAGACTCTGGAGCGTACAACTTAGGAGCTAAACCTTGCTCAGGCGCGACTTTATCTAGGATACTATTGGGCTTACCGAGGTAACTAATCCTAACCCTCTTTTGAATTAGAGAATACTTACTGTAGTAGTATTAGAATAAGTATCAAATACTTAGAAGAATATCACAGAATAGAATTGAACTGTTACCACAGTAGAAGGGTTTAAAAGAAGAATAATCAAAGCAGTACTTACATAGAATTTGTTTTCACGATGAACTTATATAGCTCACCGGGTAGGGAAGTGCTTCCCGACTTACCGTAGAATTATGAACCCTCTGTTTAGAATGACCTTCAGAGTAGTCTTTGATAGATATCTGTGACTATTATAGGTGACTCTGTAGCGACATATTGACTTGGCGGTGGTTTTATTTGAGAAGGTATGTGATTCTTCCTAAAGCATGATATTTTACAATATATATATAGTACGGTAGACGTACATGTGTTAACTGAATAATAACTACGGCAATGTCTTTGACTTAAGCCTGAATAATACTTACGGCAATGCCTCACAGCTTAAGCCTGAATAACAACTACAGAATGCCTGCTTAAGCTCGAATAATAAAGATCTGAAAGCATTTCAAAAGAATACTGAATCATTTTTAACAGAAGAGAACTAACTGGTTTTTAAAACAGAAGCTTAAGAGTTATACTAGCCTTATGGGAAGTTGAGTATAACCACTTAAGATTGATAAAAGAAACAAGTTTGACTATGTGTGTATAACAGACTTAAATTGAATGGTGAAAAGAATAATAAGATGGTTTGATAAGTAGACATGATATGATGCTATGTGTGTTAGTGTCTTGTAACGTTTGTGAAAAAGAGTATTCTTGTTGTGATTATGTTGTTTAAAGATAAGCTGTTATGTTAGTGTACCATCACTCACCTCTTGAGATGATCTGGGGTTAAGGCGCCTCCGTCACGGGGGTAGACTCGGTGATGCAGGACCATGATTCGAGAATACCTCATGCGGGTCCGGGGCCTATGCGAGCTACGAGAGTTCGAGTTAGTGTTATACCCGTAGTTCGTGGTATGTATGCGAGGGCGTGCGTGCGAGAATCTGGCGAAAGATTGGAAAGGAAGAAAGGCGATTTTTCCACGGAAAAGTTTAGGTTTTGTGAAGGAAAAAGGTTCGTTAATGGGAATTGGATTCCCGATTTGGTATTCGGACTTCTGGAATATTAGAGAATTATGAAATTTTATTTTGGAAATGGTCACGTGGGGCCCACGGAGAAATTCTACGGTTTTGTAGGGCCCACTTTGTTTTGAGATTTTGGCCATTGTGGATATTTTGGAAGATGTTTTATTTTGGGCCAATAGGAGGGTGACACGTGTCACCCCGCCTAGGTGGCTTAGCCGAATGGCATTTGTGCACAACACCCATTGCCAGTCGTTTTTAAACGTTTTACATAACTTGCGAAGGAAAATTCGGCTATGTCTTTTCTTATTTTTGCGGATTTTTAGAGAGGCGGAATATTTTGGACCAACGAGAGGCGGCACTTGGCACCTCTCATTGAGTGGGCATGGTGGGCGACACGTGGGACCAATTGGGGAGGTCAGTGGTAGATATTTTGGTAGATATTTGTGAGGGTTTTAAGGAGTAGGGACTAGGGGCACTTGGGCATATCTTGGCCCTACACTTGTGTAGCACTTGGCTCAATCTTGGCCATTGGTTGGCCTTGGCTTGTCTATAAATACCCTCTCCCTTTGATGAATTCTTCATCCTTTCCTAAATGTTTCTAAGTGTTAAATCTTCTCCTCCCTTAGTGTTGAGTTCGGCAAGAGGCCTCCCTCTCCTGAGGCCTTGGCCGAAGTACACCCACTCCTAGTAGTGTGGCCGTGGGGTACCCACTGTGAGTTGCTTTCGTATAATACCCTTTGTGGTGTAGAAATACTCTCAAAGTATTGTTATAATGCCCAATTACCTTAGCCGTATACCTTGTAGTATTCTAAGGTTATACCTATCTGAAAAGCAGGAAATACTATTATACTTCCGTCGATCCAAACCGAAACCACTAGGAAAATCTCCATAGTCAGTTGGAGTATTGTGTAGAAGTTGGTTAGAACTTCTAAGGGTGGTTTAGAGCGGGTTGGGCGCTCGGAGTTGGAGCTAAGCGATTGCCCGGGATCGACTTTATACTTGGATAATTATGGGCTTATCGAGGTAAATATCTTGTCCTCTATTGTAATTGGAAATTACATGTTGTTAGAATATATAGTTAAAGTATACTATATATAGAACTGAGCGTGGTTAGTTGGCAATGTCTTTTGACTTAAGCTCAAGAAGCCCAGGCGAACGGTATTCTGATGAGACTTGTGTAGTAGTCTTGTGGAGTAGAATTGTGCGTTCGGGTTAGATGTATAACCCACGGTTGGCTTGGTAGCGGCCGTGAGAGGAGGAGATTTACGCTGTTGCGGGAAGTCTTGCCGAATTTTACGTAGAATGTTCTACGATAAGATCTTAATGTTAATAAAGCGCCTTGTGGCCTTATAGGTTGAAGTACTACGTGTGGCGCGTTACTTGGCTTTAGGAGTAGCCGAAGCGGTTGGGAGTACTTGGAGCGTTTTGCTATTAGTCGATACTCGTCGCGAGGTATGTGAACCTCTTCCTATCTCTTCTAGCATGATATGTGTGAACTATGTAGTACGGTGAGCGTCACGTGTACTAAATGTATTTGATTGGTGTAAAACATAAAGTGTTATAACGGCTTTATGGGAAGTTAGTTATAACGGCTTTATGTTGGTAAGAAAATACATGTGGTTTTTAAAAGGTAACGATTTGAACTATAAGCGGCTTGTTATGTGTTAATAAAGAACTTGAAGTATTTCAAAAGAGTTTTGAATCATTTTGAGAGAAGAAGTAATACTTGATTTGTTTGAAAACTTAAGAGTTATACTAGCTTTATGGAAAGTTAGGTATAACGTCTTAAGAATGTTTCTTGATTTTGGAAATCAGAATGTGTATCGACAAACCAACTGCAGCGTTAATAAAAGGAAATGTTTTGTGATTAAGTATTATTAAAACCGAGAAACTTCCATCTGCATGCTAAGATGAGACAAAATGATATTTCTAGATCATGGTCTTTGTAATAAGATTGTTGTAAACAAGAATATCCTACTCACATATAAGACTTATGTTTCTCAGATAGTTTAAAAGAGAATTATATTCTTAAATGAATAAGACTATGAACTACGAAACCTTTCTAAATAAGAAACACGAACATTTGAAATTAGGCAAACTTGGACGTTTGGAAAATAATGTTGTTACTTGAGTTTTACAAAGAGAAGTGTTTTGATTTACTTCAAAAGATAATCACTATATTTTCATATACTACGGGTATTGTGTGACTTTTGTGAAAGTAACGTATCTTTTAAAGAGTTAATGTATGAAGTACTTTGGGGATAAAACCCCGAACTTGTTAGCATATAGTAGAAAGTACAGTGTGTATAACTTGATTGTGTTGGTTTGTGATAGCCTTGTAATACCTTCTTGTTGATTTGATAAGTAAACATGCTAGGATGCTACGTGTGTTAGTATCTTGTGATGTTTGTGTAAAGGGGTTTTTCCTTTGTTGTGCTTTATACATCTCTTGAGATGATTCCGGGGGTTAAGCTGCCCTCCGATGCGGGGTAGACTCAGGCGGGTCGATGGACCTATGATTCGAGACTACCTCATGCGGGTCCAGGGGGCCTATGCGGAACTGCGGAAGTTCGGAGTTAGGATCGGCCCCTTGTGGTCATGCGGTCCTTGTGGCCGTCGGACGGCGAGTCGGGGCAGCTGCCGGGAGTAGCTACCCTCGATGCGGGGTTATACCTCATGCGGGCGATCTGATTGGCCTATGCGGGCTGCGGAAAGTTCGAGGCTAGACGCGCACATTAGATCTGCGGGCAAGTGGTGACTTTGATCATGTGGCGGTCTGACAGATCTTATAATCTGATTCATGACCTTGTTGAATGCGTGGGTGTTAGTAGTCGGCTATGCCTTCAGACTTACCACATGCGTGTTATTATAGCACAGTGGGACACGGTGTTCGTGTGTGTTCCTTGGTCGTTATATCATAAAGCTGCCGGTGAGGAAGGTATTCCACGGCGCATGATTGATGTTGTGGGCGTGAGACCCATTGTTATATTTGAGTGATGACTTGAGGCGTGAGTCCACGACTTGATATGATTTATTATTGTGAAGCGTAGTTTGGTTATCATACATGTCTCTGCTTTATAGACTATTATGATTTCATTTCTGATATTTTTGGTTTCACATACTCAAACTGTTATCTTGACCTCCTTGAAGTGCGTTACGCTGCGAGTAAAGGTACACCGATCATTGATCCTCGCTCTTAGTCACGATTCGGCGTGTGGAAAGCTCCGTTTCTCGGGAGGCTTATCGATGGTATAGTCCCTGTTGTTGTAGGTGTTTACATTCGTGGTATGGCGGGGCCATCCGCCATTGTTGTCGTATCATTTCTTAGAAGTGCAGTAATCTTGTTGTGGCGGGGTTTGTAAAAGGATTAAAAGCTGTCATGTTGGAAAAAGTTGTTATTTATATATATGCCGAAAGGCAAGTTTTCTCAGTTATTGTTTCATATTTCATAATATGTCTTGTATTGTTTATGTTCGATTACTCGATGTTGTATCTAGGGTGCCGGTAAGGCACGATCACGGGCGGAATCGGGTCGTGACAAAAGTGGTATCGAGCGATTAATCCTCGGAAAGTGTCTGAGCCGTATCGATGGAAGTCTTGATTATCGGTGTGTTGTGCACCACGCCAATGTCGTGAGGCTATAGGATATTTAGGATTGGTTTCTATTCTTCTCACTCACGAGGTCGTGTTATACCCGTATTTCCAGTATATGCGTAAGGAAATACGTCTGAAAGTCTTGCCTTAAAGATAAGCCTTGGGCGTTTTATTTTGTACACAACTCACTAAAAGAATCGTTTTCACGAAGCGTTTCCACGACTTTCGTAGAGTAAATTCGGCTATGCCATTTCTTATTTTTGCGGATTTTTCAGAGGCGAAACATTTTGGACCAACGGGAGGGCAACACTTGGCACCCTCCATTGATGGACTTAGATCGTCCATGGGACGAAATTGGAGAGCGAGCACGTTTTTGTGCCTTGTGCACAAGTCGAGGTTGGTAGGATATTTGTGTTTAGTTAATCCTCACTACACTTGCCTTGCACTTGTCTTCATCTTGGCCATTGGTTGGCCAAGGCTTGACCTATAAATACCCCCTTAGAGATGAAGAGTTGTTCATCCACAAATCTTCCAAGTCTTGAAAAATCCTCTCCTCTCCTTTGTAGTCTTCTCGTCCAAAAACACCTCCCCTCCCTTGAAGGCCATGGCGAATACCCCAGCCTAGCCAAAATCTACCCCCTCCCGGTAGAAAAGTTACCTTCTTGTATCGTTATAATGCCCAAAATACCCTAGCCCAAATACCTTAGTACTTAGTAGAAGTTGTGAAGAACTTCTAGGGTTCTTAGCATACAACTTAGGAGCAAAACCTTGCTCAGTGCGACTTTTCTAGGATATTATTGGGCTTACCGAGGTAACTAATCCTAACCCTCTTTTGAATTAGAATATATATCTTGTTGTAGTATAAGGATAAGTATAAATACTTAGAAGTATATCAGAATAGAATTGAAGTATTAATCACTTAGAAGGGTTTAAAGAAGAATAATCAAAGCGTACTTACATAGGATTTGTTTTCATGATGAACTTATATAGCTCACGGGTAGGGAAGTCTGCCCGACTTAAGTAGAATTATGAACCCCTGTTTAGAATGACCTTGAGTAGTCTTTAATAGATATCTGTGACTATTATGGTGACTCTCTGCGACATATTGACTTGGCGGTGGTTTTATTTGAGAAGGTATGTGATTCTTCCTAAAGCATGATATTTTACAATATAACTACGGCAATGTCTTTGACTTAAGCTGAATAATACTTACGGCAATGCCTCACGGCTTAAGCTGAATAATACTTACAGAATGCCTGGCTTAAGCACGAATAATAAAGAAGCGAAAACATTTCAAAAGACTCTGAATCATATTGTGAAGAGAACTAATTGGTTTTAAAGCGAAGCTTAAGAGTTATACTAGCTTTATGGGAAGTAAGTATAACCACTTAAGATTTATAAAAGAAACAAGTTTGCCTATGTGTTTATAACGGACTTGTATTGTGAAAAGAATAATAAAGATGGTTTGATAAATAGACATGATATGATGCTATGTGTGTTAGTATCTTGTAACGTTTGTATAGGTGAGTATCCTTGTTGTGCTTATGTTGTTTAAAGATAAGTTGTTATGTTAGTATACTATCACTCACCTCTTGAGATGATACAGGGGTTAAGCGCCTCCGTCTGGGGTAGACTTCGGTGATGCAGGACCATGATTCGAGAATACCTCATGCGGGTCGAGGGCCTATGCGAGCTACGAGAGTTCGGAGTTAGTATGCGGGGTTATGCCTCATGCGGTCTGTGTGGCCATGCGGACAGCGAGTCGGGGCGATGTCGGAGTAGCTACCCTCGATGCGGGGTTATACCTCATGCGGGCCCGTGTGAGTGGCCTATGCGGACTCGGGAGTCGAGTTAGGCTTGCGGAATGATGATGAGGCGAGTGGCCTGTTTCGATCATTCGCGGCCTAGACAAGACCTATTCTGATTACCTATTGTTGCTCTTGTTTGTGATGTGGCACTACGTGCGGTTTCTTGGTTGTTTCACACATATTTGTAAACTGGTTTTAAAATGATATGTTTTCATTTAAGTATTTCTGATTTCGCATACTTAGTACTGTTGTCTTGACCTCCTTGGGCTGCGTTCATCTGCGGTAAGAGGGCAAGCAGTGCTAGATCCGCATTCTTAGGATCTCTACGTTGGTGTCGGGAGCTCCATCTCTTGGAGGCTCTACTTTTGGTATGATCTCCTGTTGTAGATAGTTTTATGCGATCGAGGGTATGGCGGGCCCTGTCGCCATAGTTGTATATTTCCTTAGAGTGCGTAGTCATGTTATGCGATGTCGGATGTAACTGCTAAACCATGATTTTATATATATCTGTGGAAGGCGTGTTTCTCACATAAAGCGTGTCTTATTTTATAAAGCTGTTTCATGTCTTGCTTTATATTTCCGATTACTCGATGTATGACTACTTGGGTGCCGGTAAGGCACGATCCACGAGCCGGGCAGTCGTGACAAAAGTGGTATCGAGCGATTAATCCTCGGAAAGTGTCTGACCGTATCTAGTAAGTCTTGATTATCGGTGTGTTGTGCACCACACCAATAATCGAGGAGGCTATAGGATATTTAGGATTGGTTTCCATCCTTCTCATTACGAGATCGTGCTTTAGAGGCGTGTTATAGGTTGGACCCCTCTAACGTATTCCTTTCATGTATGATTATGCCTCACGTAAGGCAACCGGGCCCGAGAAGGGCAAGCGGCCGAGGAGGCGCTAGCGAGACACCCAGTCACGAGGCTCGAGGCCCGGTCTATACGAGCAGCCCGAGTTCTATGGCGCCCGCCCGGCCAGCGAGACCACAGTACCACCTCGCATCCCACGGCACAGGCGGAGAGTTAGGGTCTGAGAGATGGCCCGACTTTTGGCTAAAGTTGTGGCCCGATACGAGAGAGATTGGATCTGGCGATTCAGTTCAGCTCAGCTCGGTCGCGCGTGGTACACCCGAGGCGAGAAGTTTGAGGCTACGAGACTTGAGTTGTAGCCCGGAGTTTTATGGGTCGAGGCCGAGGATGATCGCGGAGTTCATCCGTCGGCTTGAGGATTTTGAGTGATCGAGCGTCGGAGACCGAGTGCGTGATCTTTGGTTCACATAGGTGCGTGATACGCGATCGATTGGTTGATTCATGGGAGTTATCCGGGAGAGCACGCGGCCCATTACTTGGGATGAGTTCTCGGAGGCTTTCCTCGCTCACTTTTGCCTCGCGGATGAGAGGCGCGGTGATAGATTTTTCTTTGAGGCGAGAGGGCCTTGTCGGAGTACAATGTCGAGTTTGATTCTTTGGCTCGATATGTCCCGGCATTGGTAGCGATATGGAGGATAGGGTGCCGCTATGTCACGGGCTGAAGCGACTATATGGCGAAGTCATGTGCGGGGTTTCTCTCGGTAGGGTATGGACATTACCGCGTGCGAGCTCGCGCCCTTGGATGCGAGGCGCGAGGTCGGCGAGTGGGCGGACAGCGGCGAAGAAGGCGGGGCGGGAGGGTCTTACGGTGGTTATCGTGGTGGCGGCCTCGGCCGATCTGGGTCGCACCACGGCCGGCTCGAGCACTCTGCGCGTCCTCGGCCTGACGGCGAGTTTTGAGGCGGACCGGGGCCAGGGCTTGGGCGTCGAGTAGCGAGTGCGGCGATCGGGACCACCCGGTGTGGCCGTCGGTAGATCCCATTGCGGGAAGTGTGGTACTACTTATGGATCTTGTTACGATTGTAGCGCGAGGTCACTTTGCGGCTGTCAGGCCAGGCGTGGGTGGTAGGGCCCGACGCCGAGTTACGTGGCGGCCGTCATCTCCTACGATTACTCGCCGGGCGAGTGCTCGTGGGTCGGCGGTCGCGGCGGTCGTGGCTCGAGTCCCGATTCTAGCGGTCCTCGAGCGCATTTATGCTGTCCGGTAAGCGGGATCGGGAGGCCTCGCGATGTCGTCACGGTACCTTATCGGTTCAGGTTTGATGTTTATGCCTTGATAGATCCGGGTTCTACTCTATCCTATATATCTCCTTGTTGCTAGTAGGATAGGGATAGAGCACGAGTCCATAGACCACTCGAGGTAGCTACGCGATGGGTGATTCGGTGGTAGCTCGGCGGGTATATAGGGCTTGTCTGTGACCATTCTGATCGTCGGACCTGGCCGACTTGATAGAGTTGGAGATGATTGACTTCGGCGTGATTATGGGGATGGATTGGCTAGCTTCTTGCTATGCCAATGTAGGCTGAGAGAGAGTAATGCAGTTCGGTTTCTGAGGCCGGTTGTTGAGTGGGAGAGAGCGCGGTATCGCAGAGGTAGGTTTATTTCCTACCTCGAGGCTAGGAAGATGGTGCGAGAAGGGTATATCTACCATCTAGTTGGTGTTTGATCACGAGGCTGCGGTACCAGATTTTGATCGATTCCGTAGTCGTGAGTTCCCAGGCGTGTTCCCGGATGACCTCGGGTATCCTCACGAGAGGAGATTGAGTTTTGTATTGACATATTGCGGATACTCGGCCTATTTCCATTCCGCCATACGAATGCTTTGCCGAGTTGAGAGAGCTGAAGGATCGGCAGGGATTTGCTAGAGAAGGGCTTCATTAGGCCCAGTGTTTCTCCACAGAAGCCGGTATTGTTCGTGAAGAAGAAGGGCGGGGCTGCGCATGTGTTGATTACTGAGCGGTGAACAAGGTGACCATTAAACAGATACCCGCTCCCGAGATTGATGATTTGTTCGACCGATTGCGAGTGCGAGATGTTTCTCAAGATTGATCTGCGATCGGGCTATCATCAGGTGCGAGTCAGAGAGGTGGATGTCCCTAGGACTGCATTCGGACGATGCGGGCATTATGAGTTGGTCATGTCTTTTGGGTTGACGATGCTCGTGTATTCATGGATTTGATGAGCGAGTGTTCAAACCATTTTGAACACGTTTGTGATAGTGTTCATTGATGATATCTTGGTTTATTCGCTCGGAAGCGAGAGCATGCGGAGCATTTGAGGATCTTGTGATTCTCGAGACCGGCGGTTATGCGCCAAGTTTTCCAAATGTGAGTTTTGGTTGACTTGATGGCGTTTCTTGGGCATATTATGGTGATGGCATTCGAGTTGTCGGCGAATCGGCGATCGGAGACTTGGCGAGACCTACTACTCCGGCGAGGTTCGCGATTTTACGGGCCTTGCGAGTTATTATCGGTTCGTGGAGAAGTTTGCTTCTATCTGCGCACCATTGACTAAGTGACTCGAGCGGCCAAGTTTGATGGTGATGCTTGTGGCGGGGTTTCGATTCTTTGAAAGAGAGGCGGCAGCGCCCGTTCTTACTCTTCGGAGGGTCGATGGTTATATGCGTGTATTGTGATCGTCGGGCATCGGGTTGGGATATGTATTGATGCAGCATGGCGGGGTTATAGCATATCGTCCGGCGGTGAAGAAACACGAGAGGAACTACCCATGATTTGGAGTTGGCGTAGTGATTCACGCTTTGAAGATCTGGAGGCACTATTTGTATGGGGTTCACGTGTATATTTATACAGACCACAAGAGCCTCGGTATATCTTCAGCCGGAGGAGTGAACTTACAGCGAGGCGGTGGTTAGAGTTGCAAGGATTACGATGTTGATATCTATACCACGGGGAAGGCGATGTTGTGGCGGATGCTCTTAGTCGTAGGTCGATGGGAGCCTATCGGATGTGCAGCTAGAGAGGAGGACATGGTTCGTGATTTGCATCGATTAGCGAGCCTTGGTGTCCGTTTGATTGATTACGATAGCGGTGGGGTTAGAGTTCGTGAGGTTGCGAGTCTTCCATCGTCGAGGAGGTGAAGAGGCACGATTCGAGATCGGCTTTGATTCGATATCGTGATCTGACTCTTACGTGAGGGCAAGGGTCCTTTTGAGGTAGCTTTGATGGGGTGCTAAGGTTTGAAGCGGTGTGTGTTCGGATGTTTGAGGACTTGGCGGAGTTCTTGGGAAGCACCAGCGGCGTTACTCTATCCATCCGGTCGACCAAGATGTACCACAACCTTAGATCGTGTATTGGTGGGATGGCTTGAAGAGGGGCGTTGCGAGTTCGTAGCTCGGTGCGTGTTGTCGGCGGTGAAGGTAGAGCACGGAGGCACGGTGGTTTGTTCTGACGATTGAGATCCGACACGGAAGTGGGAGGTAATCAGCATGGACTTCATCACGGGATTACCTCGCACTCGGAGAGACATGATTCTATATGGGTTATCGTCGGCGGTGTGAAATCAGCCCACTTTCTTCCGTCGGGGCGACTTTTTGGTGAGATTATGCGGACTTTACATCAGAGATCGTCGGTGCATGGAGTCCCTACCGATCATATCGCAGACGGAGCCCGGTTCTGGCTAACTTAGGAGTCCTTCGAGAGGGTTTAGGGGCCGGTGAGCACGATCGCATTTCATCCACGAGCAGACAGACAGAGCGCACTATCGGACTGCGAGGATATCTGCGAGCTGTGTTATTGACTTAAGTGGTAGTTGGGAGGATCATTTGCCTCTGGTTGAGTTCGCGTATAATAATAGCTACCACTCCGGTATTCGGATGGCGCCTTATGAGGCCTTGTATGGGAGGAAGTGCGATCGCCTATAGGTTGGTTCGATGTGGCGAGGCGGCTAGTGGGACCAGATTTGATACGTGACGATGGATAAGGTGAAACTTATCGAGGCGGCTATTGACGACTGAGTCGGCGAAGTCGTATGCGAATCATCGTCGTCGACATCTTGAGTTCGAGGTTCATGATTGGGTTTTCCTAAAGGTGTCACCCATGAAGGGTGTGATGAGATTCGGGAAGAAGGAAGCCCGGCCCAAGGTACGTTAGGCGTTTAGTTGTCGCGAGGTAGGCAAGGTTACTACGAGTTGAATCTGCCGTCGTCTGGAGGCGGTGCATCCGGTGTTTCACGTATCTATCTTGAGGAGATGTATCGGGGATCCATCTAGGGTGCACCGATTGGCGATGTCGGTGGCCAGGGGTTATCGTATGAGAGATTCCATAGCGATAGTCGATCGTCGGAGTTAGGCGTCTGCGGACGAAGGGCGTGGCCGTCAAAGTCTTGTGGCGAGCGAGCTCGAGGAGAGATGACATGGGAAGCCGAGGAGGACATGGCGGAAGTATCCTCGCTATTCCCACACCTCGGTAAATTCACTTTCCTACTTGTAAATTTTCGTTATCGTTTACGCTATGTGTTGCTCTGTGGCGTGTGTGGCATTTACAATTGTTTAAGCTTCGATAAGCTCGTCTTGGGAAGGAACATTCGGGACGAATGTTTCTAAGGAGGAGAATGTTATACCCGTATTTCCAGAGTATGTGCGTAAGGAAATACGTCTGAAAATCTTGCCTTAAAGATAAGCCTTGGGCGTTTTATTTTGTACACAACTACTAAAAGAATCGTTTCAGGCGAAGCGTTTCCCTGACTTTCGTAGAGTAAATTCCGGCTATGCCATTTCTTATTTTGCGGATTTTTAGAGAGGCGAAACATTTTGGACCAGCGGGAGGAAACACTTGGCACCCTCCATTGATGGACTTAGATCGTCCATGGGCCGAGTGGAGAGCCAAGGCACGTTTTTGTGCCTTGTGCACAAATCGAGTTGGTAGGATATTTGTGTTTAGTTAATCCTCACCTACACTTGCCTTGCACTTGTCTTCATCTTGGCCATTGGTTGGCCAAGGCTTGACCTATAAATACCCCCTTAGAGATGAAGAGTTGTTCATCCACAAATCTTCCAAGTCTTGAAAAATCCTCTCTCTCCCTTTGTAGTCTTCTCGTCCAAAAACACCTCCCCCTCCTTGTGAAGGCCCTTGGCGAATACCCCCACAGCCTAGCCAAAATCTACCCCCTCCTGGTAGAAAAGTTACCTTCTTGTATCGTTATAATGCCCAAAATACCTAGCCCAAATACCTTAGTACTTAGTAGAAGTTGTGAAGAACTTCTAGGGTTCTTAGAGCATACAACTTAGGAGCAAAACCTTGCTCAGGCGCGACTTTTTCTAGGATATTATTGGGCTTACCGGGTAACTAATCCTAACCCTCTTTTGAATTAGAATATATATCTTTGTTGTAGTATAAGGATAAGTATAAATACTTAGAAGTATATCACGAATAGAATTGAAGTATTAATCACTTAGAAGGGTTTAAAGAAGAATAATCAAGCGTACTTACATAGAATTTGTTTTCACTGATGAACTTATATAGCTCATAGGGTAGGAAGTCTTGCCCGACTTACTGTAGAATTATGAACCCCCCTGTTTAGAATGACCTTCAGAGTAGTCTTTAATAGATATCTGTGACTATTATAGGCTGACTCTCTGCGCGCGACATATTCAACTTGGCAGGTGGTTTTCGCTGAGAAGGTATGTGATTCTTCCTAAAGCATGATATTTTACAATATAACTACGGCAATGTCTTTGACTTAAGCCTGAATAATACTTACGGCAATGCCTCGGCTTAAGCTGAATAATACTTACTGGCAATGCCTCACTTAAGCACGAATAATAAGAAGCGAAAACATTTCAAAAGACTCTTGAATCATATTGTGAAGAGAACTAATTGGTTTTAAAGCGAAGCTTAAGAGTTATACTAGCTTTATGGGAAGTAAGTATAACCACTTAAGATTTATAAAAGAAACAAGTTTGCCTATGTGTTTATAACAGACTTGTATTGTGAAAAGAATAATAAAGATGGTTTGATAAATAGACATGATATGATGCTATGTGTGTTAGTATCTTGTAACGTTTGTATAGGTGAGTATCCTTGTTGTGCTTATGTTGTTTAAAGATAAGTTGTTATGTTAGTATACTATCACTCACCTCTTGAGATGATCACAGGGGTTAAGCCCCCTCCGTCACGGGGTAGACTTCGAGCGATGCAGGACCGTGATTCGAGAATACCTCATGCGGGTCGAGGGCCTATCTTGAGCTACGAGAGTTCTAGGTTAGTATGCGGGGTTATGCCTCATGCGATGCAGTGGCCATGCGGACAGCGAGTCGGGGCGATGCGGAGTAGCTACCCTCGATGCGGGGTTATACCTCATGCGGGCCCGTGAGTGGCCTATGCGGACTCGGGAGTCGAGATTAGGCTTGCGAGAATGATGATGAGGCGAGTGGCCTGTTTCGATCATTCGCGGCCTAGACAAGACCTATTCTGATTACTATTGTTGCTCTTGTTTGTGATGTGGCACTACGTGCGGTTTCCTTGGTTGTTTCACACATATTTGTAAGCTGGTTTTAAAATGATATGTTTTCATTTAAGTATTTCTGATTTCGCATACTTAGTACTGTCTTGACCTCCTTGAGGCTGCGTTCATGCCGCGGTAAGGCAAGCAGTGCTAGATCCGCATTCTTAGGATCTCTACGTTGGTGTCGGGAGCTCCATCTCTTAGGAGGCTCTACTTTTGGTATGATCTCCTGTTGTAGATAGTTTTTATCTGATCGAGGTATGGCGGGAACTGTCGCCATAGTTATATATTTCCTTAGAGTGCGTAGTCATGTTATGCGATTGTCGGATGTAGCTGCTAAACCATGATTTTATATATATCTGGAAAGCGTGTTTTCTCACATAAAGCGTATGTCTTATTTTATAAAGCTGTTTCATGTCTTGCTTTATATTTCCGCTGATTACTACGATGTATGACTACTTGGGTGCCCGGTAAGGCACGATCACGGGCCGGGCAGTCGTGAGTCGTGCCAGAGGCGTGTTTTAAGTTGGACCCTCTAGCGTATTTCTTTCCCTTGCCGTTATGCCTCGCGTGGGCAGCCGGGCCGGGAGGCAAGGCGGCCAGGAGGCTGCGAGTAGAATCTGAGAGGGTTGCGAGGGCACGAGCCCAATCATTACCTAGGGTAGTGCTTCATTCGGGATTTCTGCGACATTACTAGCCCGTGAGTTTAGCAGCGGCGGCGATTCCTACTGCGGTCATGATATTTGAACGCCGGTTCCACGGCCAGGGAGCAGAATGTAGATTGCAAAGGCGACCACTGTTACTAGCCATGGATTTGGCTACCAGTTATCCGATGTATCACGAGTCTTGATGACTACCTAAGAAAGGGTTGTGCGAAGTAATTCTTGATTGGGCTTGAGCATGGCACGTATGCGGGCTTATGCGCGGCGAAAGCGTAGAGATCGGCGGGTTAACCAAGGGGCGAGAAGGGCGGGCGGCAAGGTCGCCGGTAACTTTCAAGGTGAGTATACCTTAAGTGCTATGTTACGATGGCGGTGTGTTAGTTGTGATTAGAAATCATGGTGGGTTAGCAGAGTAAGATTTTGGAGGATAGAAAGTGTGAGCCTTAGAGCTTTATCATGAAAGACCTTAGAGGTAAGGCCGTCGGGTAGAGGCGTATGTTTATGTTTGACCCTTATAGGAGTGCATAGTGCGTGGTGTGTTTGGGGATAGGTCCTAAGTAGTGTGAAATGAAGAGGGTCGTTGAGCTAAGAAGACCGCTAGGTTTTAAAAACGTGATTAGCGAGATTGTTCGATCGGGAGCTAGTATTGTGCGCGTTGCGGGTCGGGTTGAGGCCACGTTGCGGGTCAACCCGCGGCATGTATGGCGGTGGGGTCTGCAGTTGTGGTGGTCGCCTTGTGGTAGGGTCACGAGGTGCTAGGCCCAAGTTTAGTTAACCAACGTCTGAGTTCGTGGATGCGTTCGGCCGGTGGTCGGGCGATGGGGCAGCCCATCGTGTTCTTGATCGGGACCATTCACTTGGCGGTGTTGATTTATCGGAAAGGTTGTAAAGGCTGCGCAGGTGCCTACCTTCACCTTATGACGCATGGAGCCAGTTCTGGCTGTTTTTGTTTTACGGAAGTTTTACCAAGCATGTGTTAAGAACTTCGGTGAGTCTCGAGTGCATTCGCGCCGGGCGGTCGCGTGGATTTGAGGTAGTTGTGAGGATTGTTGTCTCTGTGGAGGAGGCGTTTGAGCTACCATTTGGTGTTCGGATGTCGCCTTATGAAGCCTTGCGAGGCGGAAGTGTAAGTTCGGTCGATTGGTTCGATGTTGGCGAGTTGAATAGTTGGTTGATCTTGTTCCGGTATGTGGATAGTGAAGCTTGTCTAGAAAAGTTACGCGCTCGGAGGAATCGTGCGGATAATCGGCGGCGCTTAGAGTTCGAGTTGTGGTCGGTCTTCTTGAAAGTACCACCGGACAGTGTGGCGAGTTTTGGAAAGCGAAGGAACTTAGCGAGTTACTTTGGGCCTTTGTGAGTTCATGTGAAGAATAGGCGGGTTGCCTATATGTTAGCATTCTTGCCGTCCGACTTAGGAGGAAGGGCGTCCGGTCTTCGTATTGTTATGTTCGGAAAGTATCGAAGATCCATCGAATGTTCCCGATTAATGATGACCTCGTTAGAGATAGTAACCCAGAGTTTTGGATACTAAGCGATGCTCGAAATATGGTAAGAATTAGTGTCTGGCGAACGGTGATCGCGTGCGGCCGGTACCATTTGTTGGAGTCGTTGGAGCAAGGCTCGCGACAAAGTGACAAAAGTAGTATTATTTGTGGTGATGTTAGAGGTGTTTCCTCGTGGACTTGGATGTAGGTATTTTGCGTGGGTATTTACGTGGCGGTGTGTGGCGGGATTGTTTACGTAAGTATAGTAGTGAAGACTATCTTGGCACGCGTTCGTTTGAGACTTAGAAGGAACATTCGGGCGAATGTTTCTAAGGAAGAATGTTATACCCGTAGTTCGGGTATGTATGCGAGGGCGTGCGTGCGAGAATCTGACGAGAAAGATGGAAAGGAAGAAAGAAGCGATTTTCCACGGAAAAGTTTCGGTTTTGTGAAGGAAAAAGGTTCGTTAATGGGAATTGGATTCCCAGTTTGGTATTCGGACTTCTGGAATATTAGAAATTATGAAATTTTATTTTGGAAATGGTCACGTGGGGCCCACGGGAGAAATTCTGATTTTGTAGAGCCCACTTTGTTTTGAGATTTTGGCCATTGTGGATATTTTGGAAGATGTTTTATTTTGGGCGATAGGAGGGTGACACGTGTCACCCCTAGTGGCTTAGTAGAATGGCATTTGTGCCTGACACGGCTAGAGTCGTTTTTAAATGAAGCGTTTTACATAACTGCGAAGGAAAATTCGGCTATGTCTTTTCTTATTTTGCGGATTTTTAGAGGCGGAACATTTTGGACTAACGAGAGGCGGCACTGGGCACCCTATCATTGGTGGGCATGGTGGGCGGCACATGGTAAGAATTGGGGTGGTCATGTGGTAGTTATTTTGGTTGATATTTGTGAGGTTTTAAGGAGTAGGGACTAGGGGCACTTGGGCATATCTTGGCCTACACTTGTGTAACACTTGGCTCGATCTTGGCCATTGGTTGGCCTTGGCTTGTGCTATAAATACCCTCTCCCTTTGATGAATTCTTCATCCTTTCCTAAATGTTTCTAAGTGTTAAATCTTCTCCCTCCCTTGAGTGTTGAGTTCGGCCAGAGGCCTCCCTCTCCTGAGGCCTTGGCGAAGTACACCACTCCTAGTAGTGTGGTAGTGGGTACCCACTGTGAGTTGCTTTCGTATAATACCACTTTGTGGTGTAGAAATACTCTCAAATATTGTTATAATGCCCAATTACCTTAGTATACCTTGTAGTATTCTAAGGTTATACCTATCTGAAAAGCGGAAATACTATTATACTTCCGTCAGTCCAAAACAGAAACCACAGGAAAATCTCCGTAGTCAGTTGGAGTATTGTGTAGAAGTTGGTTAGAACTTCTAAGGGTGGTTTAGAGCG
Source organism: Przewalskia tangutica (assembly GCA_029844215.1). Classification (NCBI taxonomy): domain Eukaryota; kingdom Viridiplantae; phylum Streptophyta; class Magnoliopsida; order Solanales; family Solanaceae; genus Przewalskia; species Przewalskia tangutica. The sequence continues at coordinate 92,856,489 of CM056726.1, read as the reverse complement.
GGTTGGGCGCTCGGAGTTGGAGCTAAGCGATTTCCCGGGATCGACTTTATACTTGGATAATTATGGGCTTATCGAGGTAAATATCTTGTCCTCTATTGTAATTGGAAATTACATGTTGTTAGAATATATAGTTAAAGTATACTATATATAGAAGCGAGCATTGGTTAGTTAGCAATGTCTTTTGACTTAAGCTGAAGAAGCTGCGAGCAGTATTCTGATGAACTTGTGTAGTAGTCTTGTGGAGTAGAATTGTACCCGTTCGGGTTAGATGTATAACCCCACTGGTTGGCTTGGTAGCGGCCGTGAGAGGAGGAGATTTCTGTTGTTGCGGGAGGTGTTGCGAATTTTACGTAGAATGTTCTCGATAAGATCTTAATGTTAATAAAGCGCGCGTGGCCTTATAGGTTGAAGTACTACGTGTGGCGCGTTACTTGGCTTTAGGAGTAGCCGCGGTTGGGAGTACTTGGGCGTTTTGCTATTAGTCGATACTCGTCGCGGTATGTGAACCTCTTCCTATCTCTTCTAGCATGATATGTGTGAACTATGTAATGCGGTGAGCGTCATGTACTAAATGTATTTGATTGGTGTAAAACATAAAGTGTTATAACGGCTTTATGGGAAGTTGGTTATAACGGCTTTATGTTGGTAAGAAAATACATGTGGTTTTAAAAGGTAGCGATTTGAACTATAACTAGCTTGTTATGTGTTAATAAAGAACTTGAAGTATTTCAAAGAGTTTTGAATCATTTTGAGAGAAGAAGTAATACTTGATTTGTTTTGAAAACTTAAGAGTTATACTAGCTTTATGGAAAGTTAGGTATAACGTCTTAAGAATGTTTCTTGATTTTGGAAATCGGAATGTGTATCGACAAACCAACTGCGGCGTTAATAAAAAAATGTTTTGTGATTAAGTATTATTAAAACCGGTGAAAACTTCCATCTGCATAGAAGCTAAGATGAGACAAAATGATATTTCTAGATCATGGTCTTTGTAATAAGATTGTTGTAAACAAGAATATCCTACTCACATATAAGACTTATGTTTCTCGGATAGTTTAAAGAGAATTATATTCTTAAATGAATAAGACTATGAACTCTGAAACCTTTCTAAATAAGAAACACGAACATTTGAAATTAGGCAAACTTGGGCGTTTGGAAAATAATGTTGTTACTTGAGTTTTACAAAGAGAAGTGTTTTGATTTACTTGAAAGATAATCACTATATTTTTCATATACTACGGGTATTGTGTGACTTTTGCGAAAGTAACGTATCTTTTAAAGAGTTAATGTATGAAGTACTTTGGGGATAAAACCCAGAACTTGTTAGCGTATAGTAGAAAGTACAGTGTGTATAACTTGATTGTGTTGGTTTGTGATAGCCTTGTAATACCTTCTTGTTGATTTGATAAGTAAACATGCTAGGATCTACGTGTGTTAGTATCTTGTGATGTTTGTGTAAAGGGGTTTTCCTTTGTTGTGCTTTATACATCTCTTGAGATGATTAGGGAGTTAAGCGCCCTCCGTCGGGGTAGACTTCGGGCGGGTCGATGGACCTATGATTGAGACTACCTCATGCGGGTCGAGGGCTATGCGGAGCTGCGGAAGTTCGAGGTTAGGATCGGCCCTTGTGGTCATGCGGTCACTTGTGGCCATGCGGACGGCGAGTCGGGGCGGCTGCCGGGAGTAGCTACCCTCGATGCGGGGTTATACCTCATGCGGGCGATCTGATTGGCCTATCTTGGAGGCTGCGGAAAGTTCGGGGCTAGACGCGCGCATTAGATCTTTGCGGGCAAGTGGTCGGCTTTGATCATGTGGCGGTCTAGCGAGATCTTATGATCTGATTCATGACCTTGTTGATGCGTAGGTGTTAGTAGTCGGCTATGCCTTACTTACCACATGCGTGTTATTATAGCACAGTGGGACACGGTGTTCGTGTGTGTTCCTTGGTCTTTGTTATATCATAAAGCTGCCGTGATGAGAAGGTATTCCACGGGCATGATTGATGTTGTGGGCGTGAGACCCATTGTTATATTTGAGTGATGACTTGAGGCGTGAGTCCACGACTTGATATATTTGCTTATTATTGTGAGCGTAGTTTGGTTATCATACATGTCTCTGCTTTATAGACTATTATGATTTCATTTCTGATATTTTGGTTTCACATGCTCTACTTGTTATGCTTGACCTCCTTGAAGCTGCGTTCATCTGCGAGTAAAGGTACACCGATCATTGATCCTCGCTCTTGGAGTCGCGATTCGGCGTGTGGGAAAGCTCCGTTTCTCGGAGGCTTATCGATGGTATAGTCCCTGTTGTTGTAGGTGTTTACATTCGGGGTATGGCGGGGCCTGTCCGCCATTGTTGTCGTATCATTTCTTAAGTGCATGTAATCTTGTTGTGGCGGGGTTTGTAAAAAGGATTAAAGCGTTCATGTTGGAAAAAGTTGTTATTTATATATATCTTGAAAGGCAAGTTTTCTCAGTTATTGTTTCATATTTCATAATATGTCTTGTATTGTTTATGTTCATTGATTACTCGATGTTGTATCACTAGGGTGCGGGGTAAGGCACGATCACGGGCGGAATCGGGTCGTGGCGATTAGTATCGAGGTTATGCCTCATGCGGTCTATGTGGCCATGCGGACAGCGAGTCGGGGCGATGCGAGGAGTAGCTACCCTCGATGCGGGGTTATACCTCATGCGGGCCCGTGAGTGGCCTATGCGGACTCGAGTCGAGATTAGGCTTGCGAGTGATAATACGGGCGAGTGGCCTGCTTGAATCATTCGCGACCTAGAAAAGACTATTACTGATTTACCTATTGTTGCTCTTGTTTGTGATGTGGCACTATGTGCGGGTTCTTGGTTGTTTCATACATACTTGCAAAAGCTGTTTTAAAATGATATGTTTCATTTAAGTATTTCTGATTTCATATACTTAGTACTGTTATGCTTGACCTCCTTGAGGCTGCGTTCATCTGCAGGTAAGAGGCGGCAGTCTAGATCCACGATTCTTAGGATCTCTACGTTGGTGTCGGGAGCTCCATCTTTTAGGAGGCTCTACTTTTGGGTATGATCTCACTGTTGTAGATAGTTTTATGCGATCGAGGTATGGCGGGCCACATCGCCATAGTTGTATATTTCCTTAAGTGCATGAGTCATGTTATGCGATTAGTCGGATGTAGCGCTAAACCATGTTTATATATGTATCTTAGAAAGCGATGTTTCTCAGCATAAATTGTGTCTATTTTATAAAGCTGTTTCATGTCTTGCTTTATATTTCCGATTACTCGATGTATGACTACTTGGGTGCCGGTAAGCGCGATCCACGAACCTAGAGCGTCGTGACAAGCGAGCCTTAACAAGATTGCTTGGCGTGTGGGAAGCCTACATACGGATCGATATACTAAGGAGAGGTCAAAAATGAATTATGCAAGAGTCTTAGTGGAAGTAGACGTCAGCAAAGAACCGGTTATGGAATTTGGTATCAAACTTCCCGACAATATAAGGTATACCCAAAAGGTGAATTATGAGAACTACGGATTTTTGCTATCATTGTGCGTCTTTTGGACCTGACCACTTGAAGTGTAGAAAACTGATGCAAGATATTAATGCTCAAGAAGCCCAGAAAAACCGCAATCCATTGGTACCTCCTAGCAATGGCGGAGTTTCTACAAGTTCGGGTGCTGACACTGCTACGGGAAAAACCGGCCCTTCTTGCCCTGATCCGCCACCTAGTCAACATCCCGTAGGTAATGAAAACTTGATGGATATAGAGAATAGTGAGAAAACACTACCGCATATTCCCGGAAGTGTGGGAGAAGCTCTGAACTTTGGAATTCCTCCGGTTGTGGGTCAGCCTGGCTCATTGAGCTTACGGGTTGCCTGAGAAGGGTCCTCTAGCCATCACCCTATCTTTGGTCTTGTGCAACATGATAGGAGGAAAATGGAGACAAGACATACTGACTTTAGCACACCAATAGACCATGAAACTTCACTAGATGGGGTGTCTGCAGGGTACTACGGAAGATTCTAATTATGCAACACGGTGCATAAACTTTGAACGCGGGGAACATAGCCAGGCTGGGACCCCTGCCTTGACTTCCAACAACAAGGAAGAGGGATGGAATGAAGTAATTTCAAGGAAAAACACGCCAAAGGGTAGTAATATGGTAAAGAACGCGAAGCGCGGAGGTGCTTCTAAAACCTCATTTGTTTCTTAATGAAAGTACTTTGTTGGAATGTCCGGGGTCTTTGCGGGCAAAGGGATAGGGCAGCCACACAAACTCTTGTGTGTAGGCTCACAAAACAACATGACGTTGCAATGGTTTGTCTAATAGAAACTAAATTCTCTCGGGCACAGACAAATTCTTTTACATCTCAAAGATTCCATGGTTGGAATTTTTGCTCCAACATAGATTTCATTGATGGAGGAAGAATGCTAATACTTTGGGATCCCTACAGAGTTAGTTGTGAAGTGCTTGGAATGGAATCTCAACACATTCATGTCTAAGAAAGATGTAATACAAGGGACTCTCAACATATTCATGTCCAACCGAGGATTCGGGATTTTCTAGGTTATAATCCACCCGAGTTCTATGGTTCGAGATCTGAGGATGATCCTCAGGAGTTCGTTCGGCAGCTACAGCGGACTATGCAGGTACTTAGGGCCTCGGAAACAGAGTCAGTTGTGTTAGCTTCTTACCGGTTACGCGATATTGCGTTGAACTGGTTTGAGTCATGGGAGTTGTCTAGAGGTGTGGGTGCTCTTCCAGCTGGTTGGGATGAGTTCACAGAGGCCTTCCTTGATCACTTTTTGCCTCCTGAGATGAGGAGAGCCCGTACGTAATTCCAGGACATGTTTATAAGAACGTACGTAAGAACTTAAAATTGTTAAGATTTGAGACTAGTAAAAAAATTATCGGAATTATGGAAATGTCGGGAAATGAAATATTGCGACGAACGAGAGGGTGACACGTGTCACCCCCTTGGATGGTCATGGTCAAATGGACCAAGGTTAGAATTGTCATTTGACCAATGTAAAGATGAGCAAGTCTTGCTAGGCTAGAGCTTGATAATATTGACTAAGTCAAAGGGCCACTTGGCTTGATCTTTTAGTGAAATGCATCCAAGCCACCCATATGTGCTAATCTTGACCCTCCATAGTGTTATTTAAGCATACTAGTAGCAAGACAAGGCTATTTACACTTAGAGAAATTTGAAGAACTCTTGTTCTTGCTAGCATGCTCTCGGGTTTGGGTCAAATTTCAAGACAAAAATTTTCATTTGTTGTTCAATAATCTCCATACTTTAAACCAAGGTTCCTAAGGTTATTGTAAGGGTATCTCAATAGAAAGATCCCGGGAAAGTATCGTTTTTGCATTAGTCGCAAGGTGAAAACCTAAGTCGCTTTCATAGGTTTGGATTGGAAATTGAAGGAAAGTTGTTTGTGATCTTCTAAGGGCTTCAAGTGGCAGATTGGAGTGTCAAGGAGAGGCTCTAAGTTGCTAGGGAGCGACTTCGGATCTTGAAGTTGTATTAAGGCTCGTCAAGGTAACAATCTTGTTCTCTTAAGTGTTATAAGATTACATATTGTTGTAGCCTTACATTTTAACTAGCATGAAGTATATGTATTGAAGATTGATAAGTGTTATGGATATTGGAAGCCTAAATCCGAAATGACATTGTTAGCCATTTGAAATTGAAATACAATGTGGTCGATAATTAGAATCGTCGCATGTTATCTACTTTAAGATTGTAGTTGTTATAATCGATTGCGGATTTATAACATGTTATACTAAAAAAAGGAATTGGAAAGTATGAAATGTTGTTGCACCTTTTGGCCGCGAATGGCATTGCCTTTTTGGATTAGTTTGATATCAATTGTGGGGCAGAATTTTATACGTCCTATTAGGCGTGTAATCCCCTGTTGTTAGCTACATTGTTGAGCCTTAAATGTGGCATGTTTGGTTATTGAATTCGGGCCTTGAAAAAGGTGGAAAAGTACGTAGAAACAAAGGAAGTGTTGTCCGATTTTCCGTAGAATTTAGTGACTTCACACTTAGAATATTCTACGTTTGAAGTTAGAAGTTAATAGACGTATTATGGTCATTATAGGTTGACATACTACGTACGACATATTGGACTTAGCAAGTGGATTGAACCGAAGAGGTATGTGAACTATCATTTCTTCTTCTAGCATGATTCCAAAATATGCCGGTAGTGCTTATGTTATGTATGATAAGCCGGTAGTGCTTATGTTATGTATGATAGCCGTTTGTGCTAGGTTATGTTATTCTTGCGGGGTAAACCCCCGGGTTACTACTTATTCCATGGATTTGCTACCCATGATGCGAGTGCGGCGTTTGTACTCATTGCGGGCCCACTGGACCCATGCGGGTGAAATAGTCCTATGCGGGTGAAATAGTCTCATGCGAGGCGAATGACCTCATTGCGGGTCCACAGGACCTATGCGGGTGAAATAGTCCCTGGAGTAGGATTTCTTAATGATACTACGGGCGGGTAGCCCTATTTTGATCATGAGCCTCCTATTTTTATGCAGTAAAGTATACTCTTGTTTACTCTCATTGTTAGTAAGGCACAGTGTACTGTTATTTGAGTTATCATACATGTCTCTAGCTTTATTTTTAGACTTTATGATTTCATTTTAGTACTTTCAGTTTTACATACTTGGTACATCTGTTGTACTGACCCCCTTTCCTTGGGGTTGCGTTAAATCTGCGGTAGGGGGTGTCGGTGGTGGATCCTCATTCTTAGGATCACTGATCAGGTGTCAGAAGCTCCATTTCTCCGAAGGCTTGTCTTTTGGTACGGTTTCCCTGATTTTGTAGATTTATGTTCATTCAGGGGTATGGCGGGGCCCTGTCCCGTCACAGTTGTTATTCTTAGAGGTCTGTAGTCATATCTCGTGGATTGGGTTGTAAGAACAATGATGTAACTGTTTTTATTTTGGGTTATGTATATTTCCCGAAAGGCGGCCTTATCGGCTAGCCTGTTGATATTTGTTGTTAAGTATTTTATGAGTTTTGTATGTTCTGCTGCTATTCTCTGATGTATACCTGTAGGGGATGCCCAGGTAGGGCACTAGTCGCGGGCCCGGGGTCGGGTCGTGACAAAAGTGGTATCAGAGCAGTTAGTCCTCGGAAAGTGTCTACAGACCGTGTCTAGTAGAGTCTTGATTATCGGTGTGTTGTGCACCACATCTATAATCAGGAGGCTGCAGGACATTTAGGATTGATTTCCATTCTTCTCTCTCTGAGATCGTGCAGTAGAGCTGTCTTATTAGGATGAATCCTCTCTAACCTATTCTTATGTATCAGTTATGCCTCCACGGAAGACGACTAGGGCCCATAAGGACAAGGCTTTTCCCTTGTACGTATGTTGGTTTTGGAAAAAAAAATAAGGTGTTATTTAATTTCCGCAGTTTACTTAGTTGTTAAGGTAGAAAGGTGCTCAGGTAGGGAACCAGTCACGGGCCCGGGGTTCGGGGCATGACAGAGTGGTATCAGAGCAGTCAGTCCTCGGAATGTCTACATATCGTGTCTAGTAGAGTCTTGATTATCGGTGTGTTGCGCGCCACACCCATAAACAGGAGGCTACAGGATATTTAGGAGTTGGTTTCTATTCTTATCACTCTAAGATCGTGCCATAGAGCTGTGTTAGTAAGATAATTCCTCTCTGACGTATTTTTGTGTTCTGGTATGCCTCGAGGAGCAGCCGCCCGAAGGGCAAAGGAGTAGCGAGCTACTAGTCGAACTCGAGAGAGTTGATAGGGCTTATGCGAGGTATCTGGATGTTGTGCGCGATCGGCGAGTTCTTCTGCGCCAGTTTTGAGACCCGACACGAGCCTCGGTTTCTCGATTAGGAGAAGACTATAGGGTCGTGAGGAAGCGATTATGTTATTGACCAAGATAAGCGGTGCTACGATTTCATCAGCGAGAGGTTATTCGGCCCGTCTGAGCGGTGTCTGAGAGGGTAGAGGCGGCGTGGAGATCGGCGTAAGAGGGCTTAGACCGGTTGGTTATCGGTGAGTTTTGGGCGGCTGCCTCGGCGAGTGAGATATTGTCGACCTACCCAGTACATACCCCCGCAGCTCACAGGTGGGAGATTGGACTCCACAAGGTATTTAGGAACCGGTCCAAGCTCCAGGGGTCGAAGTTCTCTGAGGATTTTCTCAGTCGAGGCCACTTTTTCCTCAGTGTTCCGTCTGATGGCGTCATCGGGAAATGTCGTTATGGCGCAGTGTTTGTTTTTATTGTGGTCGTCGGGCCATATCGAGAGTGTGTCCTTTTAGAAAAACACGGTGAGGTGGCTCGGCTATGAGGCGGTAGTTGGTTCCTTTCCTCGCGATTGTGCGTCCCCTAGGGCGGGGTGTTCAAATGTCAGCCAGCCGTGGTAGAGGTCAGGGTGGAGTTTATGGTTCTGGCGGTCCTTGAACGCGAGAGATAGCGTGACTACGGGGCAGGATCAGGAGGCGACATCGCATGGGGTTACAGGTATATTTCGATTCTTTTGAATCATACGTGCATTGTTAGATTCCGATTTTTCCCTAGCGTATATGTTTTCCCTTTATTGCTAGCAGTTGTAAGTGATAGTACCCCCAGAGGTAGGAATACTTTGATTAGTAAAGTGAAAAGTTAAGAATATTGACAAGAATGATAAAGTGAACTGAGACTATAGTTGTGTAGAGTTCACAAGTTGTAGTTACCCCATAATAAGTGTAAAGACCGATAGGGAAAGATGTACAGTAGAAATACTTTGGCTTATGTGACGAACCTCTAGTGAATGGGAGGATATGGTGAGAAGTACCTTGAGATAAGAGAAAGATTTATTTCAGACTAAGAATGAGAAGTTAAGTGTGACGATGGGTCGGGTTATGGACTCATTTCGGGTCAACCTATAGTATGGAATCGGGTGATGTCAGTTGGATATGGTCCCGCTATGTGATAGGGTCACGAGGATGCAAGGCCCAAGTCTAGTTGATTTTGTACGGGTACTAAAGAAGTTTGGAAGTACGAGAAAGTATGACAAGTAAGGAAAGAAAGGAACCTCTAAGGATCCCGTGTTGGAGAAGACTGTAACCTTCGAGTATTGTGAGAAAGGACCGAGGACGGAAGGTCCATTGATATGTTTACGTATGTTATGTGGTGGCCATGTGTGTCATCGTTGGTCTTGTGCAGTTTTGATTGTTAGGGATAGTATAGAGATTATGCCGGTGTTTGTATAGCTTGAAAACCGACTAAGAACATTCGGGGATGAATGTTTCTAAGGGGGGAAGAATGTTACACCCCGTAAGTTCAGGACATGTAAAAGAGAATGTACGTAAGGAATCAAGACTTGGAAATTGGTACGAAAGGAAGAATTGTTTTCAGAGCGGAAAATCTTAGGACGTCGGAAAGGAAAAATGTTCGTTGTTGAGAATTGGATTATGAAAATGCATTATTTGAAGAGTATGGAACTTATTAACATTATGGAAATTTATTTTTCTGGTTGGTCACGTGGGGCCCGCAGAAATTTTCGTTTGCGGGGCCACGAGAGGTTCTGAATTTTATGGACGAATGAAAGGGCGACACGTGGCACCTCCCCCCACATGGTCTTGGTCGAAAATAGTAAGGGTAAAATGGTCATTGACCATCAAGGAAGATAAGTCTTGCTAGCTTGAGATTGTTGACCAAGTCAACTTGTCCACTTGGCTATTTAATTAATGATCTTCATCCAAGCCACACATTTGTTATAATCTAAGCCATACAATGTGTTATATAAGCATACTACTAGTGCAATACAAGGTCTTCCAACACTTAGAATTATTTCACTCATTCTTGTTCTTCAAGGAGCTCACGGGTTGGTCATATTTCCCACACAAAATTTTGTAGTTTTGATCCATTATTCACAAGACTTAAACCCAATGTCCCTAAGGGTATTGTAAGGATATCTCAATAGAAAGATTTCGGAAAACGACGTTTTCACGTTAGTCGCAAGGCGAAAACCTAAGTAATTTTCCTAGTTTTGGATTAGAAATGGAAGAGAAGTTGGTTGTGAATTTCTAAAGGCTTCAAATAGCGGATTGGAGCGGAAAGGAAAGGAGCTAAGAATTTCTAAGGCGCGACTTTGAATCTTGGAATTTTTAAGGGCTTGTAAAGGTATAAATCTTGTCGTTTTAGTATTTAAGATTTACTTATTGTTGTAGCTATGGATATTAGCAAGCATGAGATGTTTAGTATGAAGTTTGATAATTGTATTGGCTATTGGAACCCTAATCCGAAAACTAGCATGTTTAGCCTTAAGATTACAATTCAAGTTGATTATTAGTTTAAGTCGTCGCATGTTGTATAAAGAAGGAAATTGTAGTTGTTGAAGTTGTTTATGACTATATAACATGTTTGACCTTAGAACTTGGAATTGGAAAAGACTTTGAGTTGTTGGTTAGAAGTTGGCCGAGAATGGCTTGGATTTTAAACTACTTGGTATGAATTGTGGGGCGGAATTTTACACGTATTGTAAGGCGTGTAATCCCCTTTGATTGGTTGGTTGTGTTGAGCCTTAAATGTGGCATGTTTGGTTATTGTATTCGGCCTTGAAAAAGGTGGCAAAGTATGTAGAAACAAAGGAGGTGCTGCCAGATTTTCCGTAGAATAAGAGACCGTTTACTTAGTATTATTCTACGTTAGAGACTAGAAATTGATAGTCATGTTGTGACCATTATAGGTTGACAATTCTACGTACGGCGTATTCGGCTTAGCTTGTGGATTTAGCCGAAAAGGTATGTGAACTATCTCCTCTTCTAGCATGATTCCTTAAGATAAAGAAAGTATGTCCTACTCCTTAAATGATTCATTCCTTGGTTGTATTTGGATTGCCTAAAATAGAATTTGTTCTATGTACTTCCTTGATTGTACTTTGATGTTTAAATTGTAAGTTGTTATAATCCATTTCCTTAGTGAAGTTTGGATTCTCAAAAGTGAAAGTATTTTACTTAAAGTACATAGAGTCTTGAAAAGGAAGTGGTTTCCAAACCTTTTGGCTAGTGACTTAGTTCCAAAACCTAAGGGTCGTTATAATGACTTTAGGGGAGTCAAAGGAGTGATTTACGTAATTGTTTTAAAAGAGGAGAAATGACATGATTTAAGAGAAGTAACTTGTTTTAAAGGTGTGAGTTACTTGAGGTTTAAAAGTAGAAGAAACTTGTTTTCTAAATATTAAGAGACTTGAAGTATTTTGAAAGTTAAGAACTTGTTTTGTAAGTATGTGATACTTGGTTTTAAAAGTATAAGTCTCTTGGTTATAAAAGGAATGAATATGTCTAAAACCATAAAGGGTTATAACGGCTTTATGGGAAGTTGGTTATAACGGCTTTATGGAAGGTTAAGAAAGTTGTCTATTTTGATTAATGGGCATAAGTTGCCTAGGTTGGGAAATTTGAAGTTACTTGATTTCAAGCTTTGAAATGAGTTTTCTAAAAGTGTAGTAACTTACTTTGTAAAATAGACACACCTTGATACTACGGATGTTAGTATCTTGGGGTTTTACATAAAAAGGAGTCTTTTGAAAAGAATGTACGTACGTAGTACTTTGGCTTGTTTAATTGAGAATTATTCTATGTGTTCCTTGATAAGTACTTTGGCTTGTTTAATTGAGAATTATTCTATGTGTGCCTTGATAAGTACTTTGGTTTGTTTAATTGAGAATTGCCTATGTGTGCTGGTGATAGCTTTTGAGTGCAAGTATTATGTTTTATTACGTTGCCGCGACTCTCGGTTGGAGGGTCGGCTGTCTTGTTGTAAGATTACTTGGGCGTCACAAGCGGTGATGTGGGATTCCACGGGTATGCTTCCATTATTTGTATTACTCCTTGGACATGCTTATACGATGTGGGATTCCGGGGTATGTGACCAGGAGGCGGGTTAGATTCCCGAATTTGTTTGTATTACCCTATGGTCATGCTTATACGATGTGGGATTTCGGGGCATGCGACCACGTGGGATATTGTTGTTCCATGGATTGGCCCTCCATGATATTGAGTGACGCAGGCTGGATCTGGTAGATAGCTTTCGTACTTGCCCCCGTTAGTTGATGACGCATGCTGGATCTGGTAGTTGGCTTTCGTACTTGCCGTCGATTCTATCCACGATTTGAATGCAGTAAACTCGGTAGATAGCTTCGCACTTGCCGGTCATATTTCGTGATCAGTGGATCAGTAGTTAGCTTCGTACTTGCCCCGTCGATTGTTGGCCAGTGAATCTGGTAGTTGGCTTTACGTACTTGCCCCGTCGGTTTATGATGCGGTGAATCTGGTGGTTCGATTTCTACTTGGCAGTACATTTTTAGGACACAGGTGGGACTTGGTGTTCATGTATGCCTATTGGTGTTATATTATATCATGGGTAGCGGTGAGGAAGGATTCCACGGGCATGATTGATATTATGGGCGTAAGACCCGTGGTTATATTTTAGTAATGACTTTGAGGCATCGTCCACGACTTGATATATTGCTTATGTATTGTATCTGTAGTCGGATATCATACATGTCTCTGTTTTGTTTAAGTATTATGATTTCATTATAGTACTTCTTGTTTCACATACTTGATACATTCTTCGTCTTGACCTCGCTTGAGCTGCGTTAAATCTGCATGAGTTTAGGTCATGATTTGGTGATCTGCGGTATAGGAACTGCTCAGAGTTTTGGATAGCTCCGTACATTCGAGTTTATCATTTTGGTATAGTTCTTTCGATCTGAGCTTTTATGCGGTTATGGGTATGGCGGGGCCTTGTCGTCATATTTGATAAAACTCTTAAGTGCAGTATTCATATGTGGAATTGGACTCATATGCGGTGTAGTGTCTTTTGATTATGTATATTATGGCGACCTTTTGGCTTTGCCCTTGCGTATGTTAGTTTTGAAAAAAATGAGGTGTTATTTAATTTCCATGATTTACTTAGTTGTTAAGGTAGAAGGGTGCCCGGGTAGGGCACGATCCGCGAGCTTGGGGTTCGGGGCGTGACACCTTCCTTGATCACTTTTTGCCTCCTGAAATGAGGAGAGCTCGCGTGGATAGATTCTTGACATTGAGACAGAATGAGAGGACTATCAGAGAGCACAACCTGGAGTCTGACTCATTGGTCAGGTATGCGCTCACCATTGTGGCTGACATGGCAGACAGAGTTTATCGCTATGTGATGGGGCTAAACCGTTATATGATTACTGCATGCCTGGGAGTGGCCCTTCAGCTAGGTATGGATATTTCCAGGATGCAGACTTATGCACAGGGGATAGAGGACAGCGAGAGAGAGGATCAGCCAGACTCGAGCGGCCCGAGAGGGCGAAGCGAGGTTCGGGGTAACTTTCGAGGCGGACAGCCTCAGCAGCGTGCTAGGTCCACATTTCAGTCGGCACAGAGTGCTCCTTCTCGGTTTTCTGGTAGGAGGTTTGATCGGTCGGGTTATTCAAGGGCAGGTCAGGGCTCCAGGGCTTCGGGTTCCCAGAGGAACTAGGGTTCCAGTCAGATGAGGCCACCTTTACCTCGGTGTGGTCGATGTGGTGGTTCCCATCGTGGGGGATGTCGTATTCCTCCAAGAGCTTATTAATTTTGCGGCCAGCAGGGCCATTTGAAGAGAGATTGTCCGACCAGAGGCAGCATGGGTGGTATGGTTCAGCCGACAGGGTCAGTTGCTGGGTCTTCTTCTTCTGTGGTTATGCGCCCCGGAGGGCAGGGTGTTCACGGACCGGCAGGCCGCGGCAGAGGTCGTGGTGGAGGTCCTAGTTCTAGCGGTCCTGAGCCGCGTATATTCCTGCTTGGCAAGATCGAGAGCTTCCGGATGTAAATCACAGTACATTATTAATTTTATGTTGTAGCGTTTATGCTTTGATAGATCCGATTCTACCTTGTCTATGTGTCCCTGCTTATTCTTTGGTAGAATAGGGATAGAGCCGGTGTCAATAGAGCCTTTTGAGGTAGCTACACCAGTGGGAGATTCGGTGTTAGCTGAGCGGGTGTACAAAGATTTCCTGGTGTTTATATACAGTCGTCAGCCCCTTGCAGACTTGATACAGTTGGAGATGACATATTTCGACGTCATTATGGGTATGGACTGGTTGGCTTCTTGTTATGCCAACGTTGACCGTAGAAATAGGTTGGTCCGATTCCAGTTTCCTGGTGAGCCAGTTATCGAGTGGAAGGGCAACACAGCGTCGCCGAGGGGTAGGTTTATTTCTTACCTCAAGGCTAGGAAAATGGTGCAGAAAGGGTACATCTATCATCTGGTTTGGGTATTCGATACAGAGGTTGAGGTGCCAGTTCTTCAGCCAGTTCCGATGGTTAGAGAGTTTCCGGATGTATTCCCAGATGATCTCCCAGGTATTCCTCCCGAGAGGGAGATATAGTTCTGTATTGACATGTTGCCAGACACTCGGCCTATATCTATTCCGCCGAACAGGATGACACCTGCTGAGTTGAGGGAGTTGAAGGACCAGCTGAAAGATTTGCTGGAAAAAAAGGCTTTATCAGGCCTAGTGTTTCTCCCTGGGGAGCGCCAGTTTTGTTTGTAAAGAAAAAGGATGGGACGCTGCGTATGTGTGTTGATTCTGAGCAGTGAATAAGGTAACCATCAAGCAGATACCCACTCCCGAGATTGATGATTTGTTTGACGGTTGCGAAGTGCGAGGTGTTTTCCAAGATAGACTGCGATGCAGTTATCATCAGTGCGAGTTAGAAGCGAATATTCCAAAGGCGCATTCGGGACCGGTATGGGCACTATGAGTTGGTGATGTCTTTCCGGTTTCTGCGCTCGGCGATATATATGGATTTGATGAGCGGGTGTTCAAGCCTTTTTGAATCGTTTGTTATAGTATTCATTGATGACATCTGGTTTATTCGCGCCTGAGCGAGAGCATGCGAATCGCTTGAGGCGGTACTTGAGGTCCTCGGGCAGCGATTGTTCGTCAAGTTCTCAGTGTGAGTTTTGGTTGGCCTCGGTGGCATTCTTGGGGCACGTTATTGGGTGGCGGTGTTGAGTTGATACGGCAAAGATTGAGGCGGTCAAGTCTTGGCGAGACCTACTACTCAGCGGAGTGCGCGATTTCTTAGAGTGGCGAGTTATTATCGTAGGTTTGTGGAAGCGGTTGCTTGATATCGGCCGCAGATTGACTAGGTGACTCGAGAAGCGGCAAAGTTCGGTGGGCGAAGCTTGTGAGAAGGGCTTCCGATTCTTGAAGGAAAAGTTGGCAGCGGCTCCAGTTCTTACTCTTCCGAGGGGTTAGAGGCTCGTGTTTTATTGTGATACCTGCGGTATCGGGCTAGAGTGCATATTGATGCGGCCACGGCAAGTAATAGCCTATGCTTCCCGACGACTACGGAAGCATGAGAGAATTACCTACTCACGACTTAGAGTTGTGCATGATTATTCATGCCTTGAAGATTTGGAGACATTATTTATATGGGGTTCATGTGGATATTTATACAGACCACAAGAGCTTCGATACATCTTGACGAGAGGAGTGAACTGCGGCGAGAGATGGTGGTTAGAGTTGTTGAAGGATTATGATGTTGATATCTATACCATTCGGGAAAATCAGCGTGGTTGCGAATCTTTTGAGTCGTATATCGATGCGGAGTGCATCGGAGAGTGCGGCCGGGAAAGCAGGACATGGTCGTCGGATCCATCGGCTAGCGAGCCTTAGGGTTCGATTGGTCGTCTGGATGATAGTGAAGTGCGGGTTCGTGAGATTGCCGAGTCTTCCATCGTTGATGAGGTGAAAGGCGGCGATATGAGGACCCGATTATGATCGATATCGAATCTGGCTCTTGAGAGGAGAAGAGTGTCAAGACCGGCGGGCGCGTGGGTGCCTTACGGGCACCCAGTAGTCATACAACATCGAGAAAAACCAGCGGAAATAAAGACTTTAATATAACAACAACGATTATGACAATAACATAGGCCAACAAGCGGTTGCCTTACGTGCATATATATATACAAACTTCTAAACGAGCAGTTTAATCCTTTTTACAACCACACTTTAGCGATGTTCTGAGACCTCTACAGAGTGTAATAACAACCTATGGCGGGACGGGGCCCGCCATACCACGAATGTACAAGAACCTACAACTCGAGAAACTGCAAAGATAAGCCTCAGAAGGAGGAGCTTCCAATCTGTTGAAGCGTGATCCTGGCGGGGATCGGCGGTCGATGTACCTCACTGCGGCATGAGCGGCCCCGAAGGAGGTCGATGCAATAGGTGCAGAGTATGTGGCGAAAATCTGCGGTTAAATCATAACGATCTATACAAAGCGGGAGACATGTATGATAACCAAAATAGTGCATAACATAAGCGCGATCGAGTTAGGGGCTCGCGCCACCGAGGTCATCACTCGAAGTGTAACTATGGGTCTCGCGCGCAACATCAATCTGTTCGCGTCATGGCGCGTGCCCGGAATCTTGCATCGGTGTAGACATGTCCATGATGCAACAATAATAACAAGGCGTGGCCACGTACCGGAATCTTGCGCCGGTGTAGACATGCCCGTATAACCTCAACAACGATATCTTTGGGTGGTCAACCTGCGCGTAGCCACGTGTCCCGGAATCTGCGTCGGTGTGAACCGTCCATTAACGATAATAACCATATATCGGGTAATCAACCTGCGCGTGGCCACGTGCCCCGAATCTTGCGTCGGTGTGAACCGTCCGTATAACAACAATACCACTAATAATGGAAGCATACGTGGAATCTTCGTCATTGCGATGCGTCAAGTAAGTTCTCCACAAGTCAACGGCCCTCCATCGAGAACGCGGTGGTATAGAAACATAATCGTGCACAATAAAGGCTATCTCGATAAGCATAGGCAAGTTACACAACAGCAAGCATGGCGAGTTACACAACAACAAGCATAGGCAAGCTATACCTGACGACAAGCATAGGCAAGTTACCTGACAACAAGCATAGGCAAGCTATACACAACTCAAGGTACTTCCCCTTTTATATCAAAGTCCGGGTTTTAACTCTAAAGTACAACATACGTTTAGACCCCTTTTTAAAAGATCTATTCCTTTTACAAAAGTCACCGATACCGTAGTATGGGTGACCAACACACGTTCCTTTTAAAGTCGAGTAACAACATCCTTTTTCCTAAAGTTCGGTTTGCCTAGTTTGATTACTCAAGTTCCACTTTTTGAAAGAGTTCATAGTTCAAGTATTAATCACGTAATCCCTTTTAGACAATTGAGTAATATCGTCTTATGTGTGAGTAGGTTATTCTTGTTTACAACATCCTTATTCTGTGACCGTGATCTAGAAAATGTAATATCATTTTGTCTTATCTTAGCTTCATGCGGATGGAGGTTTCTCTTGGTTTTACCAATAATTCATTAGTCAATACATTTCCTTTATTAGCTGCGATGGTTTGTTCGATACTTGTTCTCATTTCGAAATCCATTTACCATTCTTAAGCGTTATACCTAACTCCCGTAAAGTTAGTATAACCTTTAAGTTTTCAAAAACCAATTATTACTCCTTCTTTTCAAAGCGATTCATAAATCTTTTGAAATACTTGATTCTTTGTTAATACATAACAAGCGATTATAATTTAAATCGATTACCTTTTTAAAAATCACAAAACATTCTCTTACCTACATAAAGTTGTTATAACCAACTTCCCACAATGGCGTTATAACATTTTATGTTTTAAAACAATCAAATCTGATTAACACGTATGCGTCTGCGTACTACATAGTTCACACATATCATGCTAGAAAAGATAAGAAGAGGTTCACATACCTGCGGCAGTATCGACTAATAGCAAAATGCTCCAAGCGATCGGCTACTCCTTAAGCCAAGTGGATCACTCACACGTAGTACTCGACTATAAGGCCACTGGCGTTTATTAACATCTAGATCTCAGCGTTCCAAATTCTCTGAAAATCCGGCGCCTCACCCGCAGCAGCGTAAATCTCTCTCTATCGAGGCGGCTACCAAGCCCGAGGGGTTTACGTCTAACGGGCGTGTACAATTCTAAAACACGATAATGCTATACAAGTCTCATGTCTGATCCTATGTAATTACTGATTCGATTCGATTCTTTATTCTTGGGCTTAAGTCAAAAGACATTGCCACAATACTATGTTTAGTTCTATATATAGTATACTTCAACTATATATTCTTAAAACATGTAATTTCCAATTACAATAGAAGGGCGATAGTGTTTACCTCGATAAGCCCAAAATTATCCGAGTTTAACGTCGCTCACGAGCAAGGTTTAGCTCTACTCAGGAGTGCTCGATCCGCTCCAAACAACCCTTAGAAGTTCTACGCCTTCCATACTTCAACAACGGGTGAAGATTTTCCTTAGGGTTTCGTTTAGTGGCTAAAGGAAAGTATAATGGTATTTTAGGGCTTTTCGTATAAGTATAACCTTGGAATACTACAAGGTATTTGGGCAGGTATTTGGACATTACAACAATACTTGGAGAGTATTTCTATACCACGAGAGGGGGTATTATCTGAAACCAACTAGGCTAGGGGTACCCTCTCGGCCAAAGCTTCTCAAGGGGTAGAGGCTCTGGGGCGAGAACTCTTCAAGAGGAGGAGGAGGATTTCAAGACTTAGGCAATTTTGGATGAAGAAATTCATCAAGTTAGAGGGTATTTATAGGTCGAAATGGCCAACCAATGGCGAGATTCATCAAGTGTTAGGCAAGTGTAGGGCTAGGATTTAGGCAAGTGTCCATTCTAACAACTACACAAAATATCCTACCAACTCCTTGACAAAAATTGACACCCAAATCGTCCACCATTGCCGTCCACGCGATTAGAGGGTGACAAGTGTAAGCCCTCTTGTTGATCAAAATGTTCGTCTCTCGGAAAAATCCATAAAAATTAAATATGACATAGCGAATTTTCCTACAAAAGCTAATGGAAAGCGTTTAGTGGAAAGCGACTCTTTCGCACTTGTGCCCAATTTTCGATTCTTGCCAAACCTTAAGGCAAAAATTATCGTCGCCCTCACGTACATACTGCGGAAATACGGGGTATAACATTCTCCCCTCAGAAACATTCGTCGAATGTTCATTCTAACCTCAAAACAAACATGCGCGATATAGTCTTCACTACCGTACTTACGAGAACAATCACGCGCTTTGGCACGTAATAACATCGTCCTCTTCGCTTCCTTCGTCGTGCCTGCTCGGACACTTGAACTCTTCTAGTACATGTTCCACACTTGATCCAACACGCTTCCAAAACCTTGGAGTCACTACCTCGACTTGGTCATCTTACTAACCTCGATTTCCCTAAGGCCATTCCGGCCTTGCGAACGATCTGGTCGAGCGTATCCACCAACTGCGATGGTTAGCGAACTTGGGCCCGGCACCCTCGTGATCCCACCACTGGCGGGACCACCTCGGACTGACCCGACCCAAGACTCTGGGTTGGCCGCAACATGGCTGACCCGACCAGCTATCGCGCCAAACCGCTTGTTCCCGTCACGGAACAATCCTACCTATCTGGTCATGAAAGCTACCACTTCCATTTTACCCGGCCAGGAAATTTTCCACAAAACTCCACGAATACATATACCTTGAGACAAAGATCACATGAAAATCTCGTACTCGAAATGGCCTTACATCTAAGGTCTCGATTGTAATATTCTAAGGTTCATATTTTTACTCTAACGGGTTTCTAAATCACATACGCACAAAAGTTATCCGAACATAACACTAAACACATCAACATAGCATCAACACATGCAAGTCTCTGAAGGTTAAGGATGTACACGAAAATAGGCGGTTGAAGGACCTAAGCTGAGAACTTCCACGCGACCTCTGTAGTGGCTGCGATACATGAACATCTGCTAGCTATGGAAGGTGAAGAACCATGGCCCGATCCGTGTGCATGCTATCCTACCATCGTCACTCTGGTGGACGATCTCGCGGATGGCCCTGTTGGCGCAAAAATAACAAGCTCCCTTGGTACCACGACACTCCCGAAATGCGGTCTACATCGACCACACCGAGGTAGGGTGGCTGCATCGAGCCAGCGCCCTACTTCCCGGAACCACGAACCCATGGAGCCACGACACGCTCACGAATACTCTGGATGCCCTGAAGATTGTGGAGGACTGCTCTGTACTGGCGGCGGTACATAACTAGTCTGCTGCTGAGGTGTCCGCCTCGAAAGTCGTCAAAATATCCGGCCGTCTTGGCCTTAACCTGTGGCGGTCCGCCGTCGATCTCTGCGCTCGCCGCACCCAGTCGTGAGCACGAATGCGGGCAATGTCCATGCGGTGAAGAAACACCGCACAAGACTTCGGCCATATAATCATCTAGCGGTGGCGTGGCGATGCACCTATCCTCCATGTATCTGCTACTAAGCGCGAGGGACATATCGAGCGAAGAATCGAACTTCGACATTGTACTCACCGACGGTCGCCTCTGCGCCTCGGTAACAAAAATATGTCGGCGTGCCCTCGCCGTCTGCGAGAGGCAAGAAGTGCGTGAGAAAGCCCGAAAACTCATCCCATCTGCTGGAGTGCATGCTCTCCCGGAAAGCTCGCGAATCAAACCAATCGACTGCGGTATCACGCAGCCGATGCGAACCGAAGGTCACGGACTCGGTCTCTGAAGCCTTGATCACCCGCATGATCCTCTGTAACTGACGGATGAACTCCTGCGGGTCATCCTCAGGCCTCGACCCGTAGAACTCTGGCGGGCTGACTCGAGAAAATCTCGTAGCCTCAAACTATACGCTCTCGGGTGCACCACGGTCTTCTGGAGCCCAGGCTGCTGCGTCCGGCCTATCCTCATATCGGCCTGACCACGGCGATAAGCGGGCCATCTCGCGTGACCCGTCTCCCTGCTCGGTGTGGGGTGGAGGCTCGGTCTTGTAGTCTCATCAGCCACGGCTGCGGCTCTAAACCCTGCTGGTGCTGGCGGCGTCGCGAACCTCGCCGTCGGAAGCACTGTCTCAGGTACTGACCGAGCCTGCGCCCTCGTACTCCTCTGTATCCCACTAGCAGCTCCCTCGGCTGCCTTGCCCATCGGGCCACTGGTTGCCTTGCGCGGAGGCATAGCGGTAAAAGCGAAATCGTCGGAGGGTCCGACTTATCACCGCGACTCTAAGGCACGATCTCGGAATGAGAAGAATGAAACCAATCCTAAATGTCCTGCGACCTCGATTATAGATGTGGTGCCTGACACCGATAATCAAGACTACACTGAACACGATGCATGAGCACGCCGAGGATTAAGCGCTCGATACCACTTTGTCGAGACCGGCAGGGCGTGGTGGTGCCTTACCACGGCACCCAGTAGTCATACAACATCGAGAGAAAAACCAGCGGAAATAAAGACTTTAATATAACAACAACGATTATGACAATAACATAGGCCAACCAAAGCGGTTGCCTTCGTGCATATATATATACAAACTTCTAAAACGGTTTAATCCTTTTTACAACCACGCCCAGCGATTGTTCTGGACCTCTAGAGTGTAATAACAACCTATGGCGGACGGGGCCGCCATACCACAGATGTACAGAACCTACAACTCGGGGAAACTGCAAAGATAAGCCTCAGAAGGAGCGGAGCTTCCAATCTGTTTGAAGCGTGATCTTACTGGCGGGGATCGGCGGTCGATGTACCTCTACTGCGGCATGAGCGGCCGAGAAGGTCGATGCAACAGTGCAGAGTATGTGGCCGAAAATCTGCGGTTAAATCATAACGATCTATACAAAGCGAGACATGTATGATAACCAAAATAGTCTGTAACATAAACGCGATCGAGTTGGGGCTCACGCCGCCGAGTCATCACTCGAAGTGTAACTATGGGTCTCACGCGCCCAACATGAATCATGTTCGCATCATGGCGCGTGCCCGGAATCTGCATCGGTGTAGACATGTCCATGATGCAACAATAATAACAAGGCGCGTGGCCACGTACCGGAATCTGCGTCGGTGTAGACATGCCCATGTAACCTCAGCAACAATATCTTTGGGTGGTCAACCTGCGCGTAGCCACGTGTCCCGAATCTTGCGTCGGTGTAGACCGTCCGTATAACGGTAATAACCATATATCGGGTAATCAACCTGCGCCGTACATGCCGGAATCTGCGTCGGTGTAGACCGTCCATGTAACAACAATACCACTAATAATGGAAGCATACCCGTGGAATCTTCCGTCACTGCCGGTACGTCCAAGTAAGTTCTCCACAAGTCAACCGGCCCTCCATCGAGAGACACGGTGGTATAGAAACATAATACGTGCACAATAAAGGCTATCTCAACAAGCATAGGCAAGTTACACAACAGCAAGCATAGGCAAGTTACACAACAACAAGCATAGGCAAGCTATACACAACAGCAAGCATAGGCAAGTTACCTGACAACAAGCATAGGCAAGCTATACACAACTCAAGGTACTTCCGCTTTATATCAAAGTCGGGTTTTAACTCTAAAGTACAACATACGTTTAGACCCCTTTTAAAAGATCTATTCCTTTTACAAAAGTCACGATACCGTAGTATGGAGTGACCAACACACATTCCTTTTAAAGTCGAGTAACAACATCCTTTTTCCTAAAGTTCGGTTTGCCTAGTTTTGATTACTCAAGTTCCACTTTTTGAAAGAGTTCATAGTTCAAGTATTAATCATGTAATCCCTTTTAGACAATTGAGTAATATCGTCTTATGTGTGAGTAGGTTATTCTTGTTTACAACATCCTTATTACAATGACCGTGATCTAGAAAATGTAATATCATTTTGTCTTATCTTAGCTTATGCGGATGGAGTTTCTCTTGGTTTTACCAATAATTCATTAGTCAATACATTTCCTTTATTAACGCTGCGATGGTTTGTTCGATACTTGTTCTCATTTCCGAAATCCATTTACCATTCTTAAACCGTTATACTAACTCCGTAAAGTTAGTATAACCTTTAAGTTTTCAAAACCAATTATTACTCCTTCTTTTCAAAGCGATTCATAAATCTTTTGAAATACTTGATTCTTTGTTAATACATAACAAGCGATTATAATTTAAATCGATTACCTTTTTAAAAATCACAAAACATTCTCTTACCTACATAAAGTGTTATAACCAACTTCCAAAGCCGTTATAACATTTTATGTTTTAAAACAATCAAATCTGATTAACACGTATGCGTCTACTACATAGTTCACACATATCATGCTAGAAAAGATAAGAAGAGGTTCACATACCTCGCGGCAGTATCGACTAATAGCAAAATGCTCCAACGATCGGCTACTCCTTAAGCCAAGTGGATCACTCCACACGTAGTACTCCAACCTATAAGGCCACAGCGACTTATTAACATCTAGATCTCAACGTTCCAAATTCTCTGAAAATCGGCGCCTCCCGCATGGCAGTGTAAATCTCCTCCTATCGGTAGGCTACCAAGCCAACCGGGGTTTTACACGTCTAACGGGCGTGTACAATTCTACAACACGATAATGCTATACAAGTCTCATGTCTGATCTATGTAATTCTGATTCGATTCGATTCTTTATTCTTGGGCTTAAGTCAAAAGACATTGCCACAATACTATGTTTAGTTCTATATATAGTATACTTCAACTATATATTCTTACAACATGTAATTTCCAATTACAATAGAAGGGCGATGAGTGTTTACCTCGATAAGCCCAAAATTATCCGAGTTTAACGTCGCTCACGAGCAAGGTTTAGCTCTACTCAGAGTGCTCGATCCGCTCCAAACAACCCTTAGAAGTTCTACGCAACTTCTACTTCATACTTCAACAACGGTGAAGATTTTCCTTAGGGTTTCGTTTAGTGGCTAAAGGAAAGTATAATGGTATTTTCAAGACTTTCGTATAAGTATAACCTTGGAATACTACAAGGTATTTGGGCGAGTATTTGGACATTACAACAATACTTGGAGAGTATTTCTATACCACAGGGGGTATTATCTGAAACCAACTAGGCTAGGGGTACCCTCTCGGCCAAAGCTTCTCAGGGGGTAGAGGCTCTGGGGCGAGAACTCTTGAGGGGAGGGGAGGATTTCAAGACTTAGGCAATTTTTGGATGAAGAAATTCATCAAGTTAGAGGGGTATTTATAGGTCATGAAATGGCCAACCAATGGCCAAGATTCATCCAAGTGTTAGGCAAGTGTAGGGCTAGGATTTAGGCAAGTGTCCATTCTAACAACTACACAAAATATCCTACCAACTCCTTGACAAAAATTGACACCCAAATCGTCCACCATTGCGTCCACCACCAATTAGAGGGTGACAAGTGTCGCCCTCTTGTTGGTCCAAAATGTTTCGTCTCTCGGAAAAATCCGCAAAAATTAAATATGACATAGCCGGAATTTTCCCTACAAAAGCTGTGGAAACGTTTCGTCGGAAAACGACTCTTTCCGGCACTTGTGCCCAAATTTTCGATTCTTGCCAAACCTTAAGGCAAAAATTATACGTACGCCCTCACGTACATACTCTGGAAATACGGGGTATAACAAAGAGTTTGTTTGAGGTAGCGCCTGATGGGGTGCTAAGATTCGAGGGTAGATTGTGTGTTCCCGATGTTGCGGAACTTCGTCAGCAGATTCTGGGGGAGGCACACAGTGCTCGTTACTCTATTCATCCGGGTTCGACTAAGATGTACCATGACCTCAGATGTATGTATTGGTGGGATGGCCTGAAGAGGGATGTGGCAGGGTTTGTTGCTCAGTGTCCGAATTGTCAGCAGGTCAAGGTTGAGCACCAGAAGCCCGGTGGGCTATTGCAGGCGATTGATGTTCCGACATGGAAGTGGTAGGTGATCAACATGGATTTTGTTACAGGGTTACCTCGTACTCAGAGGAAGTGTGATTCCATCTGGGTTATTGTAGACAGGCTGACGAAATCAGCCCATTTTCTTCCAGTCAGGACTACGTATTCGGCTGAGGATTATGCTAAATTGTATATCAGGGAGATTGTGAGACTGCACGGAGTTCCTATATCGATTATATCAGACAGAGGAGCCCAGTTTACGGCTAACTTCTGGAGGTCTTTCCAGAAGGGGTTAGCGACACAGGTGAGTCTCAGTACTGCGTTTCATCTACAGACCGACGGGCAGGCAGAGCGTACTATCCAGACACTTGAGGATATGTTGCGGGCCTGTGTTATTGATTTCAGGGGTAGCTGGGAGGATCATTTGCCTCTTGTGGAGTTTGCTTATAACAACAACTATCATTCTAGTATCCAGATGGCGCCATATGAGGCTTTGTAAGGGCGGAAGTGTAGGTCGCCGATTGGTTAGTTCGACATGGGCGAGGTTCAGTTAGTTGGCCCAGACTTGATTCAGCAGGCTGTGGATAAGGTGAAGATTATCCAGGAGAGACTGTTAGCAGCTCAGAGTCGGCAGAAGTCTTATGCAGATAATCGGAGTCGACATTTGGAGTTTCAGGTAGACGATTGGGTCTTCTTGAAGGTATCACCCATGAAGGGTGTGATGAGGTTCGGAAAGAAGGGGAAACTTAGCCCAAGGTACATTGGGCCCTACCAGATCATCCGTAGAGTAGGCAAGGTTGCTTATAAGTTGGATCTGTCATCGGATTTAGAGGCAGTACATCCGGTCATCCATGTTTCTATGTTACGGAAGTGTATCGGAGATCCATCGAGAGTTTTCCCAGCTAGCTGTTATACCCCGTATTTTCAGAGTATGTACGTGAGGACGTACGTAGAAAAGTTTGAGCCTTAAAGTTAGGCAAGGACGAAATTTTGTTCACAACTACCGAAAAGAATCGTTTTCCGACGAAACGTTTTACAAAACTTGCGAAGGGAAAATTACGGCTATGTCATTTTTATTTTTTGCGGATTTTTCCGAGAGATGAAATATTTTGGACCAACGGGAGGGTGACATGTGTCACCCTCATAGTGGACGTTGTTGTGGGCGTCAAGTGGACGATTTGTGGGTCAAGGGTTGGTAGGATATTTGTGATATTTTGTGTGGTAGTTGGATAAGGTACACATGGGTAAATCCTCACCCTACACTTGCCTACCACTTGGCTAGATCTTGGCCCTTAGTTGTCCTATAAATACCCCTCCCCCCCCCCCCTTGGTTGAAGACTTCTTCATCCACAAAATCTTTTCTAAGTCTTGAAAACCCTTCCCCCTCTTAGTAGAAGCTTTCGTCCAAGTATTCCCCCTTCCCCTTTGTGAGGCCTTTTGGCCGAGAGGTACCCCCCCTCCTAGGGGTGCTAGCCGAAACCTACCCCCCCTCCTAGTGGTGTTGTTCTCGTAAATACCCCCCTCTTGGTAGAAAATACTCTCCAAGTATTGTTACAATTCCAAAATACCTTGGCCCAAATACCTTGTAGTATTCCAAGGTTACACCTATACTAAAAGCCCAGAAATACTAGTATACTTCCCTTCAGTCACAAAAATGAAACCCTAAGGAAAATCTTCATAGCCGGTTGAAATATTAAGAAGAAGTTGCGTAGAACTTCTAAGGGTTGTTTGGAGCGGGTTGGAGAACCCAGAGTAGGAGCTAAACGTTGCTCAGGATCGACATTTAAACTTGGATAATTTTGGGCTTATCAAGGTAAATACTCTTGACCTTCTGTTGTAATTGGAAATCACATACTGTAGTAGTATAGAATTGAATTGTAATAGAAGGATATTACAGAAAAGAATTGAACTGAAATCACATCAGAAGAATATTAAAGAAGAAGATTAAACTGTACTTACATAGGACTGTATTTCTGATGAACTTGTGTAGCTTAACGGGTAGGGAAGTCTTTGCCCGATTTTCCGTAGAAATAGAGAACCTCGCTTAGAATATTCTCTGAGTAGTCTAGGCGTGAATGAGCGTATATGGCCTTTATAGGTTGAAAGTTCTGCAAGTAGCATGTTCTACTTGAAAGGTGGACAAGGCTAGCAGGATTATAGCCGTGGAGCGTTTTGCTAATAGTCGATAATCGTCGCGAGGTATGTGATTCTTCCTATCCTCTTGAGCATGATATTTTAAAGGAAATATATTTAGTACGGTGAGCGTGCGTGTGTTAAGCGAGCGTAGTTTTCACGTAATATCTCTTGACTTAAGCCTGAATAATAAGAATCTTGAAGTATTTCAAGAGAATTAAGAAACCTATTTGAAAGAAGAGTAATGCTTAGTTTTAAAAGCTTAAGAGTTATACTAGCTTTATGGGAAGTTAGGTATAACGACTTAAGAGAGATAAAAAAAATGGTTTACTGATCTTAAAAGATAAGAGACTTGACTTAATTAATATGAATTTTGTTAAAAAGGTGTGAAACCTCATTCGTGAGTAATGAGTGCTTGGTTTTTGTTATACCCCGTATTTCAGTATATGCGCGAGGGCGTGCGTAGGAAATTCGAACTTCAAGTAGGCTTGGCGATTTAATTTTGTGCACAACACGGTTAGAGTCGTTTTTAGTGAAACGTTTTCCACGACTTTCGTATGGGAATTTCGGCTATGCCATATTTTATTTTGCGGATTTTTTAGAGAGGCGAAACATTTTGGACCAACGGAGAGGCGACACTTGTCACCCTCCAATTGATGGATGTGAGGCGTTATTGTGGCCGATTGGAATGGCTTTAGTTGGTAGGATATTTGTGTGTTAGTTGGTTAAGGGGCACTTGGCAAGATCTTGGCCCTACACTTGCCTTGCACTTGGCATGATCTTGGCCATTGGTTGGCCATTGGTTGGCCTATAAATACCACTCTATGTTGAAGACTTTCTTCATCCTAAAATCTTCTAAGTGTTAAAATCCCTCCTCTCCCTTCTTGTGGTTCTCGTCCAAAAGCCTTCCTCCCTCGTCGAGAGTTCCCACAGTGGGGTAGTAGAGGTATAAACCCTCCTTGGGGTGCTAGCCGTGGGGTACCCCTAGCCTAGTTGTTTTCGTATAATACCCTCTTGGTAGAAATACTCTCAAAGTATTGTTATAATGCCCAAATTACCTTAGCCATATACCTTGTTGTATTCTAAGGTTATACCTATCTGAAAAGCCCGAAATACTATTATACTTACCGTCGTCCAACCGAAACCCTAAGGAAAATCTCCATGGTTAGTTGGAGTAGTATGTAGAAGTTGGTTAGAACTTCTAAGGGTAGTTTGGAGGCGGGTTGGAGCGCGCGGAGTTGGAGCTAAGCGATTGCCGGGATCGACTTTATACTCGGATAATTATGGGCTTATCGAGGTAAATATCTTGTCCTCTATTGTAATTGGAAATTACATGATTGTTAGACTATATAGTTGAAGTATACTGTATATATAGAACTGAGCGTTGTTGTCGGCAATGTCTTTGGACTTAAGCTGAATAATAAGAAACCTTTTCAAGAAGAGTACTAAGCTGTTTTTACATAGAAATGTATTCTGATGACTTGTGTAGTATTACCGTGGAGTAGATTTTTACCCTTTAGGGTTTGATTTATAACCCCCCCCCCCCCGGTTGGCTTGGTAGCCGCTCGATAGAGGAGGAGATTTCTGTTGTTGCGGGGTGGGGAGGTCTTCCGAATTTTACGTAGAATGTTCTACGGTTAGACCTAAATGTTAATAAAGCGCCTTGTGGCCTTATAGGTTGAAGTACTACGTGTGGCGCGATCTAGGGCTAAGGAGTAGCCAAGCGGTTTGAGTACTTGGAGCATTTTGCTATTAGTCGATACTCGTCGCGAGGTATGTGAACCTCTTATCTCTTCTAGCATGATATGTGTGAACTATGTAGTACGGTAGGCGTCACGGTGCTAAATGTATTTGATTGGTGTAAAACATAAAGTGTTATAACGGCTTTATGGAAGTTGGTTATAACGACTTTATGTTGGTAAGAAAATACATGTGGTTTTAAAAGGTAAGCGATTTGAACTATAAGCGGCTTGTTATGTATTAATAAAGAACTTGAAGTATTTCAAAAGATTTTTGAATCATTTTGAAAGAAGAAGTAATACTTGGTTTTGAAAACTTAAGAGTTATACTAGCTTTATGGGAAGTTAGGTATAACGGCTTAAGAATGTTTCTTGATTTGAATCGGAATGTGTATCGACAAACCAACTGCGAGCGTTACTAAAGGAAATGTTTTGACTAATTAAGTATTATTAAAACCAGTAGAAACTTCCATCTGCATAGAAGCTAAGATGAGACAAAATGATATTCCCTAGATCATGGCTGCTGTAATAAGATTGTTATAAACAAGAATATCCTACTCACATATAAGGCTTAGGTTTCTCAGATTGTTTAAAGGAGAATTATATTCTTAAATGAATAAGACTATGAACTACGAAACCTTTCTAAAATGAGAAACTTGAACATTGGAAATTAGGCAAACTTGAACATTGGAAATTAGGCAAACTTGAACATTGGAAAGAATGTTGCTACTTGATTTTACAAAGAGAAGTAATTGATTTACTTTGAAAAAGATAATCACTCTATTTTTATATACTACGGGTATTGTGTGATTTTTGTGAAGTAACGTATCTTTTAAAGATTTAATGTATGAAGTACTTTGGGGATAGGTACCCGAACTTGTTAGTAGAAAGTACCTTGTGTGAATAACTTGATTGTATTGGTTTGTGATAGCCTTGTAATACTTTCTTGTTGATTTGATGAGTAAGCATGTTAGGATGCTACGTGTGTTAGTATCTTGTGATTATTATGTAAGGGGGTTATTATTGTTGTGCTTACGTTGTTAAGCGTTAAGCCCGTTAACGATTATTGTATCACATACCCTTTGACTTATTATACCGAGGGCTTGCCACCGCGATCACGGGTCTTTCACGGCTATCACGGTCCTCGTGACTATGCGGTCACGGTAGCTCGAGATTGATCATTCCGGGTGTTTAGCCTGATGCGGGGGATTCCCTATGCGGTCTGTTGAGACTATGCGGTCTTTTGAGACTATGCGGGTTGCGGGAGCCTAGGCAGATACCGAGGGTTAGCTGCCTTCGATGCGGGGTATATCTCGGTGATGCAGGACCATGATTCGAGGAATACCTCATGCGGGTCGTGTGTGACCTATGCGGAGCTGCGAGAGTTCGAGGATAGACGCGCATTGATATTGCGGGCGAGGGCGGCCGATCATGTGGTGCGATGCAGAAAGACCTCGGGATCTGATTTGTGGTATTTTTGGTGCGTGGGTCTTAGTAGTCGGCTATGCCTTCGTACTTACCGTGCGGTTTTATTGTGATAACTTTGAGGCGTGAGTCACGACTTGACATATTTGCTTATTTATTGTGAAGCGTAGTTTGGTTATCATACATGTCTCTGTTTTATATAGACTACTATGATTTCATTTCTGTATTTATTTTCATTTCACATACAAATTTGTTATCTTGACCTCGCTTGAAGTGCGTTCATCTGCGAGTAAAGGTACACGATCGTTGATCCTCGCTCTTAGGATCACGATTCGACTTTAGGAAGCTCCGTTTCTCGGAGGCTTATCGGTGGTATAGTCCTGTCGTAGTAAGTGTTTACATTCGGGGGTTTGGCGGGGCCACTGTCCGCCATTATTGTCGTATCATTTCTTAGAAGTGCATGATGCTTGTTGTGGGCAGAATTTGTAAGAGGTTATGCTATTGAATTGCTATTTATATATATCTTGAAGGTAACCACTTTTGGTTAGTCTGTCTTATTTCAATTGTCATTTTACATTGGTTTCATGTATTGTCTTTATGTTCGATTACTACGATGTTGTGTCACTAGGGTGCGGGTAAGGCACGATGCGGGCCGGGCAGTCGTTACAAAAGTGGTATCGAGCGATTAATCCTCGGAAAGTGTCTGAACCGTATCGATGAAGTCTTGATTATCGGTGTGTTGTGCACCACCAATAATCGAGGAGGCTATAGGGTATTTAGGATTGGTTTCTATTCTTCTCACTCGAGATCGTGCCTTAGAGGCATGTTGTAAGTTGGACCCTCTAAACGTATTTCTTTCCCTTACCGTTATGCCTCGCGTGAAGCAACCGGGCCCGGAGAGGCAAAGCGGCCGAGGAGGCTGAGTAGAGTCGAGAGGGTTCACGAGGCATAGGCCCAATCATCACTGAGTTAGGTGCTTCATTCGGGATTTCGCGACATCACTAGCCCGATAAAGTTTAGCACGGCGGCGGTTCCTCTGCGGCCATGATATTTGAATCTTCGGTTCCACGATCGGAGCAGTGAATATAGATTGCAAAGGCGACCTGTTACTAGTTATGGATTTGGCTACGGAGTATACCGATGTATCGCGAGTCTTGATGACTACCTAAGAAAGGTTGTGCGGGTAATCCTTGATTGAAGCTTGAGCATGGCACGTATGCGGGCTTATGCGCGGCAGCGAAAGCGTAGAGATCGGCGGGTTAACGAAGGACGAGAAGAGGGCGAGCGGCAAGGTCGCTGGTAACTTTCGGCGAGTCACCTCGCGTGATTTGATTATGCACATCCACGGTGCAGTGGTCTTCCACGAATTTCGGGGCGTTCGGGGTGTGCGGGAGTTGGCGAACTCCGGGGCTTAGGTTCCGGTGTGTGACGTCATCGGGAATGTCGTCTTTTAGTTGGTACTTGTTGTACTATGACCGTCGAGTCTAATGTCGAAAGAGTGTCCTAGTAAGGAGGACTTAGCCTTCAGGATCGGTGGGTAGTTTGTCATCTCCCTCAGCTATGCGCCCTACGGGGCAGGTTTGATTAGAACGATTAAGGGAGTGAAAGCGATGAGTTCTGGTATATCTTTAACCCTACAGAGTTTTGTTTATGTGATCGGTGAGTATACCTTAAGTGCTATGTTACGATAGCGGTGTTAGTTTTGATTAGATCATGGTTGTTTAACCGAGTAAGATGTTGAGGGATAGAGAAAGTGTGAGCCTTAGAGCTTTATACGTAGAGACCTTAGAGGTAAGGCCATCTCGGGTAAAGGTGTAGTGTTATGTTTGATCCTTATAGGAGTGCATAGTGCACGTGAGCTATGTTTGTGGGATAAGTCCCTGAGTAGCGTGAAATGAAAGAGGGTAGTTGAGCTAAGAAGACCGCTAGGTTTTCGTAACGTGATTAGTGAGAGTTTTCCTTCGGGGAGCTAGTATTGTGCGCGTTGCCGGGTCGGGTTGAGGCCGCATTGCGGGTCAACCCGCAACCTGTTTGTTGGTGGGGTCAGTTTGTGGTGCTCCCGCCGGGTGGTGGGATCACGAGGGTGTTAGGCCCAAGTTTAGTTAACCAGCGTACGAGTTCGTGGATGCGTTCGACCAGTGGTCGGGCCGATGGGGGCAGCCCATCGTGTTTTTCGGTCAGGACCGTTTACTCGGCTGTGTTGAGTTATCAAAAAGGTTGTAAGGCTGCACGGGGTGCCTACCTTCACCTTATGGCAGACAGTGGAGCCCAGGTTACGGCTGTTTTTGTTTCTGGAAGTTTTACCAGGCAAGGTTAAGAACTCAGGTGAGTCTCAGAATCGCATTCGCCCTCGGGCCAGTGTGTGGATTTCAGGGGTAGTTGTGGGGATTGTTGTCTCCTGTAGAGGGAGCGTTTAAGCTACCATTTCAGTGTTCGGATGTCGCCTTATGAAGCCTTGTAATGTCGGAAGTGTAAGTTCTTGGTCGATTGGTTCGATGTTGGCAAGGTTGAGCGATTGGTTGAGCTTGTTCGGCCGGACCGTGGATAGTGAGAAGCTTGTCTAGAAGAAGTTCTGGCAGCTCAGGGGAAATCGTGCGGATGATCGGCGACGACGCTTAGAGTTCAGGTTGACGGTCGGTCTTCTTGAAGGTACCACCCCGGATAGGGGGTGACGAGTTTTGGAAAAACAGAGGGAACTTAGCCCGAGTTACTTTGGGCCTTTTTTTGAGTTCATGTGAAGAATAGGCCAGGTTGCCTATATGTTAGTTCTTGCCGTCCGACTTAGGAGGCAGTACGTCCGGTCTTTCGTATTGTTATGATCGGGAAGTATCGGAAATCCATCCAGAGTGTTCCCAGTTAATGATGACCCCGTTAGAGATAGTAACCCCGAGTTTGAGCGAAGCGATATCGAAGTTTGGGTGTCACGATAGCGCGATGATCGCATGCGATCGGTACCATTTGTTGGGTTGCACGAGAAGGTTTATGCCTCGGGCAAAGTGACAAAAGTGGTATCATGTGGTAAGAATTGAGTGTGCGAGAAAGTGCGACACGTAAGGGAAGAAGCGGCGTGTATGGCGGCGTAGATGTGATCATTTCTTTTGTATGGAGAAATGCTGAAGGAATTATATTTTAGACCCTTGGATGGGGCGTTTGTGATGTTAGAGGTGTGTCTCGTGGACTTGGAGGTAAGTATTTTTTTGCGCAAGTTGGTTCCGTGGCCATGCGTGGCGAGTTGTTTTAAATAAGTATAGCGGTGAGGACTATCTACCGCGCGTTTGTTTTAAGACTTAGAAGGAACATTCGGGCGAATGTTTCTAGGAAGAGAGAATGTTATACCGTATTTCCGGAGTATGTCTGCGAGGGGCGTGCGTAGGAAATTCGAACTTCAAGTAGGCTTGGCGATTTAATTTTGTGCCTGACACGGTTAGAGTCGTTTTTAGTGAAAGCGTTTTCCACGACTTTCGTATGGGAATTTCGGTATGCCATATTTTATTTTGCGGATTTTTCCGAGAGGCGAAACATTTTGGACCAGCGGGAGGCGACACTTGTCACCCTCCAATTGATGGATGTGAGGCGTTATTGTGGCGATTGGAATGGCTTTAGTTGGTAGGATATTTGTGTGTTAGTTGGTTAAGGGCACTTGGCAAGATCTTGGCCTACACTTGCCTTGCACTTGGCATGATCTTGGCGTTGGTTGGCCATTGGTTGGCTTATAAATACCACTCTATGTTGAAGACTTTCTTCATCCTAAAATCTTCTAAGTGTTAAAATCCCTCCCTCTCCCTTCTTGTGGTTCTCGTCCAAAGCCTTCCTCCCCTTGGCGAGAGTTCCCCACAGTGGGGTAGTAGAGGTATACACCACTCTCAGGGTGCTAGCCGTGGGGTACCCCACTGCTAGTTGTTTCGTATAATACCCCTCTTGGTAGAAATACTCTCAAAGTATTGTTATAATGCCCAAATTACCTTAGCCATATACCTTGTTGTATTCTAAGGTTATACCTATCTGAAAAGCCGAAATACTATTATACTTACCGTCGATCTGGAAACCACAGGAAAATCTCCATGGTTAGTTGGAGTAGTATGTAGAAGTTGGTTAGAACTTCTAAGGGTAGTTTGGAGCGGGTTGGAGCGCGGAGTTGGAGCTAAGCGATTGCCCGGGATCGACTTTATACTCGGATAATTATGGGCTTATCGAGGTAAATATCTTGTCCTCTATTGTAATTGGAAATTACATGATTGTTAGACTATATAGTTGAAGTATCGTATATATAGAACTGAGCGTTGTTGTCGGCAATGTCTTTGGACTTAAGCTGAATAATAAGAAACCTTTTGAAGAAGAGTACTAAAGCTGTTTTTACATAGGGTGTATTACGATGGACTTGTGTAGTAGTGCAGTGGAGTAGAATTGTACCGTTAGGGTTAGATGTATAACCCCTGGTTGGCTTGGTAGCCGGCCTCGATAGAGGAGGAGATTTCTGTTGTTGCGGGGTGGGGAGGTCTTCTTAGAATTTTTACGTAGAATGTTCTACGGTTAGACCTAAATGTTAATAGCGCCTTGTGGCCTTATAGGTTGAAGTACTACGTGTGGCGCGATCTAGGGCTAAGGAGTAGCCGGCGGTTTGAGGTACTTGGAGCATTTTGCTATTAGTCGATACTCGTCGCGAGGTATGTGAACCTCTTCCTATCTCTTCTAGCATGATATGTGTGAACTATGTAGTGCGGTAGGCGTCACAGTGCTAAATGTATTTGATTGGTGTAAAACATAAAGTGTTATAACGGCTTTATGGAAGTTGGTTATGACTTTATGTTGGTAAGAAAATACATGTGGTTTTAAAGGTAATCGATTTGAACTATAAGCGGCATGTTATGTATTAATAAAGAACTTGAAGTATTTCAAAAGATTTTTGAATCATTTTGAAAGAAGAAGTAATACTTGGTTTTGAAAACTTAAGAGTTATACTAGCTTTATGGGAAGTTAGGTATAACGGCTTAAGAATGTTTTACTGATTTCGGAAATCAGAATGTGTATCGACAAACCACTTCAGCGTTACTAAAAGGAAATGTTTTGACTAATTAAGTATTATTAAAACCGATGAAACTTCCATCTGCATAGAAGCTAAGATGAGACAAAATGATATTTCCTAGATCACGGCTGCTGTAATAAGATTGTTATAAACAAGAATATCCTACTCACATATAAGGCTTAGGTTTCTCAGATTGTTTAAAGGAGAATTATATTCTTAAATGAATAAGACTATGAACTACGAAACCTTTCTAAAATGAGAAACTTGAACATTGGAAATTAGGCAAACTTGAACATTGGAAATTAGGCAAACTTGAACATTGGAAAAGAATGTTGCTACTTGATTTTACAAAGAGAAGTAATTGATTTACTTTGAAAAAGATAATCACTCTATTTTTATATACTACGGGTATTGTGTGATTTTTGTGAAGTAGCAGTATCTTTTAAAGATTTAATGTATGAAGTACTTTGGGGATAGGTACCCGAACTTGTTAGTAGAAAGTACCTTGTGTGAATAACTTGATTGTATTGGTTTGTGATAGCCTTGTAATACTTTCTTGTTGATTTGATGAGTAAGCATGTTAGGATGCTACGTGTGTTAGTATCTTGTGATTATTATGTAAGGGGGTTATTATTGTTGTGCTTACGTTGTTAAATGTTAAGCCCGTTATATGATTATTGTATCACATACCCTTTGACTTATTATACCGGGCTTGCCACCCTTGATGTGGTCTTTCACGGCTATCACGGTCCTCGTGACTATGCGAGTCGCGGTAGCTCGAGATTGATCATTCGGGTGTTTAGCGATGCGGGGATTCCCTATGCGGTGTGAGACTATGCGGTCTTTTGAGACTATGCGGGTTGCGGGAGCCTGGCGGAATCTGGGGTTAGTGCGCCCGATGCGAGGTATACCTCGGGTGATGCAGGACCATGATTCGAGAATACCTCATGCGGGTCCGTGTGTGACCTATGCGGGCTGCGAGTTCGAGGATAGACGCGCATTGATATTGCGGGCGAGGGCGCCGATCATGTGGTGCGGTCTAGAAAGACCTCGGGATACAGTTTGTGGTATTTTTGGTACTGTGGGTCTTAGTAGTCGGCTATGCCTTCGTACTTACCCCGTACGGTTTTATTGTGATAACTTTGAGGGCGTGAGTCCCTGACTTGACATGACTGCTTATTTATTGTGAACTGTAGTTTGGTTATCATACATGTCTCTGCTTTATATAGACTACTATGATTTCATTTCTGATTTATTTTGATTTCACATACTGCATTTTGTTATCGACCTCGCCCGGGGACTGCGTTCATGCCGCAGGTAAAGGTACACCAGTCGTTGATCCTCGCTCTTAGGATCACAGTTCAGCTTTTGGGAAGCTCCGTTTCTCCGGAGGCTTATCAGTGGTATAGTCCCCTGTCGTAGTAAGTGTTTACATTCAGGGGTTTGGCGGGGCCCTGTCCCGCCATTATTGTCGTATCATTTCTTAGAAGTGCATGTAATCTTGTTGTGGGCAGAATTTGTAAGAGGGTTGTAACTGTTCGAATTGCTATTTATATATATACTGAAGGTAACCGCTTTTGGTTAGTCTGTCTTTTTATTTCACTGTCATTTTACATTGGTTTCATGTATTGTCTTTATGTTCCGCTGATTACTCTGATGTTGTGTCACTAGGGTGCCCGGGGTAAGGCACGATGCGAACCGAGC
The DNA here is from genome assembly GCA_029844215.1 of Przewalskia tangutica. Classification (NCBI taxonomy): domain Eukaryota; kingdom Viridiplantae; phylum Streptophyta; class Magnoliopsida; order Solanales; family Solanaceae; genus Przewalskia; species Przewalskia tangutica. Next base: position 92,819,723 of record CM056726.1, on the reverse strand, counting down.
AGGTCGTTCTGATTTTAAAAGAGATAATGTTGTCTTGATTTGAAATCGAATAAGTATCGAGCACCACCGCAGCGTTAATAAAGGGAAATGTTTTGACTAATAAAAGTATTATTAAAACCAGTAGAAACCCCCATCTGCATAGAAGCTAAGATGAGACAAAATGATATTACATTTCCTAGATCATGGCTGCTTTAATAAGATTGTTATAAACAAGAATAACCTACTCACATATAAGGCATATGTTTCTCAAATTGTTTTAAAGGAGAATTACATCATTAAGTGATTAAAACTATGAACTACGAAACCTTTCAAAATGAAACTTGAGCATTTGAAATTAGGCAAACTTGAGCGTTTGGAAAATAATGTGGTTACTTGATTTTACAAAGGGAAGTGTTTTGGTTTACTTAAAAGATAGTCACTCTATTTTTATACTACGTATTGTGTGACTTTTGTGAAAAGCGGATCTTTTAAAGAGTTAATGTATGAAGTACTTTGGGGATAAAAACCCGAACTTGTTAACATAAAGTAGAAAGTACCTTGTGTGAATAACTTGATTGTGTTGGTTTGTGATAGCCTTGTAATACTTTCTTGTTGATTTGATAAGTAAACATGTTAGGATGCTACGTGTGTTAGTATCTTGTGATGTTTGTGTAAAGGGGTTTCCCTTGTTGTGTTTATGTTGTTTAAACGATAAGTTGTTATGTTAGTATTATATCACTCACCTCTTGACATGATTAGGGGTTAAGGCGCCTCCGTCGGGAGTAGACTCAGGCGGGTCTGTGTGACCTATGATTCGAGAATACCTTATGCGGGTCTGTGTGACATATGCGGAGCTACGAGAGTTCCAGGTTAGTGTGCGGCCTTTATGGTCATGCGGTCTATGTGGCCATGCGGACTGCGAGTCGGGGCGTTCTTGGGAGTAGCTACCCTCGATGTGAGAATACCTCATGCGGGCCATTGGAGTGTCGTATGCGGAGCTGCGGGAAGTTCCAGGACTAGACGCGCGCAGTAGATACTGCGGGCGAGTGGCCAGCTTCGATCATGTGGCGGTCTAGGCAGATCTCATGATCTGATTTATGACCTTGTTGATGCGTGGGTTTTAGTAGTCGGATATGCCTTCGTACTTACCGTGCGATTTTATTATGACACAGGTGGGACCTGGTGTTCATGTATTCCTTGGTGCTTTTATATCATAGGCTGCCGGCAGTGAGGAAGGTATTCCACGGGCATGATTGATGTTGTGGGCGTGAGACCCATAGTTGTATTTGAGTGATGACTTTGAGGCGTGAGTCACGACTTGACATGATCGCTTATTTATTGTGATCGTAGTTTGGCTATCATACATGTCTCCGCTTTATATAGACTACTATGATTTGATTCTGATATTTTCATTTCACATACTTGGTACTGTTGTCTTGACCTCCTTGAAGTGCGTTCATGCAGGTAGAAATACACCACCGTCGATCCTCGCTCTTAGGATCACGATTCAGCGTTTGGGAAGCTCCGTTTCTCGGAGGCTTATCGATGGCAAAGTCCCTGTAGTTGTAGGTACTTACATTCGAGGGTATGGGGCCCCGTCCGCCATTGTTGTCATATCATTCTTAGAGGTGCATGTAATCTTGTTGTGGCGAGTTTGTAAAAAGGATGTAACTGTTCGGAGTTAAGTTTTTATATATATGCCGAAAGGCAACTTTTCTCAGATAACTATTTCACACTTTATGTTATTTCATGTCTTGTTTTATATTTCGATGATTACTCTGATGTATGTCTACTTGGGTGCCCGGGGTAAGGCACCAGTCACGGGCCCGGGTTCGGGTCGTGACAAAAGTGGTATCAGAGCAGTTAATCCTCGGAAAGTGTCTACAGACCGTATCTAGTAGAGTCTTGATTATCGGTGTGTTGTGCATCACACCAATAATCAGGAGGCTATAGGATATTTAGGATTGGTTTCCATTCTTCTCACTCTGAGATCGTACCTTAGAGCTGTGTTATAAGTTGGACCCCTCTAACGTATTTCTTTCCCTTACCAGTTATGCCTCCGCGTAAGGCAACCCGGGCCCAGAAGGGCAAGGCAGCTGAGGGAGCTGCGAGTAGAGCACAAGAGGGTTACTAGGGCACAGGCCCAATCATCACCTGGGGTGGTGCTTCATTCGGGGAGTTCTGCGACGTCGCCAGCCCCAGCAGAGTTTAGCACAATGCAGCAGTTCCCATCGCGCCATGATATATGAGCCTTCGCCCACGGCAGGAACAAAGAATATGGATTACAAAGGAATGGACTCACATTAGCTAGGATTTTAGCAGCCAGAGAATATAGAGTGCACCGATATATCACGGGTCTTGATGACTATCTAAAGAAATGTTGTGCAAGAGTAGCTCTTCAGTCAGGCATGGATATTGCCCGCGTACAGGCTTATGCGCAGCACGCAGAGGAACGTAGAGATCGACGGATTAACCAAGATCAGCAGAAGAGGGCCAGAACAACAGGGTCCTTTGGTAACTTTCGAGGCGAACCGCCTCAGCAGCAGATTAGATATGCGCCTCCGCCAGTGCAGAATGGTCCTCCGCTGGGGTTCGGGGCGTTCGGTATGCAGGAGTTGGTCGAGCTCGGGGCTTCGATTCACAAATACACGCCGGTTCGGCCACCGATTCGGTGGTTCGGAGGAAGGGGTGTTAGCTGAGGAGGCCACCCCACCTGTGCCGTTGTGGTAGATGTCATTGTGGAGAGTGTCGTGGCTTCTTCGACAACTTGTTATGCTTTGACAGCAGGCCATTTTGCGAAATTGTCCGACCGCAGGTGGCGCGGATGTAGAGACTCAGCCTTCGGGATCAGTGGCTAATTCATCATCTTCCCTATCTATGCGCCCAACAGGGTAGGATTGATTAGAACGACAAAGGGAAGTGAAGCAGTAGATGCAGGTATATCCTTAACCCTCTAGAGATTTGTATGTGTGATAAGATGAGTATACCTTAAGTGTTATGTTCAGATAACATTATGTTAATTGTGATTAGAAATCATGGTTAGTTAACCGGGTAATATTGGGGACAAGGAAAGTGTGAGCCTTAGAGTTTTATACGTAGAGACCTTAGAGGCAAGGCCATCTCGAGTAAGAGATTTATATTTTTTTAATGTTTGACCCTTATCGGAGTGCATAGTGCACGTGAGATATATTTGGGTGCTAAGTCCCTGAGTAGTATGGAATGAAAGAGGGTAGTTGAGCTAAGAAGACCACTAGGTTTTATGACTCGATAGTGAGATTGTTCCGGATCGGGGAGCAAGTGTTTGGCGCGATAGCGGGTCGGGTTGCGAACCGATTGCGGGTCAACCCGCGGCCTGTATGGTGGTAGGGTCAGTTTGGGGTGGTCCCGCTTTTTGATAGGGTCACGAGGGTGTTAGGCCCAAGTTTAGTTAACCAGCGTACGAGTTCGTGGATGCGTTCGACCAGTAGTCGGGCCGATGAGGTCAGCCCATCTTGTCTTTCAGTAAGGATCGTTTACTCGGCAGAGGGTTATGCGAGGTGTTATATCAGAAAGGTTGTAAGGCTGCACGAGGTGCCTACTTTCACCTTATGACAGACAGTGAAGCCCAGGTTATGGCTATTTCTTTTTCTGGAAGTTTTACCAGGCAGGGTTAGGAACTCAGGTGAGTCTCAGTATCGCATTCGCCCTCGGGCCAGTGTTTGGATTTCAGGGGTAGCTGTGAGGATGGTTGCCTCCTGTTGAGGGAGTGTTTTAATAGATACCATTTTAGTATTCGGATGTCGCTTTATGACGCCTTGTAGGGGCAGAAGTGTAAGTTGTCGGTCGATTGGTTCGAGGTTGGCAAGGTTCAGATAGTTGGTTCATACTTGTTTCGGCAGGATGTAGATAGGGTGAAGCTTATCCAGGAGAGGTTATTGGCAGCTCAGAGTCAACAGAAGTCGTGCGGATAATCGGCGACGACGCTTGGAGTTCAGGTAGACGGTGGGTCTTCTTGAAGGTACCACCCCGGAAAGGGTGTGACGAGTTTTGGAAAACAGAGGAAACTTAGCCCGAGTTACTTTGGGCCTTTTAGGGTTATGTGAAGAATAGGCCAGGTTGCCTATGGTTAGCATTGCCGTCCGACGTGGGAGGCAGTGCGTCCGGTCGTTCGTGTTGCTAGGTTCGGAAAAGTATCGGAGATCCATCCGTTGTTCCCGATGAATGATGACCAAGTTGGAGATAGTAACCCGAGATTTGGAACCGAGGCGAGAACAAAATGTGGTAAGTTATGAGAAGGAGTTCGAGTGTACGAGAAGGGTACGACGAGTAAGGGAACAAGTGAACATGTGTTAAGAGGATAGAAGTGATCGTTTCTTAAGGGAGTATCGTTTAGACTTTGGGTGGAAGCTTTTGTGATGTTAGAGGTGATTCCTCGTAGACTTGGATTAAGTATTGGAGCGTGTGTTATTTTGTGGCCATGTGTGGCATTGGCAACTTGTTTAAGTTAAGAGGAACTTCATCGTTATCCGTCTTGAGAAGGAACATTCGGGACGAATGTTTCTAAGGAGGGGAGAATGTTATACCCCGTATTTTCAGAGTATGTACGTGAGGACGTACGTAGAAAAGTTTGAGCCTTAAAGTTAGGCAAGGACGAAATTTTGTTCACAACTATCGAAAAGAATCGTTTTCCGACGAAACGTTTTACAAAACTTGCGAAGGTAAAATTACGGCTATGTCATTTTTATTTTTTGCGGATTTTTCCGAGAGATGAAATATTTTGGACCAACGGGAGGGTGACATGTGTCACCCTCATAGTGGACGTTGTTGTGGGCGTCAAGTGGATGATTTGTGGGTCAAGGGTTGGTAGTATATTTGTGATATTTTGTGTGGTAGTTGGATAAGGTACACATGGGTAAATCCTCACCCTACACTTGCCTACCACTTGGCTAGATATTGGCCCTTGGTTGTCCTATAAATACCCCCCCCCCTGGTTGAAGACTTCTTCATCCACAAAATCTTTTCTAAGTCTTGAAAACCCTTCCCCCTCTTAGTAGAAGCTTTCGTCCAAGTCTTCCCCCTCCCCATTTGTGAGGCCTTTTGGCCGAGAGGTACCCCCCCTCCTAGGGGGTGCTAGCCGAAACCTACCCCCCTCCTAGTGGTGTTGTTCTCGTAAATACCACCCCCTCTTGGTAGAAAATACTCTCCAAGTATTGTTACAATTCCAAAATACCTTGGCCCAAATACCTTGTAGTATTCCAAGGTTACACCTATACTAAAAGCCCAGAAATACTATTATACTTCCCTTCAGCCACAAAAACGAAACCCTAAGGAAAATCTTCATAGTCGGTTGAAATATTAAGAAGAAGTTGCGTAGAACTTCTAAGGGTTGTTTGGAGCGGGTTGGAGCACCCAGAGTAGGAGCTAAACGTTGCTCAGGATCGACATTTAAACTTGGATAATTTTGGGCTTATCAAGGTAAATACTCTTGACCTTCTGTTGTAATTGGAAATTACATACTGTAGTAGTATAGAATTGAACTGTAATAGAAGGATATTACAGAAAAGAATTGAACTGAAATCACATCAGAAGAATATTAAAGAAGAAGATTAAACTGTACTTACATAGGACTGTATTTACAGTAGACTTGTGTAGCTTAACGGGTAGGGAAGTGCTGCCCGATTTTCCGTAGAAATAGAGAACCTACTGCTTAGAATATTCTACAGAGTAGTCTAGACGTTGATAGACGTATATGGCCTTTATAGGTTGAAAGTTCTGCAAGTAGCATGTTCTACTTGAAAGGTGGACAAGGCTAGCCGGGTTATAGCCGTGGAGCGTTTTGCTAATAGTCGATAATCGTCGCGAGGTATGTGATTCTTCCTATCCTCTTGAGCATGATATTTTAAAAGAAATATATTTAGTACGGTAGACGTACGTGTGTTAACTGAACGTAGTTTTACGGCAATGTCTTTTGACTTAAGCCTGAATAATAAGAATCTTGAAGTATTTCAAGAGAATTAAGAAACCTTTTTGAAAGAAGAGTAATGCTTAGTTTTAAAAGCTTAAGAGTTATACTAGCTTTATGGGAAGTTAGGTATAACGACTTAAGAGAGATAAAAAGAATGGTTTACTGATCTTAAAAGATAAGAGACTTGACTTAATTAATATGAATTTTGTTAAAAAGGTGTGAAACCTCATTCGTTATTAATGTGTGATTGTTTTTTAAAAGGGATAATGTTGTCTCGATTCGGAAATCAGAATAAGTATCGAACGCACCACTGCAGCGTTAATAAAGGGAAATGTTTTGACTAATAAAGGTATTATTAAAACCAGTAGAAACCCCCATCTGCATAGAAGCTAAGATGAGACAAAATGATATTACATTTCCTAGATCATGGATGCTTTAATAAGATTGTTATAAACAAGAATAACCTACTCACATATAAGGCATATGTTTCTCAAATTGTTTTAAAGGAGAATTACATCATTAAGTGATTAAAACTATGAACTACGAAACCTTTCGAAAATGAGAAACTTGAGCATTTGAAATTAGGCAAACTTGAACGTTTGGAAAATAATGTGGTTACTTGATTTTACAAAGGGAAGTGTTTTGGTTTACTTAAAAAGATAGTCACTCTATTTTTATACTACTGGTATTGTGTGACTTTTGTGAAAGAAACGGATCTTTTAAAGAGTTAATGTATGAAGTACTTTGGGGATAAAAACCCGAACTTGTTAACATAAAGTAGAAAGTACCTTGTGTGAATAACTTGATTGTGTTGGTTTGTGATAGCCTTGTAATACTTTCTTGTTGATTTGATAAGTAAACATGTTAGGATGCTACGTGTGTTAGTATCTTGTGATGTTTGTGTAAAGGGGTTTCCCTTGTTGTGTTTATGTTGTTTAAACGATAAGCTGTTATGTTAGTATTATATCACTCACCTCTTGACATGATTCCGGGGGTTAAGCTGCCCTCCGATGCGGGGTAGACTCAGGCGGGTCTGTGTGACCTATGATTCGAGAATACCTCATGCGGGTTTGTGTGACCTATGCGGAGCTACGAGAGTTCCAGTTAGTGTGCGCCTTTATGGTCACGCGGTCTATGTGGCCACGCGGATTGCGAGTCCAGGCGCCGGAGTAGCTACCCTCGATGCGAGGAATACCTCATGCGGGCCATCGAGGGCCTATGCGAATCGCGGAAGTTCGAGGACTATACGCCGCATATTAGATCTGCGCGACGAGTGGCGAGCGATCATGTGGCGGTGCAGACAGATCTCATGATACGATTTATGACCTTGTTGGTACCGTGGGTTTTAGTAGTCGGATATGCCTTCGCATTTACCCCGTGCGGTTTTATTATGACACGTGGGACTGGTGTTCATGTGTATTCCTTGGTGCTTTTATATCATGATCGCCAGTGGCGGAAGGTATTCCACGCATGATTGATGTTGTGGGCGTGAGACCCATAGTTGTAATTGAGTGATGACTTTGAGGCGTGAGTCCACGACTTGACATGATCGCTATTTATTGGAATCGTAGTTTGGCTATCATACATGTCTCTGCTTTATATAGGTCGATGGGAGCCTATCGATGTGCGGAAGAGAGAGGGACATGGTTCGTGATTTGCATCGATTAGCGAGCCTTCGTGTCCGCTTGATTGATTCTGATAGCGATGGGGTTAGAGTTCGTGAGGTTGCCGAGTCTTCCATCGTCGGCGAGGTGAAGAGGCAACAGCTCGAGGATCCACTTTGATTCGATATCGTGATACGACTCTTCGTGAGGCGCGGTCCTTTGAGGTAGCACCGATGGGGTGCTAAGGTTTGAGGGCGCATGTGTGTTCCGGATGTTTCGTGACTTCGCAGAGTTCTTGGGAAGCACACAAGCGTTACTCTATCCATCCGGTCGACCAAGATGTACCACGACCTTAGATCCGTATTGGTGGGATGGCTTGAAGAGGGACGTTGCGAGTTCGTAGCTCGTGCGTGTTGTCGGCGCAGTGAAGGTAGAGCACCGGAGGCACGGTGGTTTGTTACGACGATTGAGATCCCGACCGAAGTGGGAGGTAATCAACATGGACTTCATCACGGGATTACCTCGCACTCGGAGGAGACATGATTCTATATGGGTTATCGTCGACAGTCGACGAAATCAGCCCACTTTCTTCCCGTCGGGACGACTTTTTCTACCGAGGATTATGCCGGACTTTACATCCGAGAGATCGCCGATCGCATGGAGTCCCTACTTCGATCATATCGCATGCAGGAGCCCGGTTATGGCTAACTTGGAGGTCCTTCCAGAGGGTTTAGGACGCAGTGAGCTCGAGTAATCGCATTTCATCCACGCATCGACGGACAGCAGAGCGCACTATCCGCACTTCGAGGATATGCCGCGAGCCCGTGTTATTGACTTTAGTGGTAGTTGGGAGGATCATTTGCCTCTAGTTGAGTTCGCATATAATAATAGCTACCACCCAAAGATTCGGATGGCGCCTATGAGGCCTTGTATGGGAGGAAGTGCAGATCGCCTATAGGTTGGTTCTATGTGTTCGAGCGGCAGCTAGTGGGACCAGATTTGGTACAGCAGGCATTGGATAAGGTGACACTTATCCGAGAGCGGCTATTGACAAATCGTAGTCGATGTAAGTCGATGCAGATCATCGTCGTCGACATCTTGAGTTCGAGGTTCATGATTGGGTTTTCTAAAGGTGTCACCCATGGCGGTGTGATGAGATTCGGAAGAAGAAGCTCACCAAGGTACATCGGGCGCTTCAGATTGTCCGCAGGGTAGGCAAGGTTGCCTACGAGTTGGATCTGCCGTCCGATCTGGAGGCAGTGCATCCGGTGTTTCACGTATCTATGCTGAGGAGATGTATCGGGGATCCATCTAGGGTGCACCCGATTGACGATGTCCAGGTGACCGAGGGGTTATCGTATGAGGAGATTCCCATAGCGATAGTCGATCGTCAGGTTAGGCGTCTGCGGACGTGGCTTCCGTCAAAGTCTTGTGGCGGAACGAGCTCAGGGAGGAGATGACGTGGGAGGCCGAGGAGGACATGAGGCAGAAGTATCCTCACCTTTTCCCCACACCTCCAGGTAAATTCACTTTCCTACTTGTAAATTTTCGTTATCGTTTCTGCCTATGTGTTGCTCTGTGGCCGTGTGTGGCATTTACAACTGTTTAAGCTTCTTCGATAACTGTCTTGGGAAGGAACATTCGGGACGAATGTTTCTAGCGAGGAGAATGTTATACCGTATTTCAGTATGTACGTAAGGAAATACGTGCAAAGTCTTGCCTTAAAGATAAGCCTTGGACGTTTTATTTTGTACACAACTCACTAAAAGAATCGCTTTCCGACGAAACGCTTCCACGACTTTCAGAGTAAATTCCGGCTATGCCATTTCTTATTTTTGCGGATTTTTCCGAGAGACGAAACATTTTGGACCAACGGGAGGGCAACACTTGGCACCCTCCCATTGATGGACTTGAATCGTCCATGGACGAAATTGGAGAGCCAAGGCACGTTTTTTGTGCCTTGTGCACAAGTCAAGGGTTGGTAGGATATTTGTGTTTAGTTAATCCTCACCCTACACTTGCCTTGCACTTGTCTTCATCTTGGCCATTGGTTGGCCAAGGCTTGACCTATAAATACCCCCCTTAGAGATGAAGAGTTGTTCATCCACAAATCTTCCAAGTCTTGAAAAATCCTCTCCTCTCCCTTTGTAGTCTTCTCGTCCAAAAACACCTCCCCCTCCCCTTGTGAAGGCCCTTGGCCGAATACCCCCCCCCCCTAGCCTAGCCAAAAATCTACCCCCCCTCCCTTGGTAGAAAAGTTACCTTCTTGTATCGTTATAATGCCCAAAATACCCTAGCCCAAATACCTTAGTACTTAGTAGAAGTTGTGAAGAACTTCTAGGGTTCTTGGAGCATACAACTTAGGAGCAAAACCTTGCTCAGGCGCGACTTTTTCTAGGATATTATTGGGCTTACCGAGGTAACTAATCCTAACCCTCTTTTGAATTAGAATATATATACTGTTGTAGTATAAGGATAAGTATAAATACTTAGAAGTATATCACAGAATAGAATTGAAGTATTAATCACTTAGAAGGGTTTAAAAGAAGAATAATCAAATCAGATTACATAGGACTGTTTCACAGTAGACTTATATAGCTCACCGGGTAGGGAAGTGCTGCCCGACTTACCGTAGAATTATGAACCCCCTGTTTAGAATGACCTTCAGAGTAGTCTTTAATAGATATCTGTGACTATTATAGGCCGACTCTCTGCGCGCGACATATTCAACTTGGCAGGTGGTTTTCGCTGAGAAGGTATGTGATTCTTCCTAAAGCATGATATTTTACAATATAACTACGGCAATGTCTTTGACTTAAGCCTGAATAATACTTACGGCAATGCCTCACGCTTAAGCCCGATAATACTTACTAGAATGCCTCACGCTTAAGCCCAATAATAAAGAATCAAAACATTTCAAAAGACTACCGAATCATATTGTGTAAGAGAACTAATTGGTTTTAAATGAAGCTTAAGAGTTATACTAGCTTTATGGGAAGTAAGTATAACCACTTAAGATTTATAAAAGAAACAAGTTTGCCTATGTGTTTATAATGCACTTGTATTGTGAAAAGAATAATAAAGATGGTTTGATAAATAGACATGATATGATGCTATGTGTGTTAGTATCTTGTAACGCTTGTATAGGTGAGTATCCTTGTTGTGCTTATGTTGTTTAAAGATAAGTTGTTATGTTAGTATACTATCACTCACCTCTTGAGATGATACCGGGTTAAGCCGCCTCCGACGCGGGTAGACTCAGCGATGCAGGACCATGATTCGAGAATACCTACGCGGGTCCAGGGGGCCTATGCGAGCTACGAGTTCCGTGTTAGTATGCGGGGTTATGCCTCATGCGTCATGCGTGGCCATGCGACAATGAGTCCGGGACGATGCCGAGGAGTAGCTACCGATGCGGGTTATACCTCACGCGCCCACGCGAGTGGCCTATGCGACTCGAGTTCAGATTAGGCTTGCGGAATGATGATGGGGCGAGTGGCCCGCTTTCGATCATTCGCAGCCAGACAAGACCTATTACGCTACCTATTGTTGCTCTTGTTTGTGATGTAGCACTACGCGGTTTCTCGTTGTTTCACACATATTTGTAAACCGGTTTTAAAATGATATGTTTTCATTTAAGTATTTTACGATTTCGCATACTTAGTACTTGTATCGACCTCCTTCGGGCCGCTCATGCCGCAGGGGCAAGCAGTGCTAGATCCGCATTCTAGGATCTCTACGTTGGTGTCGAGCTCCATCTCTTCCGAGGCTCTACTTTTGGTATGATCTCCTGTTGTAGATAGTTTTGTACAGTGGTATGGCGGGCCCCGTCCCGCCATAGTTGTATATTTCAGAGGTCTCAGAGTCATGTTGTACAGTGTCGGATGTAACTGCTAAACCATGATTTTATATATATACGCCGGGAGGCGATGTTTTCTCACATAAACTGTGTCTCATTTTATAAACTGTTTCATGTCTTGCTTTATTTTTCCGCTGATTACTCTGATGTATGACTACTTGGGTGCCCCGGTAAGGCACGACCACGCCCCGAACGGGTCGTGACAGTCGTGCCTTAGAGTGTTTTAAGTTGGACCTCTAAACGTATTTCTTTCCTTACCGCTATGCCTCCGCGTAGGCAACCCGCCCAGAGGGCAAGGCAGCGGCGGAGCCGCGAGTAGAATACGTAGGGTTGCGAGGGCACAGCCCAATCATTACCTAGGTAGCGCTTCATTCGGGATTTCGCGACGTTACTAGCCCCATGGAGTTTAGCACGGCGACGGCTCCTACCGCGGTCATGATATTTGAACCTTCGCCCAATGGCCAGAACAGAGAATGTAGATCGCAAAGAGGCGACCACATTAGCCATGGATTTGGCTACCAGAGATTATACCGATGTACCACGAGTCTTGATGACTACCTAAGAAAGGGTTGTGCAAGAGTAATTCTTCATTGGCTTGAGCATGGCACGTATGCGGGCTTATGCGCAGCAGCCGAGAAACGTAGAGATCGACGGGTTAACCAAGGGCGAGAAGAGGGCCAGAGCAGAAGGTCCTTCTGTAACTTTCAAGGTGAGTATACCTTAAGTGCTATGTTCGATAGCGGGTGTTAGTTGTGATTAGAAATCATGGTGGGTTAACCGAGTAAGATTTTGGAGGATAGAGAAAGTGTGAGCCTTAGAGCTTTATACGCAAAGACCTTAGAGGTAAGGCCATCTCGGGTAGAGACGTATGTTTATGTTTGACCCTTATAGGAGTGCATAGTGCACGTGAGCTGTGTTTGGGGATAGGTCCCTAAGTAGTGTGAAATGAAGAGGGTCGTTGAGCTAAGAAGACCGCTAGGTTTTCGTAACGTGATTAGCGAGATTGTTCCGATCGGGAGCTAGTATTGTGCGCGTTGCCGGGTCGGGTTGAGGCCACGTTGCGGGTCAACCCGCGGCATGTATGGCGGTGGGGGTCCGTGTGTGGTGGTCCCGCCTTGTGGTAGGGTCACGAGGGTGCTAGGCCCAAGTTTAGTTAACCAACGTACGAGTTCGTGGATGCGTTCGACCGGTGGTCGGGCCGATGGGGGCAGCCCATCGTGTTCTTCGGTCGGGACCATTCACTTGGCAGTGTTGATTTATCAGAAAGGTTGTAAGGTCGCAGGGTGCCTACCTTCACCTTATGACGATGCTGGAGCCCGTGTTACTACTGTTTTTGTTTCGAAGTTTTACCAAGCATGTGTTAAGAACTCAGTGAGTCTCGACCGCATTCGCCCTCGGGCCAGCGCGTGGATTTCAGGGGTAGTTGTGAGGATTGTTGTCTCCTGTGGAGGGAGCGTTTGAGCTACCATTTCAGTGTTCGGATGTCGCCTTATGAAGCCTTGCAGGGGCGGAAGTGTAAGTTGCCGGTCGATTGGTTCGATGTTGGCAGGGTTCAGATAGTTGGTTCAGTCTTGTTCCAGCAGACTGTGGATAGTGAGAAGCTTGTCTAGAAGAAGTTCTGGCAGCTCAGAGGAATCGGGCGGATAATCGGCGACGACGCTTAGAGTTCAGGTTGACGGTCGGTCTTCTTGAAAGTACCACCCCGGACAGGGTGTGACGAGTTTTGGAAACAGAAGGAACTTAGCCCGAGTTACTTTGGGCCTTTGTGAGTTCATGTGAAGAATAGGCCAGGTTGCCTATATGTTAGCATTTGCCGTCCGACTTAGGAGGAAGGACGTCCGGTCTTTCGTATTGTTATGTTCGGGAAAGTATCGAAGATCCATCCAGAATGTTCCCAGTTAATGATGACCTCGTTAGAGATAGTAACCCCGAGTTTTGGATACTAAAGCAGTATCAGAAATATGGTAAGAATTCGAGTGTACGACAGCTTCAGTGATCGCATGCAGCCCGGTACCATTTGTTGGGTCGTTGGAGCAAGGCTCGCGACAAAGTGACAAAAGTAGTATTATTTGTGGTGATGTTAGAGGTGTTTCCTCGTGGACTTGGATGTAGGTATTTTGCGTGGGTATTTCTGTGGCCAGCTGTGGCAGGATTGTTTCGTAAGTATAGTAGTGAAGACTATACTGGCACGCGTTCGTTTTGAGACTTAGAAGGAACATTCGGGACGAATGTTTCTAAGGGGAAGAATGTTATACCCGTAGTTCCGTGGTATGTATGCGAGGACGCACGCATTTGAGAATACACGTAAAGATCGGAAAGGAAGAAAGAGGCGATTTTTCCACGGAAAAGTTTCCGGTTTTGTGAAGGAAAAAGGTTCGTTAATGGGAATTGGATTCCCAGATTTGGTATTCGGACTTCCCGAATATTAGAGAATTATGAAATTTTATTTTCTGAAATGGTCACGTGGGCCCACGGAGAAATTTACGCTTTTTGTGGGGCCCACTTTGTTTTCGAGATTTTGGCCATTGTGGATATTTTCTAAGATGTTTTATTTTGGGCTAATAGGAGGTGACACGTGTCACCCCGCCAGTGGCTCGCCGAATGGCATTTGTGCACAACACCGCCAGAGTCGCCGACTAAACGCTTTACATAACTTGCGGCGGAAAATTCGGCTATGTCTTTTCTTATTTTTGCGGATTTTTCCGAGAGACTAACATTTGGACTAACGAGAGGCGGCACTTGGCACCCTCTCATCAGCATGGTACGCGGCGCATGGGACGAATTGGGGAGGTCAGTGGTAGATATTTTGGTAGATATTTGTGAGGGTTTTGGGAGTAGGGACTAGGGGGCACTTGGGCATATCTTGGCCCTACACTTGTGTAGCACTTGGCTCAATCTTGGCCATTGGTTGGCCTTGGCTCAGGCTATAAATACCCTCTCCCTTTGATGAATTCTTCATCCTTTCCTAAATGTTTCTAAGTGTTAAATCTTCTCCTCCCTTAGTGTTGAGTTCGCCAAGAGGCCTCCCCTCTCCTAGAGGCCTTGGCCGAGGGTACACCCCCTCCTAGTAGTACTGGGGTACCCCCAGCCAAGTTGCTTTGTATAATACCCCTGTGGTGTAGAAATACTCTCAAAGTATTGTTATAATGCCCAAATTACCTTAGCCGTATACCTTGTAGTATTCTAAGGTTATACCTATACGAAAGCCCGGAAATACTATTATACTTCCCGTCAGTCACAAAACCGAAACCCTAGGAAAATCTCCATAGTCCGTTGGAGTATTGTGTAGAAGTTGGTTAGAACTTCTAAGGGTGGTTTAGAGCGGGTTGGAGCGCTCGGAGTTGGAGCTAAACGATTGCCCAGATCGACTTTATACTTGGATAATTATGGGCTTATCGAGGTAAATATCTTGTCCCTCTATTGTAATTGGAAATTACATGTTGTTAGAATATATAGTTAAAGTATACTATATATAGAACTGAACGTGGTTAGTTGGCAATGTCTTTTGACTTAAGCCTGAAGAACTGAACTGAACTGTATTACAGTAGACTTGTGTAGTAGTACTGTGGAGTAGAATTGTACCCGTTCGGGTTAGATGTATAACCCCCCCTGGTTGGCTTCGCAGCCCCGTGAGAGAGGAGATTTACGCATGTGCGGGAGGTGCTGCCGAATTTTCTCTAGAATGTTCTACGATAAGATCTTAATGTTAATAAGCGCCGTGGCCTTATAGGTCAAGTACTACGTGTGGCGCGTCTACTTGGCTTTAGGAGTAATGCCGGTTGGGAGTACTTGGAGCGTTTTGATATTATTCGATAATCGTCGGGAGTTATGTTAACCTCTTACTATGTCTTAGTGAATAATAGGTGTGAACTATGTAGTACGGTAGACGTACATGTACTAAATGTATTTGATTGGTGTAAAACATAAAGTGTTATAACGGCTTTATGGGAAGTTGGTTATAACGGCTTTATGTTGGTAAGAAAATACATGTGGTTTTTAAAAGGTAATCGATTTGAACTATAATCGGCTTGTTATGTGTTAATAAAGAACTTGAAGTATTTCAAAAGAGTTTTGAATCATTTTGAGAGAAGAAGTAATACTTGATTTGTTTTGAAAACTTAAGAGTTATACTAGCTTTATGGAAAGTTAGGTATAACGCCTTAAGAATGTTTTCTTGATTTTGGAAATCGGAATGTATCGACAAACCATCGCAGCGTTAATAAAAGGAAATGTTTTGACAGATTAAGTATTATTAAAACCAAGAGAAACTTCCATCCGCATAGAAGCTAAGATGAGACAAAATGATATTTCCTAGATCATGGTCAGTAATAAGATTGTTGTAAACAAGAATATCCTACTCACATATAAGACTTATGTTTCTCGATAGTTTAAAAGAGAATTATATTCTTAAATGAATAAGACTATGAACTACTAAACCTTTCTAAATAAGAAACACGAACATTTGAAATTAGGCAAACTTGGACGCTTGGAAAATAATGTCATACTTGAGTTTTACAAAGAGAAGTGTTTTGATTTACTTCAAAAGATAATCACTATATTTTCATATACTACGGGTATTGTGTGACTTTTGTGAAAGTAACGTATCTTTTAAAGAGTTAATGTATGAAGTACTTTGGGGATAAAACCCCGAACTTGTTAGCATATAGTAGAAAGTACCTGGTGTGTATAACTTGATTGTGTTGGTTTGTGATAGCCTTGTAATACCTTCTTGTTGATTTGATAAGTAAACATGCTAGGATGCTACGTGTGTTAGTATCTTGTGATGTTTGTGTAAAGGGGTTTTTCCTTTGTTGTGCTTTATACATCTCTTGAGATGATTCCGGGGGTTAAGCTGCCCTCCGATGCGGGGTAGACTCAGGCGGGTCGATGGACCTATGATTCGAGACTACCTACGCGGTCCAGGGCCTATGCGGAATCGCGGAAGTTCCGTGTTAGACGCGCCCTTGTGGTCATGCGGTCCTTGTGGCTACGCGGACGGCGAGTCCAGACGCCGCCGGGAGTAGCTACCTCGATGCGGGTTATACCTCACGCGGGCCGATCCGATTGGCCTACGCGAGTCGCGGAAAGTTCGTGGCTAGACGCGCACATTAGATATCGCGGGCAAGTGGTCGCTTTGATCATGTGGCGCTTCAGACAGATCTTATGATACGATTCACGACCTTGTTGGTACGTGGGTGTTAGTAGTCGGCTATGCCTTCGCATTTACCTCATGCGTGTTATTATGGCACGCGTGGGACTCGTGTTCGTGTGTGTTCCTTGGTCTGTTATATCATAAAGCCGGCAGTGAGGAAGGTATTCCACGCATGATTGATGTTGTGGGCGTGAGACCCATTGTTATATTTGAGTGATGACTTGAGGCGCGAGTCCTCGACTTGATATGATCGCTATTATTGTGAATCGTAGTTTGGTTATCATACATATCTCCGCTTTATAGACTATTATGATTTCATTTACGTGATTTTTGGTTTCACATACTCGCACTGTTAGATCGACCTCCTTCGGGGCCGCGTTTCATGCCGCAGTAAAGGTACACCGCCATCGATCCTCGCCTAGGGTCACAGCCAATACATGGAAAGCTCCGCTTCTCCGAGGCTTATCAGCCGTATAGTCCCTCGTTGTTGTAGGTGTTTACATTCGTGGTATGGCGGGGCCCTGTCCCGCCATTGTTGTCGTATCATTTCCTAGAGGTCTGTAGTACTGTTGTGGGCAGGGTTTGTAAAAAGGATTAAAACTGTTCATGTTAAAAGAGTTGTTGTTTATATATATGCCGAAAGGCAAGTTTTTCTCGATTATTGTTTCATATTTCATAATATGTCTTGTATTGTTTTATGTTCCGCCGATTACTCGATGTTGTATCACTAGGGTGCCCGGTAGGCACGATCACGCCCGAATCGGGTCGTGATGCTTAGTACGCGGGTTATGCCTCACGCGTCTATGTGGCCATGCGACAACGAGTCCGTGACGATGCCGAGGAGTAGCTACCCTCGACGCGGTTATACCTCACGCGGGCCCGTGAGTGGCCTATGCGCGACTCGGAGTCCGTGATTAGGCTTGCAGAGTGATAATACGCGAGTGGCCCCGCTTCAATCATTCGCACCTAGAAAAGACCTATTACGCTTTACCTATTGTTGCTCTTGTTTGTGATGTGGCACTATGCGCGTTCCTCGTTGTTTCATACATACTTGCAAAACTGCTTTAAAATGATATGTTTCATTTAAGTATTTTACGCTTTCATATACTTAGTACTGTTGTCTCGACCTCCTTCGGGGCCGCTCATGCCGCAGGGCAAGCAGTGCTAGATCCACATTCTTAGGATCTCTACGCTGGTGCTGAGCTCCATCTTTTCCGGAGGCTCTACTTTTGGGTATGATCTCCCTGTTGTAGATAGTTTTGTACAGTCAGGGTATGGCGGGGCCCTGTCCCGCCATAGTTGTATATTTCCTTAGAGGTCTGTAGTCATGTTGTACAGTGTCGGATGTAACTGCTAAACCATGTTTATATATGTATGCCGAAAGGCGATGTTTCTCACATAAACTGTGTCCTATTTTATAAACTGTTTCATGTCTTGCTTTATATTTCCGCTGATTACTCTGATGTATGACTACTTGGGTGCCCCGGTAAGGCACCAGTCACGGGCCCTAGAACGGGTCGTGACAAACAGGCCTTAGCAAGATTGCTTCGCGTGTGGGGAAGCCTCTATACACGGATCAATATACTAAGGAGAGGTCAAAAATGAATTATGCAAGAGTCTTAGTGGAAGTAGACGTCAGCAAAGAACCGGTTATGGAATTTGGTATCAAACTTCCCGACAATATAAGGTATACCCAAAAGGTGAATTATGAGAACTACCCGGATTTTTGCTATCATTGTGCGTCTTTTGGACACAACCACTTGAAGTGTAGAAAACTGATGCAAGATATTAATGCTCAAGAAGCCCAGAAAAACCGCAATCCATTGGTACCTCCTAGCAATGGCGGAGTTTCTACAAGTTCGGGTGCTGACACTGCTACGGGAAAAACCGGCCCTTCTTGCCCTGATCCGCCACCTAGTCAACATCCCGTAGGTAATGAAAACTTGATGGATATAGAGAATAGTGAGAAAACACTACCGCATATTCCCGGAAGTGTGGGAGAAGCTCTGAACTTTGGAATTCCTCCGGTTGTGGGTCAGCCTGGCTAATTGAGCTTACGGGTTGCACAAGAAGGGTCCTCTAGCCATCACCCCTATGCTGGTCTTGTGCAACATGATAGGAGGAAAATGGAGACAAGACATACTGACTTTAGCACACCAATAGACCCACAAACTTCACTAGATGGGGTAATCTGCAAGGGTACTACGGAAGATTCTAATTATGCAACACGGTGCATAAACTTTGAACGCGGGGAACATAGCCAGGCTGGGACCCCTGCCCTGACTTCCAACAACAAGGAAGAGGGATGGAAAGAAGTAATTTCAAGGAAAAACACGCCAAAGGGTAGTAATATGGTAAAGAACGCGAAGCGCGGAGGTGCTTCTAAAACCTCATTTGTTTCTTAATGAAAGTACTTTGTTGGAATGTCCGGGGTTTTTGCGGGCAAAGGGATAGGGCAGCCACACAAACTCTTGTGTGTAGGCTCACAAAACAACATGACGTTGCAATGGTTTGTCTAATAGAAACTAAATTCTCTCGGGCACAGACAAATTCTTTTACATCTCAAAGATTCCATGGTTGGAATTTTTGCTCCAACATAGATTTCATTGATGGAGGAAGAATGCTAATACTTTGGGATCCCTACAGAGTTAGTTGTGAAGTGCTTGGAATGGAATCTCAACACATTCATGTCTAAGAAAGATGTAATACAAGGGACTCTCAACATATTCATGTCCAACCGAGGATTCGGGATTTTCTAGGTTATAATCCACCCGAGTTCTATGGTTCGAGATCTGAGGATGATCCTCAGGAGTTCGTTCGGCAGCTACAGCGGACTATGCAGGTACTTAGGGCCTCGGAAACAGAGTCAGTTGTGTTAGCTTCTTACCGGTTACGCGATATTGCGTTGAACCGGTTTGAGCCGCGAGTTGTCTAGAGGTGTGGGTGCTCTTCCAGCTGGTTGGGATGAGTTCACAGAGGCCTTCCTTGATCACTTTTTGCCTCCTGAGATGAGGAGAGCCCGTACGTAATTCCAGGACATGTTTATAAGAACGTACGTAAGAACTCAAAATTGTTAAGATTTGAGACTAGTAAAAAAATTATCGGAATTATGGAAATGTCGGGAAATGAAATATCATGACGACGGTGGTGACACGCGTGTCACCCTTGGATGGTCATGGTCGAATGGACCAAGGTTAGAATTGTCATTTGACCAATGTTGTCACGACTGCCCGGTTCGCGGATCGTGCTCACCGGCACCCAAGTAGTCATACATCGAGTAACCATGAATATAAAACAAGACAGAAACACTTTAAAACAATAAGGCACGCTTTATCTGATGAAAAGCTTGCCTTTCGCATAATATAAATAACTCAAGTTTTGCGCTACATCCCAACTGCATAATAGTACTACGCACTTCTAAGGAAGTAACAACTATGGCGACAGGCCCCGCCATACCCCGATCAGATAAAACTATCTACAATACAGGAGATCATACCCAAAAGTAGAGCCTCCTAGAAGATGGAGCTCCCGACACCAACGCAAAGATCCTAAGGACGTGGATCTAGCACCGCTTGCCCTTACCGCAGATTTAACGCACTTCCAAGGAGGTCGATAACAGTACTAAGTATGTGAAACTATAAAGTACTTTAAAATGAAATCAAAGTATTTAAAACCTTTTCACAAATACAATCGCTTCAATTGCACATAGTGCCACATCACAAACAACAACAAGAATAGAAAGATCAGAATGTGTCTATTCTAGGCCGCGAATGATCAAGCAAGGCCAATCGCCCATAGTATCATTCTCACGTGCCTAGTCCTCGACTTTCGCACCCGCATAGTCACACATAGACCCGCATTTAGGTAGCCCTCGTGACGGGGCAGCTAACCCCGGATCCGCCTAGGCTCCCGCAGCCCGCATAGCCTCAAAAGACCGCATAGTCTCAACAGACCGCATAGGGAATCCCCCGCATCAGGCTAGACGCCCGGAATGATCAATCCTGGAGCATACCGCTGCTCCGCATAGTCTCACAGACCGCATAGGCCGTATAGACCCGCATCAAGGGGGGCAAGCCCTCGGTATAATAGTCAAGGGGTAGGTGATACAGTAACAGTATAACGGACTTACCGGTTAGCAACGTAAGCACAGCAAGAATGACCCCCTTACACAGCATTACTAACACAGGTAGCATCATGATATGTCTACTTATCAAACAATCTTACTACACTTAACAGAGATCAATACAAGGCTTTTATAAACAAACAAGTAAACAGTTCCTTTTTATCATTCTTAAGTTGTTATACCTAACTTCCCATAAAGCTAGCATAACTCTTAAGCTTTTGTTTTAAAACCGATATTTATCTTCCGTTAAAAAATGATTCAAGATTCTTTGAAATGTTTTCGCTCTAATTATTCAAAGCTTAAGCGTAGGCATTGCCGTAAGTATTATTCGTGCTTAAGCCGTGAGGCATTGCCGTAAGTATTATTCGCTAACACATGTACGCTTACCGCATTATATATATATTGTAAAATATCATGCTTAGGCGTAATCACATACCTTCTCAAATAAACCACCGCCAAGTCAATATGTCGCGCGCAGAGAGTCAGCCTATAATAGTCACAGATATCTATCAAAGACTACTCTGAGGGTCATTCTAAACAGAGGGTTCACAATTCTACGGAAAGTCGGGCAGCACAACCCTACCCGGTGAGCTATATAAGTTCATCAGAAAACAAATTCCATGTGAGTACAAAGGATTATTCTTCTTTTAAAACCTTCTACTGTGGTAATAGTTCAATTCCTTTCTGATGAAGTTCTTCTAAGTATTTATACTTATCCTTATACTACAACAGTAAGTATTCTCTAATTCAAAAGAGGGTTAGGATTATTACCTCGGTAAGCCCAATAATATCCTAGATAAAGTCGCTACCGAGCAAGGTTTAGCTCCTAAGTTGTACGCCCAGAGTCTAAGAAACCTTAGAAGTTCTTCACAACTTCTACCAAAGACTAAGGGATTTGGGCTAGGTATTTTGGGCATTATAACGATACTAGAAGACAACTTTTCTACCAAGGAGGGGTAGATTTCGGCTAGGCAGGGGGTTAGGCCCTCGCCAAACTCACAAGGAGGGAAGGGTGTTGGACTAAAAGCTCAAAGGGAGAGTGAGGATTTTTCAAGACTGAAGATTTGTGGACGAAGAACTCTTCATCTAAAGGGGTATTTATAGGTCGAAGTGGCCAACCAATGGCCAAGATTAAGACAAGTGCAAGGCAAGTGTAGGTGAGGATTAACTATACACAAATATCCTACCAACTCCTTGACTTGTGCACAAGGCACAAAAACGTGCTAAGGCTCTTCAATTCGCCCAAATGGACGATTCAAGTCCACCAATGGGAGGTGCCAAGTGTTGCCCTCCCGCTGGTCCAAAATGTTTCGCCTCTAAAAATCCGCAAAATTAGAAATGGCATAGCCGAATTTTCCCTACGAAAGCCGTGGAAACGCTTCGGAAAACGATTCTTGCCGAGTCAGGTACAAAAACGCCCAAGGCTAACTTTAAAGCTAAACTTTTGTAGACGTATTCCCTTACGCATACTCCGAAATACGAGTATAACATTCTCCTTCCTTAGAAACATTCGTCCCAATGTTCCTTCTCAAGACGATTATCGAAGAAGCTTAAACAGCTAGCAAATGCCACACACGCCACAAACAACACTTAGGCATAAATGATAATGGAAATTTACAAGTAGGAAAGTGAATTACCCGAGGCGCGGGAATAGGTGAGGATATTTCGCCTCATGTCCTCCTCGGCTTCCCACGCCATCTCCTCCTCGAGCTCGCTCCGCCACAAGACTTTGAAGCCACGCCCTTCGTCCGCAGACGCCTAACTCCGACGATCGACTATCGCTATGGGAATCTCTCATACGATAACCCCTCCACCGACATCGCCAACGGTGTACCCTAGATGGATCCCCGATACATCTCCTCAAAGATAGATACGCGAAACACCGGATGCACCGCTCCAGACGGACGGCAGATTCAACTCAGGCAACCTTGCCTACCTCGCGCGACAATCAAACGCCCAATGTACCTGGGCCGAAGCTTCTTCTTCCCGAATCTCATCACACCCTTCATGGGTGACACCTTTAGGAAAACCCAATCATGAACCTCGAACTCAAGATGCCGACGACGATGATCTCGTGATACGACTTGGCCGACTCGAGTCATTAATAGCCGCCTTGATAAGCTTCACCTTATCCATCGCCGCCGCACCAAATCTGGTCCCACTAGCCGCACTCGCCCACATCGAACCAACCTATAGGCGACCGCACTTCCTCCCATACAAGGCCTCATGCGCGCCATCCAATACCGAGTGGTAGCTATTATTATACGCGAACTCAACTAGAGGCAAATGATCCTCCCAACTACCATCGGTCAATAACACAAAGCTCGCAAAGATATCCTCAAGAGTCCGATAGTGCGCTCGCCGTCTGTCTCTGCGGATGAAATGCGACTTCGTGCTCACTCGCCCCTAAACCCTCTCGAAGGACCTCCGTGTTAGCCAGAATCGGGCTCTCGTTCGATATGATCGGCTGGGACTCATGCACCGACGATCTCTGATGTAAAGTTCCGCATAATCTCACCAAAAGTCGCCCGACGGAAGAAAGCTGGCTGATTTCGCCACCGTCGATTTATAACCCATATAGAATCATGTCTCCTCCGAAAGTGCGAGGTAATCCCGCGATGAAGTCCATGTTGATTACCTCCCACTTCCGTGTCGATCTCAATCGTCAGAATAAAACCACCGTGCCTCGGTGCTCTACCTTCACCGCCGACAACACGCATCGAGCTACGAACTCGCAACGCCCTCTTCGCCATCCCACCAATACACCGATCTAAGGTCGTGGTACATCTTAGTCGACCGGATGGATAGAGTAACGCGCTACCGCAGTGCTTCCCAAGAACTCGCCAAGTCTCAAACATCCGAACACATACCGCTCAAACCTTAGCACTTCATCAAGTGCTACCGAAGCGACCCTTGCCTCACGTAAGAGTCAGACACGATATCGAATCAAAGCCGATCTCGAATCGCCGCTTCTTCACCTCCTCGATGATGGAAGACTCGCAACCTCACGAACTCTAACCCCATCGCTATCGTAATCAAACAAACGGACACCAAGGCTCGCTAATCGATGCAAATCACGAACCATGTCCTCCTCTCTAGTCGCACATCCGATAGGCTCCCATCGACCTACGACTAAGAGCATCCGCCACAACATCGCCTTCCCGTGGTACAGATATCAACATCGTAATCCTTAAGCAACTCTAACCACCGCCTCTCGCCGTAAGTTCACTCCTCCGTCAAGATATACCGAGGCTCTGTGGTCAGATAAATATCCACGTGAACCCCATACAAATAGGCCTCCAGATCTTCAAAGCGTGAATCACTACGCTAACTCCAAATCACGCGGGTAGTTCCTCTCGTGTTTCTTCACTGTCGGACGATATGCTATAACTCGCCATGCCGCATCAACACACATCCCAACCCGATGCCCGACGATCACAATACACCACATAACCGCTCGACCTCTCGAAGAGTAAGAACGGGGCGGCTGCCAATCTCTCTTTCAAGAATCAAAACCCCGCCACAAGCATCACCATCAAACTTGGCCGCTTTCTCGAGTCACCTAGTCAATGGTGCGTAGATAGAAGCAAACTTCTCCACGAACCGATAATAACCCGCAAGGCCCGTAAAATCGCGAACCTCTTGAGTAGTAGGTTCAGGCCAAGTCCTCGATCGCTTCGATCTCGCCAGATTCACTCGAATGCCATCGCCCGACAATATGCCCGAAACGCCATCAAGTCAACCAAAACTCACATTTGGAAAACTTGGCGCATAATCGCTGATCTCGAGAACTCACAAGACAGCCTCGTTGCTCGCATGCTCCCGCCCGAGCGAATAAACCAAGATATCATCAATGAACACTATCACAAACGTGTCCAAAAATGGTTTGAACACTCGTTCATCAAATCCATGAATACCACGAGCATCGTCAACCCAAAAGACATGACTCAACTCATAATGCCCGCACGTCCGAATGCACCCTGTGGACATCCACCTCTCGACACGAACTCGATGATAGCCCGAACGCAGATCAATCTTGAGAAACATCTCGCGCTCGCAATCGTCGAACAAATCATCAATCCCGGGAAGGGGGTATTCGTTTAATGGTCACCTTGTTCAACCGTCAGAATCAACACACATGCGCAGCTGGCCCCGCCCTTCTTCTTCACGAACAATACCGCGCTTCTGCGAGAAACACTAGGTCCGAGAAAACCCTTCTCCAAAGAAATCCCTGCCGGTCCTTCAACTCTCTCAACTCGGCAGTGCCATTCTGTATGGCGAATGGAAATAAGCCGAGTGTCCGCAATATGTCAATACAAAACTCAATCTCCTCTCGTGAGGATACCCGAGGTCATCCGAAACACGCCTGGGAACTCACGATCATCGAACCGATCGAAAGTCCGTACCGCAGCCTTCAGATCAAACACCCGAACGAGATGGTAGATATACCCTTCGCACCATCTTCCTAGCCTCGAGGTAGGAAATAAACCTACCCTCTGGGCGATACCGCGTTCTCCCACTCAACAACCGGCCTCAGAAACCGGAACTGCATTACTTTCTCTCAGCTACATTGGCGTAGCAAGAAGCTAGCCAATCCATCCCCATAATCACGCCAAGTCAATCATCTCCAACTCTATCAAGTCGCCAGTGGTCCGACGATCAGAATGGTCACAGGACAAGCTCTATATACCCGCCGAGCTACCACCGAATCACCCACTGGCGTAGCTACCTCGAAAGGGTCTATGGACTTAGGCTCTATCCCTATCCTACTAGCAACAAGGGGAGATATATAGGACAGAGTAGAACCCGGATCTATCAAAGCATACACATCAAACCCAGAACCGAGCAAGGTACTCGTGACGACATCAAAGTGAGGCCTCCGATCCCGCTTACCGACAAAGCATATACGCGCTCGAGGACCGCTAGAATCGACTCGCGCCACGACTCCGCCACACCCGCTGATCCATGTGTACCTTCTCCGGGCGAGTAATCGTCGGGACGGGCGGCAATGCACTCGTAGGCCGAGCCCTACCACCGCCGGCCTGACAAACTCGCAAAGTGACCGCCGCTACAAGTATAGCAAGCTTCCCCGAGTACGCCTCCCGAATGGTATTCGCCACAACGCACACCGAGCACTCGAACGGTTAGCACCTCGCTACTCGAAATCAAGTCCCGCCCCGACCGCCTCGATCGCCCGGGCCAGGCCGAAATGAGGTAGAGCGCTCGCGCCGGGCCGTGGTGCACCGACTTCACGATGCCGCCACCCCGAGGACCACCAAAAGAACCGCCGTCTCGCCTTCTTCGCCGCTGATATCGCTTACCCGCGGTCTCGCGCCTCGCATCCCAGGCAGATGAGCTCGCACGCGTAATGTCCATACCCCGAAGAGAAACACCCGCATACGACTCGCCATATAATCATCTAGCCCTGACGTAGCTGTACCCTATCCTCCATATCCGCTACCAATGCCGGGACATATCTAGCCAAAGAATCAAACTCGACATCAGATTCTCGACGGCAAGGCCCCCTGCCTCAAAGCAGAAGAATCTATCACCGTGCCCTCCTCATCCGCGAGGCAAGAAGTGTGTGAGAAAAGCCTCAAAACTCATCCCATATCACTGAGGTGCATGCTCTCCCGAAAGCTCCTATGAATCAAACCAATCGATCATGTGTCACGCACCGACGCGAACCGAATGTCACAGCCTCGCCTCAAGCCCTGACACCCGTGATAATCCTTCGCACCGACGGATGAACTCCTCGCGATCATCCTCCGCCGACCAGAAACTCGCGGCTACAACTCAAGAAATCTCGCAGCCTCAAACTATCTCGCCTGGTGCACTACGGTGCGATCGAGCCGAGCCGGAACTGCCGTGATCCGGGCCTCTCTCAGACGGGCCACAACTTTAGCCAAAAGTCGGGCATCTCTCAGATTTCCTAACTCTCCGCCCAGCCGCGGGACGTGAGGTGGTACTGGTCTCGCTGGGCGCCAAGGCCATAGAACTCGCCGCCTCGTATAGACTGGCCCGAGCCTCGTGACTCGGGGTGTCTCGCTAGCCTCCTCGCCGCTTTGCCTCTTCTGGGCCCGGTTGCCTTACGCGAGGCATAATCATATAGAAAGGAATACGTTAGGGTCCAACCTATAACACGCCTCTAAAGCACGATCTCGTAATGAGAAGAATGGAAACCAATCCTAAATATCCTATAGCCTCCTCGACATTATTGTGGTGCACAACACACCGATAATCAAGACTTACTAGATACGGCCTGTAGACACTTTCCGAGGATTAATCGCTTCGATACCACTTTTGTCACGACTGCTCGGCCCGTGGATCGTGCCTCACCGGCACCCAAGTAGTCATACATCGAGTAACCAATGAATATAAAACAAGACAGAAACAGCTTTAAAACAATAAGGCACGCTTTATCTGATGAAAAGCTTGCCTTTCGCATAATATAAATAACTCAAGTTTTGCGCTACATCCCAACTGCATAATAGTACTACTGCACTTAAGGAAGTAACAACTACGGACAGTGTTCCGCCATACCCTCGATCAGATAAAACTATCTACAATACAGGAGATCATACCTAAAAGTAGAGCCTCCTATAAGATGGAGCTCCGACACCAACGCAAAGATCCTAAGGATGTGGATCTAGCACCGCTGCCCTTACCGCAGATTTAACGCAGCCCGGCGAGGTCAAGACAACAGTACCAAGTATGTGAAACTATAAAGTACTTTAAAATGAAATCAAAGTATTTAAAACCTTTTCACAAATACAATCGCTCAATTGCACATAGTGCCACATCACAAACAACAACAGAATAGAAAGATCAGAATGTGTCTATTCTAGGCCGCGAATGATCGGGCAAGGCCAATCGCCCATAGTATCATTCTCGCGTGCCTAGTCCTCGACTTTCGCAGCCCGCATAGTCACACATAGACCCGCATGAGGTAGCCCTCGTGACGGGGCAGCTAACCCCAGATCCGCCTAGGCTCCCGCAGCCCGCATAGCCTCAAAAGACCGTGATAGTCTCAACAGATCGCATGTGGAATCCCCGCATCGTGCTAGACGCCCGAATGATCAATCTCGAGCATACCGCTGCCCGCATAGTCTCACAGACCGCATAGCCGATAGACCAAGATCGCGGGCAAGCCCTGATAATAGCCTGGTAGGTGATACAAGAATAGTATAACGGACTTACCGGTTAGCAACGTAAGTACGCAAAGAAGAATGACCCCCTTACACGCCAGCATTAACACAGTAGCATCATGATATGTCTACTTATCAAACAATCTTACTACACTTAACAGAGATCAATACAAGGCTTTTATAAACAAACAAGTAAATGCCTTTTATCATTCTTAAGTTGTTATACCTAACTTCCCATAAAGCTAGCATAACTCTTAAGCTTTTGTTTTAAAACCGATATTTATCTTCATAAAAATGATTCAAGATTCTTTTGAAATGTTTTCGCTTCTAATTATTCAGTGTTAACAGGCATCGCCGTAAGTATTATTCAGCTTTGCCGAGGCATTGCCGTAAGTATTATTCGCTTAACACATGTACGCTCACCGCACTATATATATATTGTAAAATATCATGCTTAGCGTAATCACATACCTTCTCAAATAAAACCACCGCCAAGTCAATATGTCGCGCACAGAGTCACCATAATAGTCACAGATATCTATCAAAGACTACTCGAGGGTCATTCTAAACAGAGGGTTCACAATTCTACTGAAAGTCGGGCAGCACAACCCTACCCTGAGCTATATAAGTTCATCGTGAAAACAAATTCTATGTGAGTACAAAGGTGATTATTCTTCTTTAAAACCTTCTACTGTGGTAATAGTTCAATTCCTTTCTCATGAAGTTCTTCTAAGTATTTATACTTATCCTTATACTACAACAAAGAAGTATTCTCTAATTCAAAAGAGGGTTAGGATTATTACCTCGTAAGCCCAATAATATCCTAGATAAAGTCGCACTGAGCAAGGTTTAGCTCCTAAGTTGACGCCCAGAGTCTAAGAAACCTTAGAAGTTCTTCACAACTTCTACCAAAGACTAAGGGATTTGGGCTAGGTATTTTGGGCATTATAACGATACTAGAAGACAACTTTTCTACCAAGAGAGGGGTAGATTTCGGCTAGGCTAGTGGGTTAGCCCTCGCCAAACTCACAAGGGAGGGAAGGTGTTGGACTAAAAGCTCACAAAGGGAGAGGAGGATTTTTCAAGACTTGAAGATTTGTGGACGAAGAACTCTTCATCTAAAGGGGTATTTATAGGTCAAGAAGTGGCCAACCAATGGCCAAGATTAAGACAAGTGCAAGGCAAGTGTAGTGAGGATTAACTATACACAAATATCCTACCAACTCCTCGACTTGTGCACAAGGCACAAAAACGCGCTAAGGCTCTTCAATTCGCCCAAATGGACGATTCAAGTCCACCAATGGAGGGTGCCAAGTGTTGCCCTCCCGCTGGTCCAAAATGTTTCGCCTCTAAAAATCCGCAAAATTAGAAATGGCATAGCCGAATTTTCCCTACGAAGTCGTGGAAACGCTTCGGCCGAAACGATTCTTTGCCGAGTCAGGTACAAAAACGCCCAAGGCTAACTTTAAAGCTAAACTTTTTAGACGTATTCCTCACGCATATACCGAAATACGGTATAACAAATGTAAAGATGAGCAAGTCTTGCTAGGCTAGAGCTTGATAATATCGACTAAGTCAGCGGCCACTTGGCTTGATCTTTTAGTGAAATGCATCCAAGCCACCCATATGTGCTAATCTTGACCCTCCATAGTGTTATTTAAGCATACTAGTAGCAAGACAAGGCTATTTACACTTAGAGAAATTTGAAGAACTCTTGTTCTTGCTAGCATGCTCGGTTTGGGTCAAATTTCAAGACAAAAATTTTCATTTGTTGTTCAATAATCTCCATACTTTAAACCAAGGTTCCTAAGGTTATTGTAAGGGTATCTCAATAGAAAGATCCCGGGAAAGTATCGTTTTTGCATTAGTCGCAAGGTGAAAACCTAAGTCGCTTTCATAGGTTTGGATTGGAAATTGAAGGAAAGTTGTTTGTGATCTTCTAAGGGCTTCAAGTGGCAGATCGAGTGTCGGCGAGAGGCTCTAAGTTGCTAGGAGCGACTTCGATCTTGAAGTTGTATTAAGGCTCACAAGGTAACAATCTTGTTCTCTTAAGTGTTATAAGATTACATATTGTCAGAGCCTTACATTTTAACTAGCATGAAGTATATGTATCAAGATTGATAAGTGTTATGGATATCGAAGCCTAAACCAAATGACATTGTTAGCCATTTGAAATTGAAATACAACGTGGTCGATAATTAGAATCGCCGACGTTATCTACTTTAAGATTGTAGTTGTTATAATCGATCATGGATTTATAACATGTTATACTAAAAAGGAATTGGAAAGTATGAAATGTTGTTGCACCTTTGGCCGCGAATGGCATTGCTTTTGGATTAGTTTGATATCAATTGGGGCAGAATTTTATACGCCCTATTAGGCGTGTAATCCTCGTTGTTAGCTACATTGTTGAGCCTTAAATGTGGCATGTTTGGTTATTGAATTCGGGCCTTGAAAAAGGTGGAAAATTACGTAGAAACAAAGGAAGTGTTGTCCGATTTTCCGTAGACTTTAGTGACTTCACACTTAGAATATTCTCCGTTTGAAGTTAGAAGTTAATAGACGATATGGTCATTATAGGTTGACATACTACGCACGCATATATTGACTTAGCGTGGATTGAACCAAGAGGTTTGTGAACTATCATTTCTTCTTCTAGCATGATTCCAAAATATGCCGGTAGTGCTTATGTTATGTATGATAAGCCGGTAGTGCTTATGTTATGTATGATAGCCGGTTGTGCTAGGTTATGTTATTCTTGCGGGGTAAACCCACGCGTTACTACTTATTCCATGGATTTGCTACCCATGACGCGAAAAGCGGCGCTTGTACTCATCATGGCTCCACCGACCCACGCGTGAAATAGTCCTACGCGGTGAAATAGTCTCACGCGAGGCGAATGACCTCATCATGGGTCCACAGACCTACGCGGGTGAAATAGTCCCCGAGTAGGATTTAATGATACTACTGCGTAGCCCTATTTTGATCACGAGCCTCCTATTTTTACGCAAGAAAGTATACTCTTGTTTACTCTCATTGTTAGTAAGGCACAAGTTGTAATCGTTATTCGAGTTATCATACATGTTCTAGCTTTATTTTTAGACTTTATGATTTCATTTTAGTACTTTCGCTTTACATACTTGGTACATTCAGATCGACTTCTTCTCGGGGCCGCTCATGCCGCAGTGGGTAATCGTGGTGGATCCTCATTCTTAGGATCACCGATCGTGTCAAGCTCCATTTCTCCAAGGCTTGTCTTTGGTACGGCTTCGATGTTGTAGATTTATGTTCATTCGTGGTACGGCGCCCGCCCCGCCACGCTTGTTATTCTTAGAGGTCTGTAGTCATATCTCGGATCGGGTTGTAAGAACAATGATGTAAATCGCTTATTTTGGGTTATGTATATTTCCGAAAGCGCGCCTTATCGCCAGCTCGTTGATATTTGTTGTTAAGTATTTTATGAGTTTTGTATGTTCTCCGCTATTCTCCGATGTATACCGCAGGGATGCCTGTAGGCACTAGTCGCGCCCGGTCGGTCGTGACAAAAGTGGTATCGAGCGCTTAGTCCTCTGAAAGTGCTCTACATCGCGTCTAGTAGTCTTGATTATCGCGTGTCAGGCACCACATCTATAATCGTGAGGTCGCAGGACATTTAGATTGATTTCCATTCTTCTCTCTCGAGATCGCAAGAGAGCCGCCTTATTAGGATGAATCCTCTCTAACCTATTCTTATGTATCAGTTATGCCTCCACGGAAGACGACTAGGGCCCATAAGGACAAGGCTTTTCCCTTGTACGTATGTTGGTTTTGGAAAAAAAAATAAGGTGTTATTTAATTTCCGCAGTTTACGTAGTTGTTAAGGTAGGCGGTGCTCAGTAGGAACCAACACGCCCGGGTTCGGGCATGACAGAGTGGTATCGTGAGCAATACCTCTAATGTCTACATATCGTGTCTAGTAGAGTTCGATTATCGGTGTGTTGCGCGCCACACCCATAAACAGAGGCTACAGGATATTTAGAGTTGGTTTCTATTCTTATCACTCTAAGATCGTGCCATAGAGTCGTGTTAGTAAGATAATTCCTCCGACGATTTTTGTGTTACCTATGCCTCCGCGAGGGCAACAACCGCCGTATGGCAAAGGAGTAGCACGAGCTACTAGTCGACTCAGAGAGTTGATAGGCTTATGCCAAGGGTATACCGGATGTCAGGCCGCAGCCGGCGAAGTTCTTCACGCCAGTTTTGAGACTCAAAGACCAGAGCCTCCAGCTCGCTTAGCGAAGACTATAGGTCACGAGGAAGCAATTATGTTATTGACCAAGATAGCGGTGCTACAGCCATCGCCAGGAGGTTATTCGCCAATACAGCAGTGTACAGAGGCAGAGGGCCAACGCGAGATCAACAGAAGAGGGCTTAGACCGGCTGGTTATCCTGAGTTTTGGACGAGCCGCTCAAAGAATGAGTGAGATATTTGTCCCACTTACCCAAGACATACCCCGCAGCCACGTGTGGAGATTGACTCACAAGGTATTTAGGAACCGGTCCAAGCTCCAGGGTCGGGTTCTCGAGGATTTTCTCACGAGGCCACTTTTTCCTCGAGCCTGATGCAGTAAGCGCCATACGGAAATGTCGCATGGCATGTGTTTGTTTTTATTGTGGTCGCCCGCCATATATCGAGGGTGTGTCCTTTAGAAAGAGCACCTGAGGTGGCTCACCATGAGGCCTGTAGTTGGTTCCCTTTCCTCCACAAGGCCCCTGTATGGTGTTCAAATGTCACCACCGGTAGAGGTCGGTGGAGTTTATGGTTCGGCGGTCCTTCAACCGCAGATGACGTGACTACGGGCAGATCGTGAGGCGACATCGCATGGGGTTACATGTATATTTCGATTCTTTGAATCATAGTGCATTGTTAGATTCCGATTTTTCTCAGATATGTTTTCCCTTTATTGCTAGCAGTTGTAAGTGATAGTACTTCTGAGGTAGGAATACTTTGATTAGTAAAGTGAAAAGTTAAGAATATTGACAAGAATGATAAAGTGAATCGAGACTATAGTCAGGTAGAGTTCACAAGTTGTAGTTACCCCATAATAAGTGTAAAGACCGATAGGAAAGATGTACATGAGAAATACTTTGGCTTACGTGACGAACCTCTAGTGAATGGGAGGATACGTGAGAAGTACTTGAGATAAGAGAAAGATTTATTTCGCACTAAGAACGAGAAGTTAAGTGTGACGACGGGTCGGGTTATGGACTCATTTCGGTCAACCTATAGTATGGAATCGTGATGTCACTGATATGGTCCCGCTATGTGATAGGGTCACGAGGATGCAAGGCCCAAGTCTAGTTGATTTTGTACGGGTACTAAAGAAGTTTGGAAGTACGAGAAAGTATGACAAGTAAGGAAAGAAAGGAACCTCTAAGGATCCCGTGTTGGAGAAGACTGTAACCTTCGAGTATTGTGAGAAAGGACCGAGGACGGAAGGTCCATTGATATGTTTACGTATGTTACGCGGCCATGTGTCATCGCTGGTCTTGTGCGCTTTGATTGTTAGATAAGATAGAGATTATGCCGGTGTTTGTATAGCTTGAAAACCGACTAAGAACATTCGGGGATGAATGTTTCTAAGGGGGGAAGAATGTTACACCCCGTAAGTTCAGGACATGTAAAAGAGAATGTAAGTAAGGAATCAAGACTTGGAAATTGGTACGAAAGGAAGAATTGTTTTTCCGACGGAAAATCTTCCGGACGTCGGAAAGGAAAAATGTTCGTTGTTGAGAATTGGATTATGAAAATGCATTATTTGAAGAGTATGGAACTTATTAACATTATGGAAATTTATTTTTACGGATTTGGTCACGTGGGGCCCACCCGAGGAATTTTACGTTTTGCGGGGCCCACGAGGGTTACAGAATTTTATGGACGAATGAAAGGGCGACACGTGGCACCTCCCCCCACATGGTCTTGGTCGAAAATAGTAAGGGTAAAATGGCCATTGACCATCAAGGAAGATAAGTCTTGCTAGCTTGAGATTGTTGACCAAGTCAACTTGTCCACTTGGCTATTTAATTAATGATCTTCATCCAAGACACACATTTGTTATAATCTAAGCCATACAATGTGTTATATAAGCATACTACTAGTGCAATACAAGGTCTTCCAACACTTAGAATTATTTCACTTATTCTTGTTCTTCAAGGAGCTCACGGGTTGGTCATATTTCCCACACAAAATTTTGTAGTTTTGATCCATTATTCACAAGACTTAAACCCAATGTCCCTAAGGGTATTGTAAGGATATCTCAATAGAAAGATTTCGGAAAACGACGTTTTCACGTTAGTCGCAAGGCGAAAACCTAAGTAGTTTTCCTAGTTTTGGATTAGAAATGGAAGAGAAGTTGGTCAGAATTTCTAAAGGCTTCAAATAATGGATTGGAGCGAAAGGAAAGGAGCTAAGAATTTCTAAGGCGACTTTGAATCTTGGAATTTTTAAGGGCTTGTAAAGGTATAAATCTTGTCGCTTTAGTATTTAAGATTTACTTATTGTTGTAGCTATGGATATTAGCAAGCATGAGATGTTTAGTACGGTTTGATAATTGTATCGCTATCGAACCCTAATCCAAAACTAGCATGTTTAGCCTTAAGATTACAATTCAAGTTGATTATTAGTTTAAGTCGCCGCATGTTGTATAAAGAAGGAAATTGTAGTTGTTGAAGTTGTTTATGACTATATAACATGTTTGACCTTAGAACTTGGAATTGGAAAAGACTTTGAGTTGTCGTTAGAAGTCGTCGAGAATGGCTTGGATTTTAAACTACTTGGTATGAATTGTGGGGCGAATTTTACACGATTGTAAGGCGGTAATCCCCTTTGATTGGTTCGTTGTGTTGAGCCTTAAACGTGGCATGTTTGGTTATTGTATTCGCCTTGAAAAAGGTGGCAAAGTATGTAGAAACAAAGGAGGTGTCGCAGATTTTCCGTAGAATAAGAGACCGCTTACTTAGTATTATTCTACGTTAGAGACTAGAAATCGATAGTCATGTTGTGACCATTATAGGTTGACAATTCTACGTGACGCGATTCGCTTAGCTTGTGGATTTAGCCGAAAAGGTATGTGAACTATCTCCTCTTCTAGCATGATTCCTTAAGATAAAGAAAGTATGTCCTACTCCTTAAACGATTCATTCCTCGTTGTATTTGGATTGCCTAAAATAGAATTTGTTCTATGTACTTCCTTGATTGTACTTTGATGTTTAAATTGTAAGTTGTTATAATCCATGTCCTTAGTGAAGTTTGGATTCTCAAAAGTGAAAGTATTTTACTTAAAGTACATGTAGTCTTGAAAAGGAAGTGGTTTCCAAACCTTTGGCTAGTGACTTAGTTCCAAAACCTATGGTCGTTATAATGACTTTAGGAGTCAAAGGAGTGATTTACGAATTGTTTTAAAAGAGGAGAAATGACATGATTTAAGAGAAGTAACTTGTTTTAAAGGTGAGTTACTTGAGGTTTAAAAGTAAGAAACTTGTTTTCTAAATATTAAGAGACTTCAAGTATTTTGAAAGTTAAGAACTTGTTTTGTAAGATGTGATACTTGGTTTTAAAAGTATAAGTCTCTGGTTATAAAAGGAATGAATATGTCTAAAACCATAAAGGGTTATAACGCTTTATGGGAAGTCAAGTTATAACGGCTTTATGGAAGGTTAAGAAAGTTGTCTATTTTGATTAACGGGCATAAGTCGCCTAGGTCAGAAATTTGAAGTTACTTGATTTCAAGCTTTGAAATGAGTTTTCTAAAAGTGTAGTAACTTACTTTGTAAAATAGACACACCTCGATACTACTTGATGTTAGTATCTTGGGGTTTTACATAAAAGCGAGTCTTTGAAAAGAATGTACGCACGTAGTACTTTGGCTTGTTTAATTGAGAATTATTCTACGTGTTCCTTGATAAGTACTTGGCTTGTTTAATTGAGAATTATTCTACGTGTGCCTTGATAAGTACTTTGGTTTGTTTAATCGAGAATTGCCTACGCAGTCGGGTGATAGCTTTTGAGTGCAAGTATTATGTTTTATTACGCTGTCGCGACTTACGGAGTGGTCACCGCCTTGTCAGAAGATTACTCGACGCATCGACAGCGATGGGATTCCACGTATGCTTCCATTATTTGTATTACTCGACATGCTTATACGATGCGATTCCCGGTACGTGACTGCGAGGCGTTAGATTCCGATTTGTTTGTATTACCCTATGGTCATGCTTATACGACGCGGATTTCGGCACGCGACCACGCCGATATTGTTGTTCCATGGATCGCCCTCCATGATATTGAGCGACGCAGCCGGATCCGCAGATAGCTTTCGCATTTGCCCCCGTTAGTCGACGACGACGCCGATCCGTAGTTGGCTTTCGCATTTGCCCCCGCCGCCTATCACGCTTGGTACCAGAGTCCTGAGATAGCTTCGACTTGCCGGCCATATTTCGCGACGCAGCCGGATCCGTAGTTAGCTGCATTTGCCCCGCCGCTTGTCGACGCAGCCGGATCTCGTAGTTGGCTGCATTTGCCCCGCCGCTTTATGATGCAGCCGGATCCGTGGTTCGATTTCCTACTGCCCGCACATTTTTAGACACAGCGACTTCGTGTTCATGTATGCCTATCGTGTTATATTATATCATGGATCGCCAGCTGAGGGCGATTCCACGCATGATTGATATTACGGGCGTAAGACCCACGGTTATATTTTAGTAATGACTTGAGGCACGCGCCCTCGACTTGATATGATCGCTATGTATCACAGATCGTAGCCTGATATCATACATGTCTCCTGCTTTGTTTAGATCATATGATTTCATTATAGTACTTATCGCTTCACATACTTGGTACATTCTTCAGATCGACCTCCTTCGGCCGCGTCACGCCGCAGTTTAGGTACGCAGCCAGCGATCCGCAGTATAGGAACTCGCTCCGAAGTTTTTGGATAGCTCCATCTGCTCGTGAGTTTATCATTTTGTATAGTTCTTTCAAGATGTGCTTTTGTACTACATGGTATGGCGGCCTTGTCCGCCATATTTCAAGAAACTCTGAGGTCCTGTATTCATACGTGGAATCGACTCACGCATGCAAAGTGTCTTTTGATTATGTATATTATGGCACCTTTTCGCTTTGCCCTCAGACGTATGTTAGTTTTGAAAAAACGAGGTGTTATTTAATTTCCGCTTACTTAGTTGTTATGGTAGGCGGTGCCTGTGTAGGCACCGCCACGCCCGGTTCGGGCGTGACACCTTCTCGATCACTTTTTGCCTCCTAAACGGGAGAGCTCGCGGATAGATTCTTGACATCGAGACGTAACGAGGACTATCGAGAGCACAACCCGAGTCCGACTC
The DNA here is from genome assembly GCA_029844215.1 of Przewalskia tangutica. Classification (NCBI taxonomy): domain Eukaryota; kingdom Viridiplantae; phylum Streptophyta; class Magnoliopsida; order Solanales; family Solanaceae; genus Przewalskia; species Przewalskia tangutica. The sequence goes on along the minus strand of CM056726.1, from coordinate 92,782,539 downwards.
ATCGTCGCATGCGCCACCATCGCGGGCCGATACGGCGCATGCAGTTTATCGCTACGTGACGGGCTAAACCGTTATATGATTACATCGCATGCCCGGAGTGGCCCTTCACTAGGTATGGATATTTCCGTGATGCAGGCTTATGCACAGGGGATAGAGGACACGAGAGAGGATCACCAGACTCAGCCACCAAGAGGCTGTGAAAGCAGGTTCCGTGGTAACTTTCGAGGCGACAGCCTCAAGCATAGGTCCACATTTCACTGCACGCAGTGCTCCGTCTCGGTTTTCTGGCAGGAGGTTTGATCGGTCGGGTTATTCAAGGGCGTGTCGTGGCTCCGTGGCTTCGGTTCCTGCAGGAACTAGGGTTCCACCGACGAGGCCACCTTTACCTCGCGTGGTCGATGCGTGGTTCCCATCGCGATGTCGATTCTCCAAGAGCTTATTAATTTTGGCATGCCAGGCCATTTGAAGAGAGATTGTCCGACCAGAGGCAGCATGGGTGGTATGGTTCAGCCGACAGGGTCAGTTGTCGGGTCTTCTTCTTCTGTGGTTATGCGCCTGAGGCGTGATGTTCACGACCGCAGCCGCGCAGAGGTCGCGCGGAGGTCCTAGTTCTAGCGTCCACGTAATCGCATATATTCCTTAGCCACCGGCAAGATCGTGAGGCTTCCTGATGTCGCTGTGTACATTATTAATTTTATGTCAGGACGCTTATGCTTTGATAGATCCCGATTCTACCTTGTCCCATGTGTCCCCTCTTATCATTGGTAGAATAGGATAGAGCCGTGTCAATAGAGTTTTGAGGTAGCTACACCATGGAGATTCTTGTTAGCCGAGCGTGTACAAAGATTTCCCGGTGTTTATATACGTCCACTCGCAGACTTGATATACTGAGATGACATATTTCGACGCCATTACGGGTAATGGACTGCCGCTTCTTGTTATGCCAACGCTGACCGTAGAAATAGGTTGGTCCGATTCCGCTTCGTGAGCCGCTTATCGAGTGGAAGGGCAACACAAATACGCCGGCGGTAGGTTTATTTCTTACCTCAAGGCTAGGAAAATGGTGCGCAGCGGTACATCTATCATCCGGCCTGGGTATTCGATACGCAGGTCGAGGCGCCGCTTCTTCACCGGGCCCATGGTTAGAGAGTTTCCTGATGTATTCCTGCATGATCTCCTGTATTCTCCCAGAGGAGATATAGTTCAGATTGACATGTTGCCGCACACTCGCCTATATCTATTCCGCAACAGATGACACACCGCCGAGTCGAGGAGTCAAGGACCACCAAAGATTTGCCGGAAAAAAGGCTTTATCAGCCTAGTGTTTCTCCCCGGGAGCGCCGCTTTGTTTGTAAAGAAAAAGGATGGACGCCAGATGTGTTGATTACGCATACCAATAAGGTAACCATCAAGAATGTATACCCTCCCGTGATTGATGATTTGTTTGACCACCGCAGGTGCGAGGTGTTTTTCCAAGATAGACCGCGGTCCGTTATCATCAAAGTAGTTAGAGAGGCAGATATTCCAAAGATCGCATTCAGACCCGGATGGGCACTATGAGTTCGTGGTGATGTCTTTCGGTTTCACCAACGCCCAAAATATATACGGATTTCACGAACCGTGTTCAAGCCTTTTTGATACGCTTGTTATAGTATTCATCGATGACATCCTCGTTTATTCGCGCACGAGAGCAGCACGCAGATCACTCGAGGACGGTACTTCGAGGTCCTCCGAGCCGGCAGCTGTTCGCCAAGTTCTCCAAGCGTGAGTTTTGGTCGCCTCGGCATTCTGGGCACATTATCAATGACGGTTCAGTTGATACCGGCAAAGATCGGCGCTGTCAAGTTCGCCGAGACCTACCATCCGACGGAGGCGCAGCTTGTAGGGTCGGCGTGTTATTATCGAGGTTTGTGGAGCGCTTGCTTCGATATCGCGACCGCTGACTAGGCCGACTCGTAAACAAAGAAAGTTCCAGCCGACGTGTTTGCGAGAAGCGGCTTCCGCCATCAAGGAAAAGTCGACGACGGCCCAGCCTTACTCTTCCCGGCGGTTAGAGGGCTACGTGTTTTATCGTGATACCGTATCGCCAGGTGCATATCGATGCAAAGACGGCAGCGTAATAGCCTATGCTTCCCGACAGCCTACTAAGCACGAGAGGAATTACCCTACCACGACTTAGAGTTGACCGCAGCTTATTCATGCTCAAGATTTGGAGACATTATTTATACGGGTTCATGTGGATATTTATACGCACTACAAGAGCTTCCAGACATCTTCAGCGTAGGAGCTGAACTTGCGGCAGAGATGGTGGTTAGAGTTGTTGAAGGATTATGATGTTGATATCCTATACCATTCGGGAAAATCCAACGTGGTTGCAGATGCTTTGAGTCGTATATCGATGCGGAGTCTGTCAGAGGTGCAGCCAGGAAAACAGGACATGGTCCGTCAGATCCATCAGCTAGCGAGCCTTAGGGTTCGATTGGTCGATACCGATGATAGTGGGGTACGGGTTCGTGAGATTGCCGAGTCTTCCATCGTTGATGAGGTGAAGAGGCGATGATGAGGACCCGCTATGATACGATATCGAGATACCGCTTCGAGAGAGAAGAGTGTCAAGACCCAAACCGGCTCGCGGATCGTGCCTTACCCGCACCCAAGTAGTCATACAACATCGAGAAAACCAGCTGAAATAAAGACTTTAATATAACAACAACAGTTATGACAATAACATAGGCCAACCAAAACGGTTGCCTTCATGCATATATATATACAAACTTCTAAACCGAACAGTTTAATCCTTTTTACAACCCTGCCCCAACAAAGGTTACTGCACTCTAAGAGTGTAATAACAACCTATGACGACAGGCCCCGCCATACCCCGAATGTACAAGAACCTACAACTCGTGGAAACCTACCAAAGATAAGCCTCCAAGGAACGGAGCTTCCTAATACGCTGAAACGTGATCCTACATGTCGGATCGACAATGACGTACTTCACCGCGCATTGAACGCAGCCTCGGGCGAGGTCGCATAATAGGTACCGAGTATGTGAAATCAAAATACCGCAGCTTAAATCATAATACTATACAAAGCAGAGACATGTATGATAACCAAAATAGTACGCAACATAAACGCAGCTGTTAGGGCTCACGCCTCGCGTCATCACTAAGTGTAACTACGGGTCTCACGCCCGCAACATCAATCCTGCCGCATCATGGCCGCATGCCCCTAATATCAGACGGTAGACATGTCCATGATGCAACACACACAAGGCCGCATGGCCACATGCCCCCCATCAGACGGCAGACATGCCCATGTAACCTCAACAACAATATACTCGGGTGGTCAACCCGCCGCACGCCACATGTCCCCGGACATCAGACGGCAGACACGCCCATGTAACAAGAATAACCATATATCGTAATCAACCCCGCCGCACGCCACATGCCCCGGACATCAGACGGTAGACACGCCCATGTAACAACAATACCACTAATAATGGAAGCATACCTGCGGAATCTTCCACATCGCGCAGACGCCCAAGTAAGTTCTCCACAAGTCAACCGCCTCCATCGAGAGACACTGGTATAGAAACATAATACGTGCACAATAAAGGCTATCTCAATAAGCATAGGCAAGTTACACAACAGCAAGCATAGGCAAGTTACACAACAACAAGCATAGGCAAGCTATACACAACAAAGAAGCATAGGCAAGTTACACAACAACAAGTACGGGCAAGCTTATACACAACTCAAGGTACTTCCTTTTATATCAAAGTCCGGTTTTAACTCTAAAGTACAACATACGCTTAGACCCCTTTAAAAGATCTATTCCTTTTACAAAAGTCACCCGATAATTCGTAGTATGGAGTGACCAACACACATTCCTTTTAAAGTCGAGTAACAACATCCTTTTTCCTAAAGTTCAGCTTTGCCTAGTTTCAATTACTCAAGTTCCACTTTTGAAAGAGTTCATAGTTCAAGTATTAATCACGTAATCCCTTTTAGACAATCGAGTAATATACGCCTTATGCAAGTGAGTAGGTTATTCTTGTTTACAACATCCTTATTACAAAGAACATGATCTAGAAAATGTAATATCATTTTGTCTTATCTTAGCTTCTATGCAGATGGAGGTTTCTACCGGTTTTACCAATAATTCATTAGTCAATACATTTCCTTTATTAACGCCGCAGGGTTTGTTCGATACTTGTTCTCATTTCCCGAAATCCATTTACCATTCTTAAACCGTTATACCTAACTCCCCATAAAGTTAGTATAACCTTTAAGTTTTCAAAAACCAATTATTACTCCTTCTTTTCAAAACGATTCATAAATCTTTTGAAATACTTCGAGTTCTTTGTTAATACATAACAAGCCAGTTATAATTTAAATCAGTTACCTTTTTAAAAATCACAAAACATTCTCTTACCTACATAAAGTTGTTATAACCAACTTCCCACAAAGTCGTTATAACATTTTATGTTTTAAAACAATCAAATACAGTTAACACACGACGCTCACCGTATCACATAGTTCACACATATCATGCTAGAAAAGATAAGAAGAGGTTCACATACCTCGCGACGAGTATCGACTAATAGCAAAATGCTCCAAACAGTCGGCTACTCCTTAAGCCAAGTGGATCACTCCACACGTAGTACTCCAACCTATAAGGCCACAAGGCGTTTATTAACATCTAGATCTCAACGTTCCAAATTCTACAGAAAATCCGAAGACTCTCCCCGCAACAACAGAAATCTCCTCCTCTATCGAGGCCACTACCAAGCCAACCAGTGGGGTTTACACGTCTAACCGGACGTGTACAATTCTAAAACACAGTAATGCTATACAAGTCTACTGTAATACAGTCCTATGTAATTACAGTTCAGTTCAGTTCTTTATTCTTCAGGCTTAAGTCAAAAGACATTGCCACAATACTATGTTTAGTTCTATATATAGTATACTTCAACTATATATTCTTAAAACATGTAATTTCCAATTACAATAGAAGGACAGTAGTGTTTACCTCGATAAGCCCAAAATTATCCGAGTTTAACGTCGCTCCTGAGCAAGGTTTAGCTCCTACTCCGAGTGCTCCAATCCGCTCCAAACAACCCTTAGAAGTTCTACGCAACTTCTACTCCATACTTCAACAACGGGTGAAGATTTTCCTTAGGGTTTCGCAGTGGCTAAAGGAAAGTATAATGGTATTTTCCTGCTTTTCAGATAAGTATAACCTTGAATACTACAAGGTATTTGGGCCACCCTATTTGGACATTACAACAATACTTGAGAGTATTTCTATACCACGTATGGGTATTATACGAAACCAACTAGCAGTGTGGTACCCTCTCGCCAAAGCTTCTCAAGTGGGGTAGAGGCTCTAGGACGAGAACTCTTCAAGAGGGAGGAGGATTTCAAGACTTAGGCAATTTTGGACGAAGAAATTCATCAAGTTGTATGGTATTTATAGGTCAAGAAATGGCCAACCAATGGCCAAGATTCATCCAAGTGTTAGGCAAGTGTAGGGCTAGGATTTAGGCAAGTGTCCATTCTAACAACTACACAAAATATCCTACCAACTCCTTGACAAAAATCGACACCCAAATCGCCCACCATTGCCGCCCACCTTCACTCAATTGTAGGTGACAAGTGTCGCCTCTTGTTGGTCCAAAATGTTTCGCCTCTCTAAAAATCCGCAAAAATTAAATATGACATAGCCTAATTTTCCCTACAAAAGTCGTGGAAACGCTTCGCCTGAAAAACGACTCTTTCCTAAAGCACTTCGCTCAAATTTTCGATTCTTGCCAAACCTTAAGGCAAAAATTATACGCACGCCTCACGCATATACCGGAAATACGGTATAACATTCTCCCCTCCTTAGAAAAATTCGTCCCGAATGTTCATTCTAAGCCTCAAAACAAAAATGCGACAGTATAGTATTCACTACCATACTTACGAGAACAACTCGCCACACCGCCACGTAATAACATACGCCCTCTTCCTTCCTTCCTCGTCGGCCCCGCTTCTGACACTTGAACTCTTCTAGTACATGTTCCACACTTCACCAACGCTTCTCCAAAACCTCGAGTCACTACCTCCAAACTTGGTCATCTTACTAACCTCGATTTCCCAAGGCCATTCCCGCCTTCACGAACCGACCGTCGAACGATCCACCAACTCGCACGACGGTTAATCGAACTGCTCAAAGACTCGTGATCCCACCACCGCGACCACCTGACCGACCTAACCCCAAATCGGCTACGGGTCGCCCGCAACACGGCCCCAACCCGACCCACTATCGCGCCAAACCCTTGTTCCCGACACGAACAATCCTACCTATACAGTCATGAAAGCTACCACTTCCATTTTACCCAAATTCAAGGAAATTTTTCCCACAAAACTCCACGAATACATATACCTTCGCACAAAGATCACCGTGAAAATCTCAGACTAAAATGGCCTTACATCTAAGGTCTCAATTGTAATATTCTAAGGTTCATATTTTTACTCTAACTGTGTTTCTAAATCACATCCGCACAAAAGTTATCCGAACATAACACTAAACACATCAACATAGCATCAACACACGCAAGTCTCTGTATGTTAAGGATGTATCAAAATAAAGGCTCAAAGGACCGCTAAAATCGAACTTCCACCGCGACTCTTCGCCGCTCCGCCGGCATACATGAACATCCCGCCTAGCTATGGAAGGTGAAGAACCCGCAATCGATCCCGTAGTCCGGCTATCCTACCATCGCTACTCCCGGCCTGGACAGCCACCGATGGCCTCGCTGGCCGCAAAATAACAAGCTCCTCGTACCACGACACTCCCAAACGCGTCTACCACATCGACCACACCGAGGTAGTGGGTGATCGATCGTGCCCACACCCCTACTTCCCGAACTCAACCCACGGAGCCTCGACCGCTTCCCAATACTGACGCTCAAGATTGTGGAGGATCGCTCAGATCGGGCGGCGTACATAACTAGTCTGGCTGAGGCGGTCCGCCTCAAAGTCGCTAAAATATCCGGCCTTGGCCTTCTTCACAAAGCCGTCCACCTGCCGACCGCGCCTCGCACTCCAAGCGCACGAGCTCGAACGCGGCAATGTCCATGCCCTACCAAGAGAAACACCCGCACAAGACTCGGCCATATAATCATCTAGCCCTGACGTAGCGATGCACCCTATCCTCCATATTCAAGCATTAGCGCAGTGGACATATCGAGCCAAAGAATCGAACTCGACATTGTACTCCTCGACAAGGCGCTTCTCTCGCCTCAAGAATAAAAATATGTCTGACCGCGTTCTCCTCATCCGCAGAGGCAAGTGCGCGAGGAAAGCCCCAAAACTCATCCCATACCGCCGAGGTGCATGCTCTCCCGAAAGCTCCCACGAATCAAACTAATCGATCGCGGATCACGCAACCGACGCGAACCGGGCGTCACGACTCGGTCTCAAGCTCGATCACCCGTGATGATCCTTCAGAATCGACGATGAACTCGCGGTCATCTCGTGCCTCGACCAGAACTCGGGCGGCTACAACTCGTAAAATCTCGTAGCCTCAAACTATTCGCTTCGCGCACTACAGCGCTGAATCGAACCGCCGCGGCCCAAATTTATCTCATATTCGCCACAACTCGCCAATAATCGCCATCTCTCGCGACCCATCTCCCGCCTGCATCGCGGATCGAGGCTCGTGTATCAGAGTCTCACGCCCACGGCCGCGCTTAAACTCGCTGGGCCGGGCGGTGCCGCGAACCTCGCCGCTAAGACTGCTCGTGTACCGACCGCTCGCGCTGCATTCTCTCAATCACACTAGCGCCTCCTCGCTGCCTTGCCCTTCTCGGGCCTCGTTGCTCGCGCGAGGCATAATCGTAAAACGAAATACGCTGAGGGTCCAACTTATCACACACCTCTAAGGCACGATCTCGTAATGAGAAGAATGGAAACTAATCCTAAATGTCTCAGCCTCCTCGACATAGACGTGGTGCACAACACACCGATAATCAAGACTCTACTGTAGACACGGTCAGACACCTTCCGAGGATTAATCGCTTCGATACTACTTTGTCAAGACCAAACCGCCCGTGATCGTGCCTTACCCGCACCCAAGTAGTCATACAACATCGAGAAAACCAGCTAAATAAAGACTTTAATATAACAACAACAAGCATGACAATAACATAGGCCAACCAAAACGGTTGCCTTCATGCATATATATATACAAACTTCTAAACCGAATACTTTAATCCTTTTACAACCCCGCCTAACAAGGTTATGCACTTAAGAGTGTAATAACAACCTATGACGACAGTGGCTCCCGCCATACCCCGAATGTACAAGAACCTACAACTCAGTGGAAACCTACCAAAGATAAGCCTCCAAGGAACTGAGCTTCCCAATACGCCAAACGTGATCTTACAAGTCGGATCGATAATGATGTACTCTACCGCGCAGATGAACGCAGCCTTCGGGCGAGGTCGCACAACAAAAATTTAGTATGTGAAATCAAAATATCGCAGCTTAAATCATAACTTCATACAAAACAGAGACATGTATGATAACCAAAATAGTACGCAACATAAACGCAGCTGTTAGGGCTCACGCCTCAAGGTCATCACTCGTGTAACTACGGGTCTCACGCCCGCAACATCAACTCGTTCGCATCACGGCCGCATGCCCTCTAATCGTGACGGTGTAGACATGTCCATGATGCAACAACAATAAGGCCGCATGGCCACATGCCCCCGGATATCGCGACGGCAGGTATACGCCCATGTAACCTCAACAACAATATATCGTGGTCAACCCGCCGCACGCCACATGTCCCCGGACATCGTGACGGCAGACACGCCCATGTAACAAGAATAACCATATATCGTAATCAACCCCGCCGCACGCCACATGCCCCTAATACTTCATCGGTAGACATCGCCCATGTAACAACAATACCACTAATAATGGAAGCATACCTGCGGAATCTTCCACACGCCAGACGCCCAAGTAAGTTCTCCACAAGTCAACCGCCTCCATCGAGAGACACTATGGTATAGAAACATAATACGTGCACAATAAAGGCTATCTCAACAAGCATAGGCAAGTTACACAACAGCAAGCATAGGCAAGTTACACAACAACAAGCATAGGCAAGCTATACACAACAAAGAAGCATAGGCAAGTTACACAACAACAAGCATAGTAAGCTATACACAACTCAAGGTACTTCCTTTATATCAAAGTCCGGTTTTAACTCTAAAGTACAACATACGCTTAGACCCCTTTTAAAAGATCTATTCCTTTACAAAAGTCACCCGACACCCGTAGTATGGAGTGACCAACACACATTCCTTTTAAAGTCGAGTAACAACATCCTTTTTCCTAAAGTTCACTTTGCCTAGTTTCAATTACTCAAGTTCCACTTTTGAAAGAGTTCATAGTTCAAGTATTAATCATGTAATCCCTTTAGACAATCGAGTAATATACGCCATGCGTAGTAGTTATTCTTGTTTACAACATCCTTATTACAAAGAATATGATCTAGAAAATGTAATATCATTTTGTCTTATCTTAGCTTCTACGCAGATGGAGGTTTCTACTGGTTTTACCAATAATTCATTAGTCAATACATTTCCTTTATTAACGCTGCAGTGGTTTGTTCGATACTTGTTCTCATTTCCGAAATCCATTTACTATTCTTAAACCGTTATACCTAACTCCCCATAAAGTTAGTATAACCTTTAAGTTTTCAAAAACCAATTATTACTCCTTCTTTTCAAAACGATTCATAAATCTTTTGAAATACTTCGAGTTCTTTGTTAATACATAACAAGCCAGTTATAATTTAAATCAGTTACCTTTTTAAAAATCACAAAACATTCTTTCTTACCTACATAAAGTCGTTATAACCAACTTCCCACAAAGCCATATCACATTTTATGTTTTAAAACAATCAAATACAGCTAACACACGACGCTCACCGCACTACATAGTTCACACATATCATGCTAGAAAAGATAAGAAGAGGTTCACATACCTCGCGACGAGTATCGACTAATAGCAAAATGCTCCAAGCAATGGCTACTCCTAAGCTGCCGATCACTACACACGTAGTACTCCAACCTATAAGGCCACAAGCGCGCTTATTAACATCTAGATCTCAACGCTCCAAATCTACAAAAATCCGGAAGACTCCGCCACGACCCAAATCGGGCCGTGGATCGTGCCTTACCCCGCACCCTAGTGACACAACATCGTGAGTAATCACAACATAAAACAACAAATACGAGATAAATGTAAATATAAAACAATAATCAGGAAACTTGCCTTTCGCATATATATAACCATCAACTCTTTTACAAATGAATGTTTTAATCCTTTTACCAACCATGCCCACAACAAGATTACATGCACTTCTAAGAATGATACGACACAACGGCGACAGGCCCCGCCAAACCCCGAATGTAAACACTTACTACGCATGCGGACTATACCACCGATAAGCCTCCGAGAAACGAGCTTCCCAAACGCTGAATCGTGACCCGAGAGCTGTGATCAACGATCGACGACTTCAACTCGCGCATGAACGCAGCTTCGGGCGAGGTCAAGACAACAAATTTAGTATGTGAAACTAAAAATAAATCAGAATGAAATCATAGTAGTCTATACAAAGCAGAGACATGTATGATAACCAAACTACAGATCACCATAAATAAGCAAATATGTCAAGTCGTGACTCACACCTCAAGTCATCACTCAATTTAACAACGGGTCTCACGCCCACAACATCAATCGTGTCGTGGAATACCTTCCTCACCGCCAGCTTTATGATATACAAGCACCAAGGAATACACATGAACACCGTGTCCCACCGTGTCCTAATAAAACCGCATGGTAAGTACGAAGGCATAGCCGACTACTAACACCTACGCATCAACAAGGTCATAAATCAGATCATAAGATCTGCCTGCACTGGCCACATGATCAAAGCCGCCACTTGCCCGCAGATCTAATGCGCGCGCCTAGTCCTCGAACTTCCCGCAGCCCGCATAGGCCAATCTCATCGCCCGCATGAGGTATTCCTCGCATCGAGGGTAGCTACTCCCGCATCGCCCCGACTTTCGAGTCCGCACGCCACGCGACCGCATGCCCATAAAGGACGACACTAACTCGAACTCTCAGAGCTCCGCATAGGCCCTCAGACCCGCATGAGGTATTCTCAATCACGGTCCTGCATCACCGAAGTCTACCCCGCATCGGAGGGCGCTTAATTTCTAATCATCTCAAGAGATGAATGCCACAATACTATCATAACGATCGATAGTTAATAAGCACAATCAAGCGGAAACCCTTACACAAACATCACAAGATACTAACACACGTAGCATCCTAACACGCTTACTTATCAAAGCAACAAGAAAGTATTACAAGGCTATCACAAACCAATACAATCAAGTTATTCACACAAGGTACTTTCTACTAACAAGTTCTTGCATCTATCCCCAAAGTACTTCACACATTAAAATCTAAAAAAAGATCTGCTTTTTCACATAAGTCACACAATACCCGTAGTATAAAAATAGTGATCGCCCTTTTAAGAAAACTAAAACTCTTACCTTTGTAAAATCAAGTAACAACATTATTTTCCAAACGCCCAAGTTTGCCTAATTTCAAATGTTCACGTTCTTATTTTAGAAAGGTTTCAGTAGTTCATAGTCTTATTCATTTAAGAATATAATTTCTTTTAAACAACTGAGAAACATAAGCCTTATATGCGAGTAGGATATTCTTGTTTATAACAATCTTATTACAAAGAAATCATGATCTAGAAATATCATTTTGTCTCATCTTAGCTTCTATGCAGATGGAAGTTTCTAACGTTTTAATAATACTTAATTATTCCAAACATTTCCTTTATCAACGCCGCAGTTGGTTTGTCGATACACATTCCGATTTCCAAATCAAGAAAGATTCTAAGCCGTTATACCTAACTTCCCATAAAGCTAGTATAACTCTTAAGTTTTCAAACACCAAGTATTACTTCTCCTTTCAAAATGATTCAAAATCTTTTGAAATACTTCAAGTTCTTTCTTATCATATAACAAGCCGCTATAGTTCAAATCGCTTACCTTTTAAAAACCACATGTATTTTCTTACTAACATAAAGTCGTTATAACCAACTTCCCATAAAGCCGTTATAACACTTTATGTTTTAAACCACTCAAACACATTTAGCACATGACGCTCACCGTACTACATAGTTCACACATATCATGCTGTAAGAGAGATGGAAGAGGTTCACATACCTCGCGACGAGTATCGACTAATAGCAAAACGCCCAAGTACTCCCAACCGCCGCCACTCCTTGCCAAGTAGAACGCGCCACACGTAGTACTTCAACCTATAAGGCCACAAGGCGCTTTATTAACATTTAGACCTTATCGCAGTAACATTCTACCAAAATTCGCAAGACTCCCCGCAACAACAGAAATCTCCTCTCTCTAATCTGGCCGCTACCAAGCCAACCAGTGGGTTATACATCTAACCCGAACTGTACAATTTACTCCACAAGATTACTACACAAGTTCATCAGAATACACCCTATGTAAAACAGCTTTAGTTCGGGCTTCAGCTTAAGTCCAAAGACATCGCCACAAGCTTATGTTCGCTTATATACATAGTATACTTCAACTATAATTTCCTACAACATGTAATATCCAATTACAATAGGGGACAAGATATTTACCTCGATAAGCCCATAATTATCCAAGTATAAAGTCGATCCCGGCAATCGCTTAGCTCCAACTCCGAGCGCCCAACCCGCTCTAAACCACCCTTAGAAATTCTAACCAACTTCTACACAATACTCCAACTGACTATGGAGATTTTCCTGTGGTTTCTTTGTGGACCGACGGGAAGTATAATAGTATTTCGGCTTTTCAGATAGGTATAACCTTAGAATACAACAAGGTATATGGCTAAGGTAATTGGGCATTATAACAATACTTTGAGAGTATTTCTACCAAGAGTGGTATTATATGAAAACAACCAGCAGTGGGTACCCCACTGCCACACCACAGCGAGGGGTGGCTACCCTCGGCCTACCCCACTGTGGGGAAACTCTCGCCAAGGGGCCTCACGAGTGGGAGGGGAAGGCTCTCAAGACTTAGGCATTTCTGACGGAAGTCTTCAACCTGAGGGTATTTATAGCACAAGCCAAGGCCAACCAATGGCCAAGATCTAGCCAAGTGTTAGGCGTGTAGGCCAAGATATGCCCAAGTGCCCCTAGTCCCTACTCCTTAAAACCTCACAAATATCTACACAAATATCTACCAACAACTTGCCCACCAATCGCCCTAAGTCGCCCCACTTGCTTCCAATGCGGTGACACATGTCACCCTCCCGTTGGTCCAAAATGTTTCGCTTCTAAAAATCCGCAAAAATAAGAAAAGACATAGCCGAATTTTCCTCGCAAGTTATGTAAAACGCTTCGCCAAAAACGACTCTAACCTAAAGGTCAGGCACAAATGCCATTCGCCAAGCCACTAGGTGGGTGACACGTGTCACCCTTCTATTGGCCCAAAAACATCTTCCAAAATATCCACAATGGCCAAAATCTCAAAACAAAGTGGTTCTACAAAATCAGAATTTCTCCCGTGGGCCCCACGTGACCATTTCCAAAATAAAATTCCAAAATTCTAATATAATCTAAGAAGTCCAAATACCAAACTGGGAATCCAATTCCATTAACGAACCTTTTTCCTTCACAAAACCTAAACTTTTCCGTGGAAAAATCACCTCATTCTTCCTTTCCAATCTTTCGTCAGATTCTCGCACGCACGCCCTCGCATACATACCCCGAACTACGGGTATAACATTCTTCCTCTTAGAAACATTCGTCCCGAATGTTCATTCTAAGTCTCAAAACATACGCGCCAAAGATAGTCTTCACTTCTATACTTACGAAACAATCCTCGCCATACCGCCACGTAAAGTACCGCAACATACTTATACCCAAGTCTACGAGGAAACACCTCTAACATCACCACAAATACACTTTTGTCACTTTGCCGCGAGCCTAGCTCCGACGACCCAACAAATGGTACCGGTCGCCATGATCACCGGTTCGCAGACACTAACCCTTACCACATTTCGAGCATCGCTTAGTTTCCAAAACTCGGTTACTATCTCTTTACGTGGGCATCATTAATCGGGACATTCTGATGGATCTTCGATACTTTCCGAACATAACAATACGAAGACCGGACGTATCGCTTCCTAAGTCGGACGGCAATTGCTAACATATAGGCAACCCGCCTATTCTTCACATGAACTCAAAAGTGCCCAAAGTAACTCGCTAAGTTCCTTCGCTTCACAACTCGTCATACCGTCCGGTGGTACTTTCAAGAAGACCGACCACAACTCAACTCTGCCGCTGCCGCCGATTATCCGCACGATTCCTCCGAGCCGCCGTAACTTCTTCTAGATGAGCTTTACCCTATCCACATCACCGGAACAAGCTCGATCCAACTATCTCAACCTTGCCAACATCGAACCAATCGACAAGAACTTACACTTCTGCCCCTACAAGGCTTCGTAAGGCGACATCCGAACACCGAATGGTAGCTTAAACGCCCTCCACAGAGACAACAATCTCACAACTACCCTCAAATCCACACACCGCCCGGTGGCGACGCGATTCTCGAGACTCACCGAGTCCTTAACTCGCCGTAAAACTTCCAAACAAAAACAGCCAGAACTGGCTCCACTGCTCGCCATATGGTGAAGCGTAGGCACCTGCAGCCTTACAACCTTTCGATAAAACAACATCGCCGAGTGAACGGCCCCGATCAAGAACACGGCTGGCTGCTTCATCGATCGACCATCGTCGAACGATCCACGAACTCAGACACTGTTAACTACACTGGGCCTAACACCCTCGTGACCCTTCCACAAGGCGACCACCACAACCTGCATTCCCACCACCATACCGCCGCTGGTTGACCCGCAACACGGCCTCAACCCGACCCAAGATTGCGCAAGAAACACTAGCTCCCCAAGGAACAATTTTACTAAACATGTTACTAAAACCTGTGGTCTTCTTAGCTCAACTACCCTCTTTCATTTCATACCACTTAGTGACCTATCCCAAACATAGCTCACGTGCACTATGCACTCCTGCAAGGATCAAACATAAAACTACACCTTTACTCGAGACGGCCTTACCTCTAAGGTCTTTGCAGATAAAGCTCTAAGGCTCACACTTTCTATCCTCCAAAATCTCACTCGGCTAACCCACCATGATTTCTAATCACAACTAACACACCGCTATCGTAACATAGCACTTAAGGTATACTCACCTTGAAAGTTACCGCGACCTTGCCGCCCGCCCTCTTCTCGCCCTCGTTAACCCGCCGATCTCTACGCTTTCGGCCGCGCATAAGCCCGCATACGTGCCATGCTCAAGCCTAATCAAGGATTACTCTTGCACAACCTTCTCTTAGGTAGTCATCAAGACTCGCGATACATCGTATACTCCGTAGCCAAATCCATAGCTAGTAATGCGTTGTTCTCGCAATCTATATTCTCGCTCCCTGGCCGTGGAACCAAGGTTCACATATCATGGCCGCAGAGGAACCGCCGCCATGCTTAAACTCACGGCTAGTGACGCCGCAGAAATCCCGAAAGAAGCACTACCCTAGGTAATGATTTGGCTCGCCTCGCCACCCTCCGAACTCTACTCGCAGCCTCCTCGTCGCTTTGCCCTCCCGGCCCGGTTGCCTCACGCGAGGCATAACGATAAGTGGAAATAATTTCGCGAGGGTCCAACTTACAACACAAACTCTAAGGCACGATCTCAGAGTGAGAAGAATAGAAACCAATCCTAAATATCCTATAGCCTCCTCGATTATCGCGTGGTGCACAACACCCGATAATCAAGACTTCATCGATACGGTCAGACACTTTCCGAGGATTAATCGCTTCGATACTACTTTTGTCACGACTCAAATCGCCCGTGATCGTGCCTTACCCCGCACCCTAGTGACACAACATCGAGTAATCACGAACATAAAACAACAAATACGAGATAATGTAAATATAAAACAATAATCAGGAAAACTTGCCTTTCTGCATATATATAACCATCAACTCTTTTACAAATGAACAATGTTTTAATCCTTTTTACCAACCATGCCCACAACAAGATTACTGCACTTCTAAGAATGATACGACACAACGGCGGATGTACCCCGCCAAACCCCGAATGTAAACACTTACTACGCATGGGACTATACCACCGATAAGCCTCCGAGAAACGGAGCTTCCCAAACGCCGAATCGTGACTCGAGAGCTAGGATCAACGATCGATGTACTCAACTCGCGCAGATGAACGCACTTCGGGCGAGGTCAAGACAACAAAAATTTAGTATGTGAAACTAAAAATAAATCAGAAATGAAATCATAGTAGTCTATACAAAGCAGAGACATGTATGATAACCAAACTACGTATCACCATAAATAAGGGCCATGTCAAGTCGTGACTCACACCTCAAGTCATCACCAATTTAACAACGGGTCTCACGCCCACAACATCAATCGTGCGTGGAATACCTTCCTCACCGGCCAGCTTTATGATATACAAGCACCAAGGAATACATACATGAACACCGTGTCCCACTGTCCTAATAAAATGCAGTGGTAAGTACGAAGGCATAGCCGACTACTAACACCTACGCATTCAACAAGGTCATAAATCAGATTATAAGATCTGCCTGCATCATCACATGATCAAAGCCGCCACTTGCCCGCAGATCTAATGCGCGCTGCCTAGTCCTCGAACTTCCCGCAGCCCGCGATAGGCCAATCTCATCGCCCGCATGAGGTATTCCCCGCATCGAGGGTAGCTACTCCCAAGATCGCCCCGACTTTCGAGTCCGCACGCCACAAGCGACCGCATGCCCATAAAGGACGACACTAACCTGAACTCTCGTAGCCCGCATAGGCCCTCAGACCCGCATGAGGTATTCTCGAATCACGGTCCTGCATCACCGAAGTCTACCCCGACGGAGGGCGCTTAACTCCCTAATCATCTCAAGAGATGAATGCCACAATACTATCATAACGACCGATAGTTAATAAGCACAATCAAGTGAAACCCCTTACACAAACATCACAAGATACTAACACACGTAGCATCCTAACACGCTTACTTATCAAAGCAACAAGAAAGTATTACAAGGCTATCACAAACCAATACAATCAAGTTATTCACACAAGGTACTTTCTACTAACAAGTTCGTATCTATCCCCAAAGTACTTCACACATTAAAATCTAAAAAAGATCTGCTTTTTCACATAAGTCACACAATACCCGTAGTATAAAATAGAGGATCCCTTTAAGAAAACTAAAACTCTTACCTTTGTAAAATCAAGTAACAACATTATTTTCCAAACGCCCAAGTTTGCCTAATTTCAAATGTTCACGTTTATTTTAGAAAGGTTTCAGAGTTCATAGTCTTATTCATTTAAGAATATAATTCTCTTTAAACAACTGAGAAACATAAGCCTTATATGAGTAGGATATTCTTGTTTATAACAATCTTATTACAATGATCATGATCTAGGAAATATCATTTTGTCTCATCTTAGCTTCTATGCAGATGGAAGTTTCTACCGGTTTTAATAATACTTAATTATTCCAAACATTTCCTTTATCAACGCCGCAGTGGTTTGTCGATACACATTCGATTTCCAAATCAAGAAAGCATTCTAAGCCGTTATACCTAACTTCCCATAAAGCTAGTATAACTCTTAAGTTTTCAAACACCAAGTATTACTTCTTTCAAAATGATTCAAAATCTTTGAAATACTTCAAGTTCTTTCTTATCATATAACAAGCCGCTTATAGTTCAAATCATTACCTTTTTAAAACCACATGTATTTTCTTACTAACATAAAGTCGTTATAACCAACTTCCCATAAAGCCGTTATAACACTTTATGTTTTAAACCACTCAAACACATTTAGCACATGACGCTCACCGCACTACATAGTTCACACATATCACGCTGTAAGAGATAGGAAGAGGTTCACATACCTCGCGACGAGTATCGACTAATAGCAAAACGCCCAAGTACTCCCAACCGGCTACTCCTTAAGCCAAGTAACGCGCCACACGTAGTACTTCAACCTATAAGGCCACAAGGCGCTTATTAACATTTAGACCTTATCGCAGAACATTCTACCAAAATTCAGAAGACTCCCCGCAACAGAAATCTCCTCCTCTAACTGGGCCGGCTACCAAGCCAACCAGTGGGTTATACATCTAACCCGAACTGCACAATTCTACTCCACAAGATTACTACACAAGTCCATCAGAATACACCCTATGTAAAAACAGCTTTAGTTCGATTCTTGCTTAAGTCCAAAGACATTGCCACAAGCTTATGTTCGCTATATACATAGTATACTTCAACTATAATTTCCTACAACATGTAATATCCAATTACAATAGGGGACAAGATATTTACCTCGATAAGCCCATAATTATCCAAGTATAAAGTCGATCCCGGCAATCGCTTAGCTCCAACTCCGAGCGCCCAACCCGCTCTAAACCACCCTTAGAAATTCTAACCAACTTCTACACAATACTCCAACTGACTATGGAGATTTTCCTGTGGTTTCGGTTTGTGGACTGACGGAAGTATAATAGTATTTCGGCTTTTCAGATAGGTATAACCTTAGAATACAACAAGGTATATGGCTAAGGTAATTGGGCATTATAACAATACTTTGAGAGTATTTCTACCAAGAGTGGGTATTATATGAAAAAACTAAAGCAGTGGGGTACCCACGCCACACCACAGGAGTGGGGTGGCTACCCTCGCCTACCCCACTGTGGGAAACTCTCGCCAAGTGGGCCTCACAAAAGTGAGGGAAGGCTCTCAAGACTTAGGCATTTTGATGAAGAAGTCTTCAACCTGAGGGTATTTATAGCACAAGCCAAGGCCAACCAACGGCCAAGATCTAGCCAAGTGCTAGGCAAGTGTCGGGCCAAGATATGCCAAAGTGCCCCCTCGTCCCTACTCCTTCAAACCCGCACAAATATATACCCACATATCTACCAACAACTTGCCCACCAATCTGCACTAAGCCGCCCCACTTGATTCAATGAGGGTGACACATGTCACCCTCCCGCTGGTCCAAAATGTTTCGCTTCTAAAAATCCGCAAAAATAAGAAAAGACATAGCCGAATTTTCCTCGCAAGTTATGTAAAACGTTTCGCGAAAAACGACTCTAACCAAAGTGTTGTGCACAAATGCCATTCGGCCAAGCCACTAGGCGGGGTGACACGTGTCACCCTTCTATTGGCCCAAAAACATCTTCCAAAATATCCACAATGGCCAAAATCTCAAAACAAAGTGGGCTCCTACAAAATCAGAATTTCTCCCGTGGGCCCCACGTGACCATTTCCAAAATAAAATTCCAAAATTCTAATATAATCTAAGAAGTCCAATACCAAACTGGGAATCCAATTCCCATTAACGAACCTTTTTCCTTCACAAAACCTAAACTTTTCCGTGGAAAAATCACCTCATTCTTCCTTTCCAATCTTTCGTCAGATTCTCGCACGCACGCCCTCGCATACATACCCGAACTACGGGTATAACAACCTCCCCCGCAATGCTGTAAATCTCTCCTCTATCGAGGCCGCTACCAAGCCAACCGTGGGGTTTTACACGCCTAACCTGACGTACAATTCTACAACACAAGAATGCTTATACAAGTCTCTGTAATACACCCTATGTAATTACAGCTCGATTCGCTTTATTCTTCGAGCTTAAGTCAAAAGACATTGCCACAATACTATGTTTAGTTCTATATATAGTATACTTCAACTATATATTCTTACCACATGTAATTTCCAAGTACAATAGCAGGACAGTAGTCTTTACCTCGATAAGCCCAAAATTATCCGAGTTTAACGTCGCTCCTGAGCAAGGTTTAGCTCCTACTCCGAGTGCTCCAATCCGCCCAAACAACCCTTAGAAGTTCTACGCAACTTCTACCCATACTTCAACAACGGGTGAAGATTTTCCTTAGGGTTTCGTTTAGTGGCTAAAGGAAAGTATAATGGTATTTTCCAAGCTTTTCAGATAAGTATAACCTTGGAATACTACAAGGTATTTGGGCCAAGGTATTTGGACATTACAACAATACTTGGAGAGTATTTCTATACCACAAAGGGGGGTATTATACGAAACCAACTAGGCTAGGGGTACCCTCTCGCCAAAGCTTCTCATGGGGGTAGAGGCTCTAGGACGAGAACTCTTCAAGAGGAGGGAGGATTTCAAGACTTAGGCAATTTTGGATGAAGAAATTCATCAAGTTAGAGGGTATTTATAGGTCATGAAATGGCCAACCAATGGCCAAGATTCATCCAAGTGTTAGGCAAGTGTAGGCTAGGATTTAGGCAAGTGTCCATTCTAACAACTACACAAAATATCCTACCAACTCCTTGACAAAAATTGACACCCAAATCGCCCACCATTGCCGTCCACCTTCACTCAATTAGAGGGTGACAAGTGTCGCCTCTTGTTGGTCCAAAATGTTTCGCCTCTCGAAAAATCCGCAAAAATTAAATATGACATAGCCGGAATTTTCCTACAAAAGTCGGAAACGTTTCGCCGGAAAACGACTCTTTCCGCACTTGTGCCCAAATTTTCGATTCTTGCCAAACC
This sequence comes from Przewalskia tangutica, assembly GCA_029844215.1. Lineage (NCBI taxonomy): Eukaryota > Viridiplantae > Streptophyta > Magnoliopsida > Solanales > Solanaceae > Przewalskia > Przewalskia tangutica. The sequence continues at coordinate 92,761,792 of CM056726.1, read as the reverse complement.
TTAAGGCAAAATTATACGTGACGCCTCACGCATATACTGAAATACGGTATAACAAAGAGTTTGTTTGAGGTAGCGCCACGGGTGCTAAGATTCGAGGGTAGATTGGTGTTCCGATGTCATGGAACTTCACAGCAGATTCTCGGGAGGCACACAGGCTCGTTACTCTATTCATCCGGTTCGACTAAGATGTACCATGACCTCGGATGTATGTATTGGTGGGATGGCACGAAGAGGATGTGGCGGGTTTGTTGCTCGATGTCCGATTGTCGCCAGGTCAAGGTTGAGCACCGTAAGCGATGGGCTATTGCGAGCGATTGATGTTCGGCACATGGAAGTGGTAGGTGATCAACATGGATTTTGTTACGTGGTTACCTCGCACTCGAGGAAGTGTGATTCCATCCGGTTATCAGAGACGTCATCAAATCAGCCCATTTTCTTCCAAAGGACTACGTATTCTACCGAGGATTATGCTAAATTGTATATCGTGAGATTGTGAGATCGCACGGAGTTCCTATATCGATTATATCGCAGAGGAGCCCGGTTTACGGCTAACTTCCGGAGGTCTTTCCGAAGGGGTTAGCGACACGTGAGTCTCGATCGCTTTCATCTACTGCACCGACGGGGCAGCAGAGCGTATCATCCGCATACACTCGAGGATATGTCATGCGCCCGTGTTATTGATTTCGAGGGTAGCCGAGGATCATTTGCCTCTTGGAGTTTGCTTATAACAACAACTATCATTCTAGTATCCGGATGGCGCCATACGAGGCTTTGTAAGAGCGGAAGTGTAGGTCGATCGTTAGTTCGACATGGGCGAGGTTCGATTAGTTGCCTGCACTTGATTCAAAGAGTGTGGATAAGGTGAAGATTATCCAGAGAGATCATAGCGGCTCGTAGTCGCGTAAGTCTTATGCAGATAATCGAGTCGACATTTGGAGTTTCGTGCACGATTGGGTCTTCAAGGTATCACCCATGAAGCGGTGTGATGAGGTTCGGAAGAAGGAAACTTAGCCCAAGGTACATTGGGCCCTACCGCATCATCCGTAGAGTAGGCAAGGTTGCTTATAAGTTGGATCCACATCGGATTTAGAGGCGACATCCGGTCATCCATGTTTCTATGTTACTAAGTGTATCGGAGATCCATCGAGTTTTCCTACCTAGTATTATACCCCGTATTTTCGCAGTATGTACGTGAGGACGACGAGAAAAGTTTGAGCCTTAAAGTTAGGCAAGGACGAAATTTTGTTCACAACTACCGAAAGAATCGCTTTCCGACGAAACGCTTTACAAAACTTGCGGGCGGAAAATTACGGCTATGTCATTTTTATTTTTTATGCGGATTTTTCCGAGAGATGAAATATTTTGGACCAACGGAGGGTGACATGTGTCACCTCATAGTGGACGTTGTTGTGGGCGCCAGTGGACGATTTGTGGGTCAAGGGTTGGTAGGAGATTTGTGATAGTTTGTGTGGTAGTTGGATAAGGTACACATGGGTAAATCCTCACCCTACACTTGCCTACCACTTGGCTAGATCTTGGCCCTTCGTTGTCCTATACATACCCCTCCCCTTGGTCAAGACTTCTTCATCCACAAAATCTTTCTAAGTCTTGAAAACCCTTCCCTCTTAGTAAGCTTTCGCCCAAGTCTTCCTCCCCTCACTTTGAGGCCTTTTGGCCGAGAGGTACCACTCCTGGGGTGCTAGCCAAACCTACCCCTCCTAGTGGTGTTGTTCTCGTAAATACCACCCTCTTGGTAGAAAATACTCTCCAAGTCTTGTTACAATTCCAAAATACCTTGGCCCAAATACCTTGTAGTATTCCAAGGTTACACCTATACTAAAAGCCCAGAAATACTAGTATACTTCCCTTCAGTCACAAAAATGAAACCCTAAGGAAAATCTTCATAGCCGGTTGAAATATTAAGAAGAAGTTGCGTAGAACTTCTAAGGGTTGTTTGGAGCGGGTTGGAGAACCCAGAGTAGGAGCTAAACGTTGCTCAGGATCGACATTTAAACTTGGATAATTTTGGGCTTATCAAGGTAAATACTCTTGACCTTCTGTTGTAATTGGAAATCACATACTGTAGTAGTATAGAATTGAATTGTAATAGAAGGATATTACAGAAAAGAATTGAACTGAAATCACATCAGAAGAATATTAAAGAAGAAGATTAAACTGTACTTACATAGGACTGTATTTACAGTAGACTTGTGTAGCTTAACGGGTAGGGAAGTGCTGCCCGATTTTCCGTAGAAATAGAGAACCTACTGCTTAGAATATTCTACAGAGTAGTCTAGACGTAGATAGACGTATATGGCCTTTATAGGTTGAAAGTTCTGCAAGTAGCATGTTCTACTTGAAAGGTGGACAAGGCTAGCAGGATTATAGCCGTGGAGCGTTTTGCTAATAGTCGATAATCGTCGCGAGGTATGTGATTCTTCCTATCCTCTTGAGCATGATATTTTAAAGGAAATATATTTAGTACGGTAGACGTACGTGTGTTAACTGAACGTAGTTTTACGGCAATGTCTTTTGACTTAAGCCTGAATAATAAGAATCTTGAAGTATTTCAAGAGAATTAAGAAACCTATTTGAAAGAAGAGTAATGCTTAGTTTTAAAAGCTTAAGAGTTATACTAGCTTTATGGGAAGTTAGGTATAACGACTTAAGAGAGATAAAAAAAATGGTTTACTGATCTTAAAAGATAAGAGACTTGACTTAATTAATATGAATTTTGTTAAAAAGGTGTGAAACCTCATTCGTGAGTAATGAGTGCTTGGTTTTTGTTATACCCCGTATTTCCAGAGTATGTACGCAGGGACGTACGTAGGAAATTTCGAACTTCAAGTAGGCTTGGCCGATTTAATTTTGTGCACAACACCCGGTTAGAGTCGTGTTTCGGCGAAACGTTTTCACAGCTTTCGTATGGGAATTTCCGGCTATGCCATATTTTATTTTTGCGGATTTTTCCGAGAGACGAAACATTTTGGACCAACGGGAGGGCGACACTTGTCACCCTCCAATTGATGGATGTGAGGCGTTATTGTGGCCGATTGGAATGGCTTTAGTTGGTAGGATATTTGTGTGTTAGTTGGTTAAGGGGCACTTGGCAAGATCTTGGCCCTACACTTGCCTTGCACTTGGCATGATCTTGGCCATTGGTTGGCCATTGGTTGTGTTATACCCCGTATTTCCAGAGTATGTACGTGAGGGCGTACGTATAATAATTTGAGCCTTAAAGTTGGCTAGTTTCGAAATTTGTGCACAAGTGCCGAAAAGAGTCGCTCGACTAAACGCTTTCCACGGCTTTGTAGGAAAATTCCGCTATGTCATTTTTAATTTTATGGATTTTTCCGAGAGACGAACATTTTGGATCAACGGAGGGTGACAAGTGTCACCTCACATCGCCTCGAGTGGACGGCAAAGGGACGAACAAGGTGGCTTGTTTTGTCTGGAGTTGGTAGGATATTTTGTGCAAGTTGGCTTAGACACTTGCCCAAATCTCGCCTTACACTTGCCTTGCACTTGGCATAATCTTGGCCATTGGTTGGCCATCCCTTGACCTATAAATACCCTCTTATGTTGATGAACTTCTTCATCCAAAAATCCTTTCTAAGTGTTAAAATCTCTCCCCTTAGTGTAGTTCTCGTCCAAATCACCTCCCCTCATGAGCCCTCGCCGAGAGCCACCCCTCCCTCATGGTGTTTGGCCGTGGGTACCCCTAGCCTAGTTGTTTTCGTATAATACCCCCTTTTGTGGTATAGAAATACTCTCCTAGTATTGTTATAATGCCCAAAATACTCTAGCCCATATACCTTATAGTACTTCCAAAGTTACCTCTATACGTAGAGTCTGAAATACTATTATACTACCTCACCAAAAACGAAACCCTAAGTAAATCTTCACCCGTAGTTGAAGTTATAAGTAGAAGTTGGTTAGAACTTCTAAGGGTTGTTTGGAGCGGATCGAGCGCCTGAGTAGAGCTAAACCTTGCTCAGATCGACATATAAACTCGGATAATTTTGGGCTTATCGAGGTAAACACTCTTGACCTTCTATTGTAATTGGGAATTACATGTTGTAGGAATATATAGTTGATGTATACTATATATAGAACTGATTATAATTATGCAATGTCTTTTGACTTAAGCTGAATAATACTTACGCAATGTCTTGCGACTTAAGCCCAATTTAAGAAGAGAACAATCGTAATTACATAGGGCATCAGACATGAGACTTGTGTAACATTACTTGTAGTAGAATTGTACACGTCCTGTTAGACGTAACACCTCGGTTGGCTGTAGCCGGCCTCGATAGAGAGAGATTTACGCATGTGGGAGGTGTCGCCAATTTTCGTAGAATATGGAACGATGAGATCTAGATGTTAATAAGCCTTGTGGCCTTATAGGTTGAAGTACTACGTGTGGTGCGATCTACGTGGCTTAAGGAGTGGCCGACGGTTTGAAGTACTGAGCGCTGCTATTAGTCAGACTCGTCGCGAGGTATGTGAACCTCTTCCTATCTCTTCTAGCATGATATGTGTGAACTATGTAGTACGGTAGACGCATACGTGTTAATCGTGTTTGATTGTTTTAAAACATAAAGTGTTATAACGCTTTATGGGAAGTTGGTTATAACAGCTTTATGTAGGTAAGAAAATACTTTATGGTTTTAAAAGGTAACTGATGTGAATTATAACTGGCTAGTTATAATAAAGAACTTGATGTATTTCAAAAGAGTTATGAATCGTTTTGAAGGGAGAGTAACACTTGGTTTTAAAGGTTTTAAAAAGAGTTATACTAGCTTATGGGAAGTTAGGTATAATGTCTTAAGAAAGGTAAAGAAAATGGTTTACTGATGTTAGCAGTTAAAAGACTTGATCTTATAAGATAAGAGACTTAACTTAATTGTTTTAATGTGGATGTTTGTGTGAAACCTCATTCGTGAGTAATGAGTACTTGGTTTTACTTAAAGGGATAATGTTTTACTGATTTCGGAAATCAGAATGTGTATCGACAGACCACTGCAGCGTAATAAAGGAAAATGTATTGAATAATGATGTACCGTATTAAAACCAGTAGAAACCTCCATCTGCATAGAAGCTAAGATGAGACAAAATGATATTACATATCCTAGATCATGGCTGCTTAATAAGATCGATTATAAACAAGAATAAACTACTCACATATAAGGCATACGTTTCTCAAATCATTAAAGGAGAATTATGTTTTAAAGGATTAAAACTATGAACTACGAGACCTTTTCTAAAAATGAGAAACTTGAGCATTTGAAATTAGGCAAACTTGAACGTTTGGAAAATAAGGTTGTTACTTGATTTCTACAAAGGAAAGCATTTTTGTTTACTTAACAATGTTCGTCACTCTATTTTTATACTACGGACATCGGGTGACTTTTATAAAAGGAATGGATCTCTTTAAAAGGAATTTAACGTACGTAGTACTTTAGGGTTAAAAACCCGGACTTTGGCTTAAAATGAAAGTAACTTGAGTTGTGTAACTTGCCTATGCTTGTGTTGTGTAACTTGCCTATACTGGTTGTTGTGTAACTTGCCTATGCTTGTGTTGTGTAACTTGCCTATGCTTGTTGTTGCGTAACTTGCTTATGCTTGTGGTGATAGCCTTGGTTGTGCAAGAATGGTTATTTTATGGACTAGCTCTCCATGAGGTTTCTTCTTGATCGGCCTGGTCCCCGTGGTCGGCTCGATTTGCCTCGCCTCATGGCCGATTCGGCCTGTACCCGTAGTCACCGTGACTTGCCCCGCTCAGTAGAGTGACGGTCTCGTGATATGGCCTTCGTCCCCGTGGTCACCAGACTTGCTCCCGCCACCACGTGACCGCCTTGGTATCCTGTAGTCGGCCTCGCACTTGCCCCAGACGGCCGTGTTTTGTTGCATTATATTATCGTACGGCCGGATCCGTAGTTATACTTGTCCTATACGGTTTTATGACACAGTGGGACTCGTGTTCATGATACTCCTTGGTATTGTCATATCATAAATCCGCAGCTGGGAAGAAATTCCACGCACGAGTGATAATTTGGAGGGCGAGAGTCCCTGACTTGATGTAACTCGTTATATGTTATGTACTGTAGTTGGGTCATCATACATGTCTCCTGCTTTATATAGACTATTATGATTTCATTTACAGATTTACGCTTCACATACTTGGCACTTGCAGATCGACCTCCTTCGGGCCGTTCACGCCGCAGTAGAAGTACATCGTCGCCGATCCCCGCTATTAGGATCACCTTTCAACGTATTGAAGTCTGCTCCTTCCTGAGGCTTATCTTTTGGTATGTGTTCCCGAGTTGTAGGTTCTTGTACATTCGTGGTATGGCGGGCCCCGTCCCGTCATAGTTGTTGTAAATCTTAGAGGTCCAGAGTAATCGCGGTGGTTTTGTAAAAAGGATTAAACCGCTCGCTTTGAAAGAGTTGTTTATATATATTTTAATGGAAGGTAACCGCTTGGTTGGCCTGCTTTATTATCTTGTCTCATGTTCATGTTTATGTTTTTATTTCCGCTGGTTTTCTCGATGTTGTATCACTAGGGTGCCCGGTAGGCACGATCACGCCCGGATCGGTCGTGACAAAAGTGGTATCGAGCGCTTAATCTCTGAAAGTGTCTACGCATCGTGTCTAGTAGTCTTGATTATCGATGTGTTGTGCACCACATCTATAATCAAGAGGCTATAGGACATTTAGGATTGGTTTCCATTCTTCTCATTCGAGATCGTGCCTTAGAGTCAGGATAAGATCGACCCTCCGACATACTTCGTTTTACCGGTGATGCCTCCGCGTAAGGCAACCCGCCTGCGGCAAGGCAAGCAGAGGAGTCACGAGTAGAGCAAATGGCAGAGGCCACAAGACTGAGCCTCCACCCGCACCGGAGCAGAGGAGATGAGTTACAAGCGAGCTGGCCGATTGATGGCCGTGGTCAGGCGACTTGAGGATAGGCCGACGCAGCAGCCCAGAGCACCCGTGGTTCACCCTAGATCGATAGTTCGAGGCTACGGGATTTTCCGAGTCAGAGCCGCCGAGTTTTATGGGTCGAGGCCCGAGGATGATCCGCAGGAGTTCATCCGATAGCCATCTGATCATAGAGTGATCAAGGCATCGGAGACCGAGTCGGTGGTCCTAGGTTCGCATCACCGCGTGATACCGCAGCCGATCGTTTGATTCGCGAGCTGTCCCGGAGAGCATGCACTTCCGGCTTTATGGGACGAATTCTCGAGGCCTTTCTTGCACATTTCTTGCCTCCACGGATGGCGAGGGCTCGCGCATGATTTTTGGTGTTACGCAGAATCCGGGCGCACGGTTCGAGTACAATGTGAGTTCGACTCATCGCCCAGACGCCCTCGTTGGTAGCTAGTATGGAGGATCGAGTGCACCGATTTGTTACAGGCTCGATGATCACCTAGCCGAGAGTTGTTCGGTGTAGCTCTTCACCGGCATGGACATTGCCCGCACGCAGCTTATGCACCGATGTGAGGAGAGGATAAATCGACGGAATGACCAGGTCGCGAAGAGGCCGTAACAGCGAGGTCCTTTGGTGACTTTCGAGGCGGACCGCCTCAAAGAAAGCCGCGATGCGCCTCCACCAAGACTGAGTGGTCCTCCACCGGGACCTTCGAGATATTCAGGAGCAGTCGTGGCTCCTGTGTTTCAGATTCTCGTGAGCAGCGAGTGCTCGCCGGATGAGGTTGCCCTTGTCTCCGTGTGGCCAGTGGAAAGCTTCATAAGGGAGAGTGTCGTACTAACTCGGGAGATTGTTATTTTTGCGCCAACAGGCCATCCGCAAGAGATCGTCCGACCGTGGGTAGCACCGGTAGGATAGCATGGACTACTAGAGCGATTGCGGTTCTTCACCTTCCATAGCCAGCAGATGTTCGTACACGCGAGCCCCTGTAGAGGTCGCGTGGAAGTTCCAGCTTAGCGGTCCTTTGAACCGCCTATTTTCAGGTATATCCTTAACCCTTTAAAGATTTGTATGCATGATATGATGACCTTATTATTATGTGCTACGTTCGGATAGCGTTATGATGGTTATGAGTTAGAAAGCTTGGCTAGTTGAATGTATTTGTTTGGGGGAATTGAAAGTGTGAAATTTATAATATTTCATTTTGATTCCTTTGATGTAAGGTCGTCTTGAGTACCAGATTTTTTTTCAAGTGATCCTTGTCGGAATACATTTTATGCCTAGAATGTGTGTGATAATTTCTCGAGTAGTGTTGAATGGAAGTGGTAGCTTTCATGACTGTTGAGGTAAGATTGTTCCGGTCGGGAACAAGAGCGTGATGCGTTAGTGGATCGGGTCAGCCATGTTGAGGCCAACCCGCCGGTTTCAAAGTGGGGTCAGCTCAGGTGGTCCCGCCAGTGGTAGGTCACGAGGTGCTAGGCCCAAGTTTAGTTGACCACCGTATGAGTTCGTGGGTGTTTCGACCAGCGATGATCGTGAAGGCCGGAATGGCCTTAAGGAAGATCGAGGCTAGTAAGATGACCAAGTTTGGGGGTAGTGACTCAAAGTTTTGGAAACTGAAGTATGGTACGTATACTAGAAGAGTTCAGGTGTTCGAGAAGAGTACGACGAGTAAGAGTAGAGACGAGCATGTATTGCGAGCATAGATATGATCATTTCTTGTGAAGAGAGAAGGTGCGATGGATGTATATTTTAGACCTCGTGGATCGCATGCAGTCCGCACCATTTGTTGGTCACGAGTGACACTAGAACCTCGCGCAAAGTGACAAAAGTTGTGATGTTAGAGGTGTTTCCTCGTGGACTTGGATATAAGTAGTCATGCGCAGTGTTGTTTCGTGGCGCGTGGCGCTGCAACTTGTTAGAAGAACTTTATCGTTATCCGTCTTGAGAAGGAACATTCGGGACGAATGTTTCTAAGGAGGGGAGAATGTTATACCCAGTATTTCCAGAGTATGTACGTGAGGGCGTACGTATAATAATTTGAGCCTTAAAGTTGGCTAGTTTCGAAATTTGTGCACAAGTTTAAAAGAGTCGCTTTCGACGTAAACGCTTTCCACAGCCTTTTGTAGGAAAATTCCGCTATGTCATTTTTAATTTTTGCGGATTTTTCCGAGACGAACATTTTGGGATTAACGGGAGGGTGACAAGTGTCACCTCACATCGCCTCGAGTGGACGGCAAAAGGGACGAACAAGGTGGCTTGTTTTGTCTTGGAGTTAGTAGGATATTTTGTGTGCAAGTTGGCTTAGGACACTTGCCCAAATCTCGCCTTACACTTGCCTTGCACTTGGCATAATCTTGGCCATGGTTGGCCATCCTTGACCTATAAATACCCTCTTATGTTGATGAACTTCTTCATCCAAAAATCCTTTCTAAGTGTTAAAATCTCTCCCCTAAGTGTAGTTCTCGTCCAAATCACCTCCCTCATGAGCCCTTGGCCGAGAGCCACCCCCTCCCTGTGGTGTTTGGCCTGGGTACCCCTAGCCTAGTTGTTTTCAGATAATACCCCCTTTGTGGTATAGAAATACTCTCCTAGTATTGTTATAATGCCCAAAATACTCTAGCCCATATACCTTATAGTACTTCCAAAGTTACCTCTATACGTAGAGCAGAAATACTATTATACTACCTCACCAAAAACGAACCCTAAGTAAATCTTCACCCGTAGTTGAAGTTATAAGTAGAAGTTGGTTAGAACTTCTAAGGGTTGTTGGAGCGGATTGAGCGCCTGAGTAGGAGCTAAACCTTGCTCAGATCGACATATAAACTCGGATAATTTTGGGCTTATCGAGGTAAACACTCTTGACCTTCTATTGTAATTGAGAATTACATGTTGTAGGAATATATAGTTGATGTATACTATATATAGAACTGATTATAATTGCAATGTCTTTTGACTTAAGCCTGAATAATACTTACGGAATGTCTTGCGACTTAAGCTGAATTTAAGAAGAGAATCGAATCAGAATTACATAGGGTGTATCAGACATGAGACTTGTGTAACATTACTTGTAGTAGAATTGTACACGCCCGTTAGACGTGTTAACCCCTCGTTGGCTTGGTAGCCTACTGATAGAGAGGAGATTTACGCTGTTATGGGGAGTGCGCCACAATTTTCTCGTAGAATATGGAACGATGAGATCTAGATGTTAATAAGCGCCTTGTGGCCTTATAGGTGAAGTACTACGTGTGGTGCGATCTACGTGGCTTAAGGAGTGGCCGACGGTTTGAAGTACTTGGAGCGCTTTGCTATTAGTCGGACTCGTCGCGAGGTATGTGAACCTCTTCCTATCTCTTCTAGCATGATATGTGAACTATGTAGTACGGTAGACGCATACGTGTTAACTGTGTTTGATTGTTTTAAAACATAAAGTGTTATAACGGCTTTATGGGAAGTCGTTATAACAAACTTTATGTAGGTAAGAAAATACTTTATGGTTTTAAAAGGTAATCGATGTGAATTATAATCGGCTAGTTATAATAAAGAACTTGATGTATTTCAAAAGAGTTATGAATCGCTTTGAAGGAGAGTAACACTTGGTTTTAAAGGTTTTAAAAAGAGTTATACTAGCATGGGAAGTTAGGTATAATGTCTTAAGAAAGGTAAAGAAAATGGTTTATTGATGTTAGCGCTAAAAGACTTGATCTTATAAGATAAGAGACTTAACTTAATTGTTTTAATGTGGATGTTTGTGAAACCTCATTCGTGAGTAATGAGTACTTGGTTTTACTTAAAGGATAATGTTTTACCGATTTCGAAATCGAATGTGTATCGACAGCACCACCGCAGCGTAATAAAGGAAAATGTATTGAATAATGATGTACCGTATTAAAACCAAGAGAAACCTCCATCCGCATGAAGCTAAGATGAGACAAAATGATATTACATATCCTAGATCATGGTCGCTTAATAAGATCGATTATAAACAAGAATAAACTACTCACATATAAGGCATAACGCTTTCTCAAATCATTAAAGGAGAATTATGTTTTAAAGGATTAAAACTATGAACTACGAGACCTTTTCTAAAAATGAGAAACTTGAGCATTTGAAATTAGGCAAACTTGAACGTTTGGAAAATAAGGTTGTTACTTGATTTCTACAAAGGAAAGCATTTTTGTTTACTTAACAATGTTCGTCACTCTATTTTTATACTACGGACATCGGGTGACTTTTATAAAAGGAATGGATCTCTTTAAAAGGAATTTAACGTACGTAGTACTTTATGGTTAAAAACCCGGACTTTGGCTTAAAATGAAAGTAACTTGAGTTGTGTAACTTGCCTATGCTTGTGTTGTGTAACTTGCCTATACTGGTTGTTGTGTAACTTGCCTATGCTTGTGTTGTGTAACTTGCCTATGCTTGTTGTTGCGTAACTTGCTTATGCTTGTGGTGATAGCCTTGGTTGTGCAAGAATGGTTATTTTATGGACTAGCTCTCCATGAGGTTTCTTACTGATCGGCCTTGGTCCCCGTGGTGGCTCGCATTGCCTGCCTCATGGCCGATTCGGCCTGGTACCCTGAGTCACCGCACTTGCCCCTGCTCAGCCAGAGTGACGGTCTCGTGATATGGCCTTGGTCCCCGTGGTCACCAGATTTGCCCCGCCACACTACGTGACCGCCTTGGTATCCAGAGTCGGCTCGTGACTTGCCCCGTGACGCCGTGTTTTGGTTGCATTATATTATTGGTACGGTCGGATCTGGTAGTTATACTTGTCCTATACGGTTTTTATGACACAGTGGGACTCGTGTTCATGCATACTCTTGGTATTGTCATATCATAAACCGCCAGCTGGGAAGAAATTCCACGGGCACGAGTGATAATTTGGAGGGCGTGAGTCCCTGACTTGATGTAACTCGTTATATGTTATGTACTGTAGTTGGGTCATCATACATGTCTCCTGCTTTATATAGACTATTATGATTTCATTTACGATTCTGATTTACGCCACATACTTGGTACTGTTATCGACTCCTTCGGGCCGCGTTCACGCCGCAGTAAGTACATCAGTCGCCGATCCCCGCTATTAGGATCACCTTTCAACAGATTGGAAGCTCCGTTTCCTTCGAGGCTTATCTTTTGTATGTGTTCCCGAGTTGTAGGTTCTTGTACATTCTGTGGTATGGCGGCCCCGTCCCGCCATAGTTGTTGTAAATCTTAGAGGTCCAGTAATCGCGCGCAAGGTGGTTTTGTAAAAAGGATTAAACTGCTCGCTTTGAAAGAGTTGTTTATATATATTTTAATGGAAGGTAACCGCTTGGCCTGCTTTATTATCTTGTCTCATGTTCATGTTTATGTTTTTATTTCCGCCGGTTTTCTCGATGTTGTATCACCAGGGTGCCCGGTAAGGCACCACCACGCCCGGATCGGTCGTGACAGTTGCCTATAAATACCACTCTATGTTGAAGACTTTCTTCATCCTAAAATCTTCTAAGTGTTAAAATCCTCCCTCTCCCTTCTTGTGGTTCTCGCCCAAAAGCCTTCCCCTCCCTCGCGAGTTCCCACAGTAGGCCGAGGGTATACACCCCCTCCTCGGGTGCTAGCCTGGGTACCCCTAGCCTAGTTGTTTTCGTATAATACCCCCCCTCTTGGTAGAAATACTCTCAAAGTATTGTTATAATGCCCAAATTACCTTAGCCATATACCTTGTTGTATTCTAAGGTTATACCTATACGAAAAGCCCAGAAATACTATTATACTTACCGTCAGTCACCAACCGAAACCCTAAGGAAAATCTCCATGGTTAGTTGGAGTAGTATGTAGAAGTTGGTTAGAACTTCTAAGGGTAGTTTGGAGCGGGTTGGAGCGCCCGGAGTCGAGCTAAACGATTGCCCAGGATCGACTTTATACTCGGATAATTATGGGCTTATCGAGGTAAATATCTTGTCCCTCTATTGTATTGGAAATTACATGATTGTTAGACTATATAGTTGAAGTATACTGTATATATAGAACTGAACGTTGTTGTCGCAATGTCTTTGGACTTAAGCCCAATAATAAGAAACCTTTTCAAGAAGAGTACTAAACTGCTTTACATAGGGTCAGACATTACAAGAGACTTGTGTAGTAGACCGTGGAGTAGAATTGTACCCGTAGGGTTAGATATAACCCCCGGTTGGCTTGGTAGCCTCGATAGAGAGGAGATTTACGCTGCATGGGGTGAGGTGCCGAATTTTCTCGTAGAATGTTCTACTAGACCTAAATGTTAATAAGCGCTGTGGCCTTATAGGTTGAAGGACTACGTGGCGCGATCTACCGGCTAAGGAGTAGCCGACGGTTTGAGGTACTTGAGCATTTTGCTATTAGTCGATACTGCCGCGAGGTATGTGAACCTCTTCCTATCTCTTCTAGCATGATATGTGTGAACTATGTAGTACGGTAGACGTCGCAGTGCTAAATGTATTTGATTGGTGTAAAACATAAAGTGTTATAACGCTTTATGGAAGTTGGTTATAAAACTTTATGTTGGTAAGAAAATACATGTGGTTTTTAAAAGGTAATCGATTTGAACTATAACTGACTTGTTATGTATTAATAAAGAACTTGAAGTATTTCAAAAGATTTTTGAATCATTTTGAAAGAAGAAGTAATACTTGGTTTTTGAAAACTTAAGAGTTATACTAGCTTTATGGGAAGTTAGGTATAACGCTTAAGAATGTTTTAATCGATTTCGAAATCGTAATGTATCGACAAACCACCGCAAATACATTAAAAGGAAATGTTTTGACTAATTAAGTATTATTAAAACCAAGAGAAACTTCCATCCGCATGAAGCTAAGATGAGACAAAATGATATTTCCTAGATCACTACATTGTAATAAGATTGTTATAAACAAGAATATCCTACTCACATATAAGGCTTAGGTTTCGATTGTTTAAAGGAGAATTATATTCTTAAATGAATAAGACTATGAACTACGAAACCTTTCTAAAATGAGAAACTTGAACATCGGAAATTAGGCAAACTTGAACATTGGAAATTAGGCAAACTTGAACATCGAAAAGAATGTTGCTACTTGATTTTACAAAGAGAAGTAATTGATTTACTTTGAAAAAGATAATCACTCTATTTTTATATACTACGTATTGTGTGATTTTTGTGAAGTAACGATCTTTAAAGATTTAATGTATGAAGTACTTTGGGGATAGGTACCCGAACTTGTTAGAAAGTACCTGTGTGAATAACTTGATTGTATTGGTTTGTGATAGCCTTGTAATACTTTCTTGTTGATTTGATGAGTAAGCATGTTAGGATGCTACGTGTGTTAGTATCTTGTGATTATTATGTAAGGGGTTATTATTGTGCTTACGTTGTTAAACGTTAAGCCCGCTGTAACTGCTATTGTATCACATACCCTTTGACTTATTATACCGAGGGCTTGCCACCCTGATGCGGTCTTTACGCCTACGCGGTCCTCGTGACTACGCGGAGCGCAGAGCTCGTGATTGATCATTCCGGTGTTTAGCCCGACGCGGGATTCCCTATGCGCGTCCGCTGAGACTATGCGGTCTTTTGAGACTACGCGGGTTGCGGGAGCCTAGGCAGATACCGAGGGTTAGCCGCTTCGACGCGGTATACCTCAGCGGTGCAGGACCATGATTCGAGGAATACCTCACGCGGTCCGCGTGACCTATGCGAGCGGCGAGTTCCGTGGATAGACGCCGCACATTGATATTGCGCGCGGGCCGCCTTCGATTACGTGGTGCGTCTAGAAAGACCTCGGATACGCTTGTGGTATTTTTGGTACTGCTGGTCTTAGTAGTCGGCTATGCCTTCGCATTTACCCCGCACGTTTTATTGTGATAACTTTGAGGCGTGAGTCCTCGACTTGACATGATCGCTTATTTATCAGGAATCGTAGTTGGTTATCATACATGTCTCCTGCTTTATATAGACTACTATGATTTCATTTACGATTTATTTTCGCCACATACTGCACTATCAGATCGACTCTCGGGCCGCTCATGCCGCAGTAAAGGTACACCGCCGTTGATCCTCGCCTAGGATCACGCTCAGCTTTGGGAAGCTCCGTTTCTCCGGAGGCTTATCACGTATAGTCCCCGCCGTAGTAAGTGTTTACATTCGGGGTTTGGGCCCCGCCCCGCCATTATTGTCGTATCATTTCTTAGAGGTCCAGAGTATCGCTGTGGGCAGAATTTGTAAGAGGTTGTAAATCGTCAATTGCTATTTATATATATACCAAGGTAACCGCTGGTTAGTCTGCTTCTTATTTCACCGCCATTTTACATTGGTTTCATGTATTGTCTTTATGTTCCGATTACTCGATGTTGTGTCACTAGGGTGCCCGGTAAGGCACCGCAACGGACCCGAACGGGTCGTTACAAAAGTGGTATCGAGCGCTAATCCTCGGAAAGTGTCTACTGCATCCGTATCCAAGCAGTTCGATTATCGCTGTTGTGCACCACACCAATAATCGTGAGGCTATAGGGTATTTAGGATTGGTTTCTATTCTTCTCACTCAGATCGTGCCTTAGAGCCGTGTTGTAAGTTGGACCTCTAAACGTATTTCTTTCCTTACCGCTATGCCTCCGCCAGGCAACCCGCCCGTGAGGCAAGGCACCGGCGGAGCCGCGAGTAGAGTCCGCAGGGTTACGAGGCATAGCCCAATCATCACCCGAGTTAGGTGCTTCATTCGGGATTTCGCGACATCACTAGCCCCAGAAAGTTTAGCACGGCGCGCGCCTATCGCGCCATGATATTTGAATCTTCTGCCCACGATCGGAACATGTGAATATAGATTGCAAAGAGGCGACCGTTACTAGCTATGGATTTGGCTACCGGAGAGTATACCGATGTATCGCGAGTCTTGATGACTACCTAGAGGCGTTGTGCGGGTAATCCTTCGCTTAGGCTCGAGCATGGCCTGTGTACGGGCTTATGCGCAGCAGGCCGAGAGACGTAGATCGACGGGTTAACGAAGGACAGCAGAAGAGGGCCAGAGCAGCAAGGTCCTTTGGTAACTTTCGAGGCGAGTCACCTCACCAGCAGATTAGATTATGCACATCCACCAAGCAGTGGTCTTCCACGAATTTCGTGACGTTCGGGGCGCAGAGTTGGCCGTAACTCTGTGGCTTCCGCTCATTACACGATGCACGCCATCCCGGAATGTCGCCTTTTTAGTCGGGTACTTGTCACTATGACCGCCGTGGTCTAATGTCGAAAGAGTGTCCTAGTAAGGAGGACTTAGCCTTCGTGATCGCGGTAGTTTGTCATCTCCTCACGCTTACTACGGCGTGTTTGATTAGAACGATTAAGGAGTGAAACAAAGAGTTACTGGTATATCTTTAACCTCTAGAGTTTTGTTTATGTGATCGGTGAGTATACCTTAAGTGCTATGTTCGATAGCAGGTGTTAGTTTTGATTAGATCATGGTTGTTTAACCGAGTAAGATGTTGAGGATAGAGAAAGTGTGAGCCTTAGAGCTTTATACGCAGACCTTGCAGGTAAGGCCATCTCTAAAGGTGTAGTGTTATGTTTGATCCTTATAGGAGTGCATAGTGCACGTGAGCTATGTTTGTGGGATAAGTCCCCGAGTAGCGTGAAATGAAAGAGGTAGTTGAGCTAAGAAGACCGCCAGGTTTTCGTAACGTGATTAGTGAGTTTTCCTTCGGGAGCTAGTATTGTGCGCGCTGTCGCCTGGGTTGAGGCCGCATTGCGGGTCAACCCGCAACCTGCTTGTCGCGGGTCAGTTTGGTGCTCGCCGCGGTGGGATCACGAGGTGTTAGGCCCAAGTTTAGTTAACCAACAGACGAGTTCGTGGATGCATTCGACCGATGGTCGGGCGATGGGGGCAGCCCATCGTGTTTTTCGGCCGACCGCTACTCTACCGTGTTGAGTTATCAAAAGGTTGTAAGGCTGCACGGTGCCTACCTTCACCTTATGGCGCATGGAGCCTGTGTTACTACTGTTTTTGTTTCCGAAGTTTTACTGTGCAAGGTTAAGAACTCAGTGAGTCTCGAATCGCATTCACCCCTGCCGCGCGCTGGATTTCGTGGTAGTTGTGGGATTGTTGTCTCTGTAGAGGAGCGTTAAGCTACCATTTCGTTGTTCGGATGTCGCCTTATGAAGCCTTGTAAGGGCGGAAGTGTAAGTCACGGTCGATTGGTTCGATGTTGGCAAGGTTCGCATACTGGTTCAGCTTGTTCCACAGATCGTGGATAGTGAAGCTTGTCTGTAAGAAGTTCGCAGCTGTGGAAATCGTGCGGATGATCGGCGACGACGCTTAGAGTTCAGGTTGACGGTCGGTCTTCTTGAAGGTACCACCCCGGATAGGGGGTGACGAGTTTTGGAAAAACAGAGGGAACTTAGCCCGAGTTACTTTGGGCCCTTTTTTGAGTTCATGTGAAGAATAGGCCAGGTTGCCTATATGTTAGTTCTTGCCGTCCGACTTAGGAGGCAGTACGTCCGGTCTTTCGTATTGTTATGATCGGGAAGTATCGGAAATCCATCCAGAGTGTTCCCAGTTAATGATGACCCCGTTAGAGATAGTAACCCCGAGTTTCGGAAACTGAAGCAGTATCAAGAGTTTGGGTGTACGATAGCCGCAGTGATCGCATCCATCCGCATCATTTGTCGGGGTTCGAGAAGGTTTATGCCTCGCAAAGTGACAAAAGTGGTATCATGTGGTAAGAATTCGAGTGTACGAGAAGCGGCACGACACGTAAGGGTTGAAGCGGCGTGTATGGCGGCGTAGATGTGATCATTTCTTTGTATGGAGAAAGTACGGCGAATTATATTTTAGACCCTGGATGGGAGCGTTTGTGATGTTAGAGGTGTGTCCTCGTGGACTCGAGGTAAGTATTTTTTTGCGCAAGTTGGTTCCGTACTACGCGTGCGTGATTGTTTTCGTAAGTATAGCAATGAGGACTATACCGCGCTTGTTTTAAGACTTAGAAGGAACATTCGGGACGAATGTTTCTAAGGAGGGGAGAATGTTATACCCCGTATTTCCCGAGTATGTACGCAGGGACGTACGTAGGAAATTTCGAACTTCAAGTAGGCTTGGCCGATGTAATTGTGTGCACACCACCCGGGTAGAGTCGCTTTTCCAAACGCTTTCACTTTTCAGATGGGAATTTCCGCCTATGCCATATTTTATTTTTGCGGATTTTTCCGAGAGACGAAACATTTTGGACCAACGGGAGGGCGACACTTGTCACCCTCCAATTGATGGATGTGAGGCGTTATTGTGGCCGATTGGAATGGCTTTAGTTGGTAGGATATTTGTGTGTTAGTTGGTTAAGGGTCACTTGGCAAGATCTTGGCCCTACACTTGCCTTGCACTTGGCATGATCTCGCCATTGGTGGCCATTGGTTGGCCTATAAATACCACTCTATGTCAAGACTTTCTTCATCCTAAAATCTTCTAAGTGTTAAAATCCTCCCTCTCCCTTCGTGGTTCTCGTCCAAAGCCTTCCCCTCCCCTCGCCTGAGTTCCCCAGTGGTAGGCCGAGGGTATACACCCCCTCTCGGGTGCTAGCCGTGGGTACCCCAGCCTAGTTGTTTTCGTATAATACCCTCTTGGTAGAAATAATCTCAAAGTATTGTTATAAGGACCTAATTACCTTAGCCATATACCTTGTTGTATTCTAAGGTTATACCTATACGAAAAGCCCAGAAATACTATTATACTTACAGTCAGTCACCAACCGAAACCCTAAGGAAAATCTCCATGGTTAGTTGAGTAGTATGTAGAAGTTGGTTAGAACTTCTGGCGGTAGTTTGGAGCCGGGTTGAGCGCACGGAGTCGAGCTAAACGATTGCCCAGATCGACTTTATACTCGGATAATTATGGGCTTATCGAGGTAAATATCTTGTCCTCTATTGTAATTGGAAATTACATGATTGTTAGACTATATAGTTGAAGTATCGTATATATAGAATGAACGTTGTTGTCGGCAATGTCTTTGGACTTAAGCCCAATAATAAGAAACCTTTTCAAGAAGAGTACTAAACTGCTTTTACATGTGTCAGACATGAGACTAGTGTAGTAGTAACGTGGAGTAGAATTGTACCTGTAGGGTTAGATGTATAACCCCCGGTTGGCTTGGTAGCCTACCGATAGAGAGGAGATTTACGCTCATGGGTGGGGAGGTCCGAATTTTCTCAGAGAATGTTCTACTGCTAGACCTAAATGTTAATAAGCGCTGTGGCCTTATAGGTTGAAGTACTACGTGTGGCGCGATCTACCGCTAAGGAGTAGCCGACTTTGAGGTACTGGAGCATTTTGCTATTAGTCGATACTGCCGCGAGGTATGTGAACCTCTTCCTATCTCTTCTAGCATGATATGTGTGAACTATGTAGTACGGTAGACGACAAAGTGCTAAATGTATTTGATTGGTGTAAAACATAAAGTGTTATAACGCTTTATGGAAGTTGGTTATAACAAACTTTATGTTGGTAAGAAAATACACGTGGTTTTTAAAAGGTAATCGATTTGAACTATAACCGCTTGTTATGTATTAATAAAGAACTTGAAGTATTTCAAAAGATTTTTGAATCATTTTGAAAGAAGTAATACTTGGTTTTTGAAAACTTAAGAGTTATACTAGCTTTATGGGAAGTTAGGTATAACGCTTAAGAATGTTTTATCGATTTCGAAATCGTAACGTATCGACAAACCATCGCAGCTACTAAAAGGAAATGTTTTGACTAATTAAGTATTATTAAAACCAAGAGAAACTTCCATCCGCATGTAAGCTAAGATGAGACAAAATGATATTTCCTAGATCACTACACGTAATAAGATTGTTATAAACAAGAATATCCTACTCACATATAAGGCTTAGGTTTCTCAGTTGTTTAAAGGAGAATTATATTCTTAAATGAATAAGACTATGAACTACTAAACCTTTCTAAAATGAGAAACTTGAACATTGGAAATTAGGCAAACTTGAACATGGAAATTAGGCAAACTTGAACATTGGAAAAGAATGTTGCTACTTGATTTTACAAAGAGAAGTAATTGATTTACTTTGAAAAGATAATCACTCTATTTTTATATACTACGTATTGTGTGATTTTTGTGAAGTAACGATCTTTTAAAGATTTAATGTATGAAGTACTTTGGGGATAGGTACGAACTTGTTAGTAGAAAGTACCTTGTGTGAATAACTTGATTGTATTGGTTTGTGATAGCCTTGTAATACTTTCTTGTTGATTTGACGAGTAAGCATGTTAGATGCTACGTGTGTTAGTATCTTGTGATTATTATGTAAGGGGTTATTATTGTTGTGCTTACGTTGTTAAACGTTAAGCCCGCTGTAATCGCTATTGTATCACATACCCTTTGACTTATTATACCGAGGGCTTGCCACCCTTGATGCGGGTCTTTACGCCTACGCGTCCTCGTGACTACGCGGAGCGCGGTAGCTCCGTGATTGATCATTCCGGTGTTTAGCCCGACGCGGGATTCCCTATGCGCGTCCGCTGAGACTATGCGGTCTTTTGAGACTACGCGGGTCGCGGAGCCTGTGCAGATACCGAGGGTTAGCCGCCTTCGACGCGGTATACCTCAGCGTGCAGGACCATGATTCGAGGAATACCTCACGCGGGTCCGTGTGACCTATGCAGAGTCGCGCGAGTTCCGAGGATAGACGCCGACATTGATATCGCGCAGGGCCGCCTTCGATTACGTGGTGCGGTCTAGAAAGACCTCGGATACGCCAGTGGTATTTTTGGTACCGTGGGTCTTAGTAGTCGGCTATGCCTTCGCACTTACCCCGCACGGTTTTATTGTGATAACTTTGAGGTGCGAGTCCCCGACTTGACATGATCGCTATTTATCAGGAATCGTAGTTGGTTATCATACATGTCTCCTGCTTTATATAGACTACTATGATTTCATTTACGTGATTTATTTTCGGGCCACATACTCTGCACTGCAGATCGACCTCCTTCGGCCGCGCTCATGCCGCAGTAAAGGTACACACCGCCGTTGATCCTCGCCTTAGGATCACAGTCACTTTTGGGAAGCTCCGCTTCTCCGAGGCTTATCACGTATAGTCCGTCGTAGTAAGTGTTTACATTCGTGGTTTGGCGGGCCCCGTCCCGCCATTATTGTCGTATCATTTCTAGAGGTCCGTAGTACCGTGGGCGTAATTTGTAAGAGGTTGTAATCGTCAATTGCTATTTATATATATACCGAAGGTAACCGCTTTTGGTTAGTCCGTTTTCTTATTTCACCGTCATTTTACATTGGTTTCATGTATTGTCTTTATGTTCACGATTACACGATGTTGTGTCACTAGGGTGCCCGGTAAGGCACCAAGAACTGCCCCGAACGTCGTTCTGCTTTTAAAAGGATAATGTTGTATCGATTTGAAATCGAATAAGTATCGAACGCACCATCGCAGCTTAATAAAGGGAAATGTTTTGACTAATAAAAGTATTATTAAAACCAAGAGAAACCCCCATCCGCATGTAAGCTAAGATGAGACAAAATGATATTACATTTCCTAGATCATGGTCGCTTTAATAAGATTGTTATAAACAAGAATAACATACTCACATATAAGGCATATGTTTCTCAAATTGTTTTAAAGGAGAATTACATCATTAAGTGATTAAAACTATGAACTACGAAACCTTTCGAAAATGAGAAACTTGAGCATTTGAAATTAGGCAAACTTGAACGTTTGGAAAATAATGTGGTTACTTGATTTTACAAAGGGAAGTGTTTTGGTTTACTTAAAAAGATAGTCACTCTATTTTTATACTACGGGTATTGTGTGACTTTTGTGAAAGAAACGGATCTTTTAAAGAGTTAATGTATGAAGTACTTTGGGGATAAAAACCCGAACTTGTTAACATAAAGTAGAAAGTACCTTGTGTGAATAACTTGATTGTGTTGGTTTGTGATAGCCTTGTAATACTTTCTTGTTGATTTGATAAGTAAACATGTTAGGATGCTACGTGTGTTAGTATCTTGTGATGTTTGTGTAAAGGGGTTTCCCTTGTTGTGTTTATGTTGTTTAAACGATAAGTTGTTATGTTAGTATTATATCACTCACCTCTTGACATGATTCCGGGGGTTAAGCTGCCCTCCGATGCGGGGTAGACTCAGGCGGGTCTGTGTGACCTATGATTCGAGAATACCTTATGCGGTCCAGGTGACATACGCGAGCTACGAGAGTTCCGTGTTAGTGTGCGCCTTTATGGTCACGCGGTCTATGTGGCTACGCGGATCGCGAGTCCAGACGCCACGGGAGAGCTACCCTCGATGCGAGGAATACCTCACGCGGGCCATCGAGTGTCCTATGCGAGTCGCGGAAGTTCCAGGACTAGACGCGCGACATTAGATATCGCGCGAAAGTGGCCGATCATGTGGCGGTCTAGACAGATCTCATGATACGCTTTATGACCTTGTTGGTACCGTGGGTTTTAGTAGTCGGATATGCCTTCGCATTTCTACTCACGATTTTATTATGACACAGTGGACCCGTGTTCATGTATTCCTCGTGCTTTTATATCATAGATCGCCAGCGATGGGCGTATTCCACGGGCATGATTGATGTTGTGGCGTGAGACCCATAGTTGTATTTGAGTGATGACTTTGAGGCGCGAGTCCCCGACTTGACATGATCGCTATTTATCAGGAATCGTAGTTTGGCTATCATACATGTCTCCCGCTTTATATAGACTACTATGATTTCGCCATGATTTTCGCCACATACTTGGTACTCACAGATCGACCTCCTTCGGGGGGCTGCGTTCATGCCACAGGTAGAGGTACACCAGCCGTCGATCCTCGGTCTTAGGATCACAGTTCAGCGTTTGGGAAGCTCCGTTTCTCCGGAGGCTTATCAGTGGCAAAGTCCCCTGTTGTTGTAGGTACTTACATTCAGGGGTATGGCGCGGCCCTATCCCGCCATTGTTGTCATATCATTCTTAGAGGTCTGTAGTACTGTTGTGGGCAGAGTTTGTAAAAAGGATGTAACTGTTCGGAGTTAAGTTTTTATATATATGCTGAAAGGCAACTTTTCTCAGATAACTATTTCACACTTCATTTTATTTCATGTCTTGTTTTATATTCCGCTGATTACTCTGATGTATGTCTACTTGGGTGCCCGGTAGCACTACCACGCCCGGTTCGGTCGTGACAAAAGTGGTATCGAAGCGCTTAATCTCTGAAAGTGTCTACAGCATCGTATCTAGTAGAGTTCGATTATCTGTGTGTGCATCACACCAATAATCGTGAGGCTATAGGATATTTAGGATTGGTTTCATTCTTCTCACTCGAGATCGCACTTAGAGCCGTGTTATAAGTTGGACCCTCTAACGTATTTCTTTCCCTTACCGCTATGCCTCCGCGTAAGGCAACCCGGCCCAGATGGCAAGGCAATGAGGAGCCGAGTAGAGCACAAGAGGGTTACTAGGGCACGAGCCCAATCATCACCGGGTGGTGCTTCATTCGGGAGTTCTCGACGCCGCCAAATTTCAGCAGAAGTTTAGCACAATGCAGCTAGCCTCACTGCGGCCATGATATATGAGCCTTCGCCCACGATCGAACAAAGAATATGGATTACAAAGGAATGGACTCACATTAGCTAGGATTTTAGCAACAGAGAATATAGAGTGCACCGATATATCACGGGTCTTGATGACTATCTAAAGAAAGGTTGTGCAAGAGTAGCTCTTCAGTCAGGCATGGATATTGCCCGCGTACAGGCTTATGCGCAGCACGCAGAGGAACGTAGAGATCGACGGATTAACCAAGATCAGCAGAAGAGGGCCAGAACAACAGGGTCCTTTGGTAACTTTCGAGGCGAACCGCCTCAGCAGCAGATTAGATATGCGCCTCCGCCAGTGCAGAATGGTCCTCCACAGGGTTCAGGACGTTCGGGGTATGCAGGAGTTGGTCAGAGCTCCAGGGCTTCTGATTCACAAATACACGCTTCGCCCAAACCGGATTCAGTGGTTCGGAGAGGAAGGGGTGTTAGCCAGAGGAGGCCACCCCCACCTCGGTGTGGCCGTTGTGGTAGATGTCATTGTGGGGAGTGTCGTGCTTCTTCGACAACTTGTTATGCTTGCGGCCAGCAGGGCCATTTTGCGAGAAATTGTCCGACCAGAGGTGGCGCGGATGTAGAGACTCAGCCTTCGGGATCAGTGGCTAATTCATCATCTTCCCTATCTATGCGCCCAACAGGGTAGGATTGATTAGAACGACAAAGGGAAGTGAAGCGAGAGATGTGTATATCCTTAACCCTCTAGAGATTTGTATGTGTGATAAGATGAGTATACCTTAAGTGTTATGTTCAGATAACATTATGTTAATTGTGATTAGAAATCATGGTTAGTTAACCGGGTAATATTGGGGACAAGGAAAGTGTGAGCCTTAGAGTTTTATACGTAGAGACCTTAGAGGCAAGGCCATCTCGAGTAAGAGATTTATATTTTTTTTATGTTTGACCCTTATCGGAGTGCATAGTGCACGTGAGATATATTTGGGTGCTAAGTCCCTGAGTAGTATGGAATGAAAGAGGGTAGTTGAGCTAAGAAGACCACTAGGTTTTATGACTCGATAGTGAGATTGTTCCGGATCGGGGAGCAAGTGTTTGGCGCGATAGCGGGTCATGAACCGATCATGGGTCAACCCGCGCCCGTATGGTGGTAGGTCAGTTTGGGGTGGTCCCGCTTTGATAGTGGTCACGAGGGTGTTAGGCCCAAGTTTAGTTAACCAACAGACGAGTTCGTGGATGCGTTCGACCGAGGTCGCCGACGAGGTCAGCCCATCTTGTCTTTCAAGAAGGATCGCTTACTCGGCAGGTTATGCGAGGTGTTATATCGAAGGTTGTAAGGCTGCACGAGGTGCCTACTTTCACCTTATGACGCATGGAAGCCCGTGTTATGGCTATTTCTTTTCCGAAGTTTTACCAGCAGGTTAGGAACTCAGCAGTCTCAAGACGCATTCGCCTCGCCGTTGTTTGGATTTCAGGGGTAGCTGTGAGGATGGTTGCCTCCTGTTGAGGGAGTGTTTTAATAGATACCATTTTAGTATTCGGATGTCGCTTTATGACGCCTTGTAGGCGTATGTAAGTTGTCGGCCGATTGGTTCGAGGTTGGCAAGGTTCAGATAGTTGGTTCATACTTGTTTCGGCAGGATGTAGATAGGGTGAAGCTTATCCAGGAGAGGTTATTGGCAGCTCAGAGTCAACAGAAGTCGTGCGGATAATCGGCGACGACGCTTGGAGTTCGTGCAGACGGTCTTGAAGGTACCACCCCGGAAAGGGTGTGACGAGTTTTGGAAAACAGAGGAAACTTAGCCCGAGTTACTTTGGGCCTTTTAGGGTTATGTGAAGAATAGGCCAGGTTGCCTATGGTTAGCATTGCCGTCCGACGTGGGAGGCAGTGCGTCCGGTCGTTCGTGTTGCTAGGTTCGAAAAGTATCGAGATCCATCCGTTGTTCCGTGAATGATGACCAAGTTGGAGATAGTAACCCCGAGATTTGGAAACTGAGGCAGTAACAAAAATGTGGTAAGTTATGAGAAGGAGTTCGAGTGTACGAGAAGGGTACGACGAGTAAGGGAACAAGTGAACATGTGTTAAGAGGATAGAAGTGATCGTTTCTTAAGGGAGTATCGTTTAGACTTTGGGTGGAAGCTTTTGTGATGTTAGAGGTGATTCCTCGTAGACTTGGATTAAGTATTGGAGCGTGTGTTATTTTGTGGCCATGTGTGGCATTGGCAACTTGTTTAAGTTAAGAGGAACTTCATCGTTATCCGTCTTGAGAAGGAACATTCGGGACGAATGTTTCTAAGGAGGGGAGAATGTTATACCCCGTATTTTCAGAGTATGTACGTGAGGACGTACGTAGAAAAGTTTGAGCCTTAAAGTTAGGCAAGGACGAAATTTTGTTCACAACTATCGAAAAGAATCGTTTTCCGACGAAACGTTTTACAAAACTTGCGAAGGTAAAATTACGGCTATGTCATTTTTATTTTTCGGATTTTTCCGAGAGATGAAATATTTTGACCAACGGGAGGGTGACATGTGTCACCTCATAGTGACGTTGTTGTGGGCGTCAAGTGGATGATTTGTGGTCAAGGGTTGGTAGTATATTTGTGATATTTTGTGTGGTAGTTGGATAAGGTACACACGGGTAAATCCTCACCCTACACTTGCCTACCACTTGGCTAGATATCGCCCTCGTTGTCCTATAAATACCCCTGGTTGAAGACTTCTTCATCCACAAAATCTTTTCTAAGTCTTGAAAACCCTTCCCCCTCGTCGTAGTAGCTTTCGTCCAAGTCTTCCTCCCCATTTCATGAGGCCTTTTGGCCGAGAGGTACCCCCCTCCTAGGGGTGCTAGCCGAAACCTACCCCCCTCCTAGTGGTGTTGTTCTCGTAAATACCCCCCCTCTTGGTAGAAAATACTCTCCAAGTATTGTTACAATTCCAAAATACCTTGGCCCAAATACCTTGTAGTATTCCAAGGTTACACCTATACTAAAAGCCCAGAAATACTATTATACTTCCCTTCAGCCACAAAAACGAAACCCTAAGGAAAATCTTCATAGTCGGTTGAAATATTAAGAAGAAGTTGCGTAGAACTTCTAAGGGTTGTTTGGAGCGGGTTGGAGCACCCAGAGTAGGAGCTAAACGTTGCTCAGGATCGACATTTAAACTTGGATAATTTTGGGCTTATCAAGGTAAATACTCTTGACCTTCTGTTGTAATTGGAAATCACATACTGTAGTAGTATAGAATAGAACTGTAATAGAAGGATATTACAGAAAAGAATTGAACTGAAATCACATCAGAAGAATATTAAAGAAGAAGATTAAACTGTACTTACATAGGTCTGTATTTACAGTAGACTTGTGTAGCTTAACGCAGTGGAAGTCTTTGCCCGATTTTCCGTAGAAATAGAGAACCTACTGCTTAGAATATTCTACAGAGTAGTCTAGACGTTGATAGACGTATATGGCCTTTATAGGTTGAAAGTTCTGCAAGTAGCATGTTCTACTTGAAAGGTGGACAAGGCTAGCCGGGTTATAGCCGTGGAGCGTTTTGCTAATAGTCGATAATCGTCGCGAGGTATGTGATTCTTCCTATCCTCTTG
Organism: Przewalskia tangutica; assembly: GCA_029844215.1. Taxonomy (NCBI): domain Eukaryota; kingdom Viridiplantae; phylum Streptophyta; class Magnoliopsida; order Solanales; family Solanaceae; genus Przewalskia; species Przewalskia tangutica. The sequence continues at coordinate 92,734,713 of CM056726.1, read as the reverse complement.
AGCATGATATTTTAAAAGAAATATATTTAGTACGGTAGACGTACGTGTGTTAACTGAACGTAGTTTTACGGCAATGTCTTTTTCCTTAAGCCTGAATAATAAGAATCTTGAAGTATTTCAAGAGAATTAAGAAACCTTTTTGAAAGAAGAGTAATGCTTAGTTTTAAAAGCTTAAGAGTTATACTAGCTTTATGGGAAGTTAGGTATAACGACTTAAGAGAGATAAAAAGAATGGTTTACTGATCTTAAAAGATAAGAGACTTGACTTAATTAATATGAATTTTGTTAAAAAGGTGTGAAACCTCATTCGTGAGTAATGAGTGCTTGGTTTTTAAAAGGGATAATGTTGTACTGATTTCGGAAATCAGAATAAGTATCGAACGCACCACTGCAGCGTTAATAAAGGGAAATGTTTTGACTAATAAAGGTATTATTAAAACCAGTAGAAACCCCCATCTGCATAGAAGCTAAGATGAGACAAAATGATATTACATTTCCTAGATCATGGATGCTTTAATAAGATTGTTATAAACAAGAATAACCTACTCACATATAAGGCATATGTTTCTCAAATTGTTTTAAAGGAGAATTACATCATTAAGTGATTAAAACTATGAACTACGAAACCTTTCGAAAATGAGAAACTTGAGCATTTGAAATTAGGCAAACTTGAACGTTTGGAAAATAATGTGGTTACTTGATTTTACAAAGGAAGTGTTTTGGTTACTTAAAAAGATAGTCACTCTATTTTTATACTACTGGTATTGTGTGACTTTTGTGAAAGAAACGGATCTTTTAAAGAGTTAATGTATGAAGTACTTTGGGGATAAAAACCCGAACTTGTTAACATAAAGTAGAAAGTACCTTGTGTGAATAACTTGATTGTGTTGGTTTGTGATAGCCTTGTAATACTTTCTTGTTGATTTGATAAGTAAACATGTTAGGATGCTACGTGTTAGTATCTTGTGATGTTTGTGTAAAGGGGTTTCCACTTGTTGTGTTTATGTTGTTTAAACGATAAGTCGTTATGTTAGTATTATATCACTCACCTCTTGACATGATTCCGGGTTAAGCCGCCTCCGACGCGGGTAGACTCAAAGTGTCTGTGTGACCTATGATTCGAGAATACCTCATGCGGGTGCAGTGTGACCTATGCGAGCTACGAGAGTTCCGTGTTAGTGTGCGCCTTTATGGTCATGCGGTCTATGTGGCTACGCGGATTGCGAGTCCAGGCGTTGCGGGAGTAGCTACCTCGATGCGAGGAATACCTCATGCGGGCCATCGAGTGGCCTATGCGCGAATCACGGAAGTTCCGGGACTATACGCGCACATTAGATATCGCGACGAGTGGCGGCCGATCATGTGGCGGTCTAGACAGATCTCATGATACGCTTTATGACCTTGTTGGTACTGTGGGTTTTAGTAGTCGGATATGCCTTCGCATTACCGTGACGGTTTTATTATGACACAGTGGGACCGTGTTCATGTGTATTCCTTGGTGCTTTTATATCATAGATCGGCAGCGGTGAGGAAGGTATTCCACGCATGATTGATGTTGTGGCGTGAGACCCATAGTTGTAATTGAGTGATGACTTTGAGGCGTGAGTCCACGACTTGACATGATTGCTTATTTATCAGGAATCGTAGTTTGGCTATCATACATGTCTCCCGCTTTATATAGACTACTATGATTTCGATTCTGATATTTTCGGGCCACATACTTGGTACTGCAGATCGACCTCCTTCGAGGCCGTTCATGCCACAGGTAGAGGTACACCAGCCGTCGATCCTCGGTCTTAGGATCACAGTTCAGCGTTTGGGAAGCTCCGTTTCTCCGGAGGCTTATCAGTGGCAAAGTCCCCTGTTGTTGTAGGTACTTACATTCAGGGGTATGGCGCGGCCCTATCCCGCCATTGTTGTCATATCATTCTTAGAGTGCAGTAATCTTGTGGCGAGTTTGTAAAAGGATGTAATCGGAGTTAAGTTTTTATATATATCTTTGAAAGGCAACTTTTCTCGAATAACTATTTCACACTTCATTTTATTTCATGTCTTGTTTTATATTCCGATTACTGATGTATGTCTACTGGGTGCACAGGGTAGGCACGATCCACGCCGGGTTCGGGTCGTGACACTAGCGAGGTCCAGGTGATAGAGGGGTTATCGTATGAGGAGAGTCCCATAGCAATACTCGATCGCCAGATCAGGCGTCTGCAGACCAAGGATGTGGCTTCCGTCAAAGTCTTGTGGCGGAATGATAATAGGGAGGAGATGACTTAGGAAGCGGAGGAGGACATGTTGAGGAAGTATCCTCACCTATTCTCTACACCTTCATGTAATTCATTTCCCTTACTTATCAAGTTTTAATTGAAGTATTTTTGCTTAAGTGATATTATGTGGCCACGTGTGGCATTATTGGTATGTGGGGGTTGTAAAAAGAGAATATGTCGCAATCTATAAGATTGACTCCGAAAGAACAATCGGAGACGAATGTTTCTAAGGGGGGAAGAATGTTACACCCCGTAATTTCAGGACATGTTTATAACAACGTATGTAAGAACTCAAAAATGTTAAGATTTGAGACTATTAAAAATTTATCGGAATTATGGAAATGTTGGGAAACGAAATATTGCAACGAACGAGAGGGTGACACGTGTCACCCCCCCCCCCCCTTGAATTGTCATGGTCGAATGGACCAAGGTTAGAATGGTCATTTGACCAATGTAAAGATTAGCAAGTCTTGCTAGGCTAGAGCTTGATAATATTGACTAAGTCAAAGGGCCACTTGGCTTGATCTTTTAGTGAAATGCATCCAAGCCACCCATATGTGCTAATCTTGACCCTCCATAGTGTTATTTAAGCATACTAGTAGCAAGACAAGGCTATTTACACTTAGAAAAATTTGAAGAACTCTTGTTCTTGCTAGCATGCTCTCGGGTTTGGGTCAAATTGCAAGACAAAAAATTTCATTTGTTGTTCAATAATATCCATACTTTAAACCAAGGTTCCTAAGGGTATTGTAAGGGTATCTCAATAGAAAGATCCCGGGAAAGTGTCGTTTTTGCATTAGTCGCAAGGTGAAAACCTAAGTCACTTTCATAGGTTTGGATTGGAAATTGAAGGAAAGTTGTTTGTGATCTTCTAAGGGCTTCAAGTGGAAGATTGGAGTGTCAAGGAGAGGCTCTAAGTTGCTAGGGAGCGACTTCGGATCTTGATGTTGGATTAAGGCTCGTCAAGGTAACAATCTTGTTCTCTTAAGTGTTATAAGATTACATATTATTGTAGCCTTACATTTTAACTAGCATGAAGTATATATATTGAGGATTGATAAGTGTTATGGATATTGGAAGCCTAAATCTGAAATGACATTGTTAGCCATTTGAAATTGAAATACAATTTGGTCGATAATTAGAATCGTCGCATGTTATCTACTTGAAGATTGTAGTTGTTATAATCGATTGCGGCTTTATAACATGTTATACTAAACAACTTGAATTGAAAAGGAATTGGAAAGGATGATATGTTGTTGCACCTTTTGGCCGCGAATGGCATTGCCTTTTTGGATTAGTTTGATATCAATTGTGGGGCAGAATTTTACACGTCCTATTAGGCGTGTAATCCCCTGTTGTTAGCTACATTGTTGAGCCTTAAATGTTGCATGTTTGGTTATTGAATTTGGGCCTTGAAAAAGGTGGAAAAGTACGTAGAAACAAAGGAAGTGATGTCCGATTTTCCGTAGAATTTATTGACTTTACACTTAGAATATTCTACATTTGAAGTTAGAAGTTAATAGACGTATTATGGTCATTATAGGTTGACATACTACGTACGACATATTGGACTTAACAAGTGGATTGAACCGAAGAGGTATGTGAACTATCATTTCTTTTCTAGCATGATTCCAAAATATGCCGGTGGTGCTTATGTTATGTATGATAAGCCGGTAGTGCTTATGTTATGTATGATAGCCGGTTGTACTAGGTTATGTTATTCTTGCGGGTTAAACCCCCTGGTTACTACTTATTCCATGGATTTGCTACCCATGATGCGAGTGTGGCGTTTGTACTCATTATGGCCCACCGACCCACGCGGTGAAATAGTCCTATGCGGGTGAAATAGTCTCATGTGAGGCGGATGACCTCATTGCGGGTCCACAGGACCTATGCGGGTGAAATAGTCCCAGGAGTAGGATTGCTTAATGATACTACGGGCGGGTGGCCCTACTTTGATCATGAGGCTCCTATTTTTATGCAGTAAAGTATACTCTTATTTACTCTCATTGTTAGTAAGGCACAGTGTACTGTTATTTGAGTTATCATACATGTCTCCAGCTTTATTTTTAGACTTTATAATTTCATTTTAGTACTTTCAGTTTTACATACTTGGTACATCTGTTGCATCGACTTTCCTCGGGGTTGCGTTATGCTCATGCCGTAGGGTAAGCGGTGGTGGATCCTCATTCTTAGGATCACTGATCAGGTGTCAGAAGCTCCATTTCTCCGGAGGCTTGTCTTTTGGTACGGTTTCCCTGATGTTGTAGATTTATGTACATTCAGGGGTATGGCGGGGCCCTGTCCCGTCACAGTTGTTATTCTTAGAGATCTGTAGTCATATCTTGTGGATTGGGTTGTAAGAACAAGGATGTAATTGTTTTTATTTTGGGTTATGTATATTTCCCGGAAGGCGGCCTTATCGGCTAGCCTGTTGATATTTGCTGTTAAGTATTTTATGAGATTTGTATGTTCTGCTGTTATTCTCTGATGTATAACTGTAGGGGGTGCTCAGGTAGGGCACCAGTCGCGGGCCCGAGGTCGGGTCATGACAGTTTGATCGTCAGGGATATTCGGGAGCAGGTTAGGGCTCCAGGGCTGCAGGTTCACAAATGTCTGAGAGTAGTAGCCAGGGGAAGCCACCTTTGCCTCGGTGTGGTCACTGTGGCAGATTCCATTTTGGGGAGTGTCGTACTACTTCGACAGCTTGTTATGCTTGCGGCTAGCAGAGTTATTTGGTGAGAGACTGTCCGACCAGAGGTGGCACTGGTGGGATAGCACAGTCTATTGGATCAGTTGTGTGTTCTTCACCTTCAATAGCTAGGCAGGATGTTCATGCACCGGCAGGCCGTGACAGAGGTCGTGGTGGGAGTTCCCAGTTTTAGCGGTCCTTTGACCCGCCTATATGATTTCAGTTAGTTATAACGACTTTATGAAATGTTAAAGATGTCTTAGTTTCTAAAGCATAAAGTTAGTATAACGGCTTTATGGGAAGTTGGTTATCACAACTTTATGAAAGGTTAAGGGAATGGTTTTCTCAAGTAATGTAAACAATGATAAATGGCTTGAAATAAAGAAGGGCAATTTAATTTAAAGGCATCAATTGCTTAAAGTTTTAAAGGGTCACTTGATTTAGAAGCCTAAAAATGTATTTCTAAAACTGTAGTGACTTGTTTGAAATGTAGACAAGCCTTGATACTACGGGTGTTAGTATCTTGGGGTTTTATGTAAAAAAGAGTCTTTTGAAAAGAATGGAAGTACGTAGTACTTTGGGTTAAATTCCCGGATTTTTATGTGATACGAAAGTGCCTTGAGTTTGTAAAATGAAATTCATTTTTGTATGATATTGAAAGTCTAAAGATTTTATGAACTTGCCTATGCTTGCTTGTGATAGCCTTTGAGTGCAAGTATTATATTTTTACTCTGCCGTGACTCTCAGTTGGAGGGCCGGTTGTCTTGTTGTGAATTTACTTGGACGTACCGACAGTGATGGAGGATTCCACGGGTATGCTTCCCTTGTGATTGATCCTTGGACATGCTTATACGATGAGGGATTCCGGGGCATGCGACCAGGATGCGGGTTAAATTCCCGGATGCTATTATTACTCCATGGCCATGCTTATACGATGAAGGATTCCGGGGCATGCGACCATGTTATATACTATTACTCCATGGACTAGCTCCCCATGAAGATATATGTCACGACCCGACCCCGGGCCGCGACTGGTGCCCTACCTGGGCACCCTTACAGGTATACATCAGAGATAATCAGCGGAACATACATCAAACTTATAAAATAACTCAACAAGACATAAACAATAGGTTAGCCGATAAGGCTACTTCCCTGGAAATATATATACATATATAGCCAAAAGCAGTTACATCCTTTTTCTTTTCTTTTTTTTCTTTACACAACCCAATCCACAAGATATGACTACAGACCTCTAAGATTTTGGACAAATACTACGACGGAACAAGGCTCCGCCGTACCCTTGAATATACATATCCATGACAAGATCCGGAACATTGGAGCCATCTCAAAATGCTGAACCAGGATCCTAAGCCCGCGGATCCACAATTGTGTACCTAAACCTGCGGACATGAACGCAGCCCTCCGAAGGAGGTCAGTTGTTACACCCTGTAAGTCCAGGAAATGTATAAGAGAATGTACGTAAGGAATCAAGACTTGAAAATTGCTACGAAAGAAAGAATTGTTTTTCCGACGGAAAATCTTCCGAACATCGGAAAGGAAAAATGTTCGTTGATGAGAATTGGATTCTCAAAATGCATTATTTGAAGAGTATGAAATGTATTATCATTATGGAAATTTATTTTTACGGATTTGGTCACGTGGGGCCCACCCGAGAAACTTTACGTTTTGTGGGGCCCACGAGGGTTACAAAATTTTATGGACGAATGGGAGGGCGACACGTGGCACCCCCCCCCCCCCCACATAGTCTTGGACGAATTGAGGCAAGGGTAAAATGGTCATTTGACCATTGTGGATGACAAGTCTTCAAAACTTGAGATTATTGACCAAGTCAACTTGCCACTTGGATAATATTTAATGTTCTTCATCCTAGCCATCCATATGTTGTAATCTTGACCCTCCATTGTGTTATATATACACACTAGTAGCAAGACTCAGCTCCAACACTTAGAAAAATTTCAAGACCTTGTTCTTCATTAGTGGTAGCTCTCGGGTTTGAAGAAAAATCCACACAAAATATTTTAGTTTGTGATTCATTATTCACAAGAATTTAACCCAAGGTCCCTAAGGGTTTTGTAAGGATATCTCAATAGAAAGATTTCGGAAAAACGACGTTTTCACGTTAGTCGCAAGGCGAAAACCTAAGTCGTTTTCACAAGTTTGAATTGGAAATGGAAGAGAAGTTGGTTGTGAACTTCTGAAGGCTTCAAATAGAGGATTGGAGAGGAAAGGAAATGAGCTAAGAATTGCTAAGGAGCGACTTTGAATCTTGGAATTTATAAGGGCTTATAAAGGTAACAATTCTTGTCGTTTTAGTAATTAAGATTACTTATTGTTGTAGCTATGTATATTAGCAAGCATGAGGTATATATAATGAAGTTTGATAAGTGTATTGACTATTGGAACCCTAATCCGAAAACTAGTATGTTTATACCTTAAGATTTCAATTCAATTTGATTATTAGTTTAACTCGTCACATGTTATATAAAGAAGAAATTATAGTTGTTGAAGTTGTTTATGACTATATATTATGTTTGACCTAAGAACTTGGATTGAAAAAGAATTGAAAAGGACTTTGTGTTGTTGTATATGTTAGCCGAGAATGGCTTTGGATATTAAACTACTTCGTATGAATTGTGGGGCAAAATTTTACACGTATTGTAAAGTGTGTAATCCCCTTTGATTGGTTGTTGTATTGAGCCTTAAATGTGGCATGTTGGTTATTGATTACGGGGCCTTGAAAAAGGTGGAAAAGTATGTAGAAACAAAGGATGTGCTGCCCAATTTTTCGTAGAATAAGAGACCGTATACTTAATATTATTCTACGTTAGAACTAGAAATTGATAGTCGTGTTGTGGCCATTTTAGGTTGAAACTTCTACGTGCGGCGTATTCGACTTAGCTTGTGGATTAAGCCGAAAAGGTATGTGAACCATCTCCTCTTCTTCTAGCATGATTCCTTATGGCAAAGTAAGTAAGTCTTACTCCTTAAATGATCCACTCCTTTATTGTACTTGGATTGCCTAATATAGAAGTTGTTCTATATACTTCCTTGATTGTACTTGGATTTCCTAATATAGAAATTGTTCTATATACGTCCTTGATTGTACTTTGGATGTTTAAATTGGAAGTTGTTATAATCCATTACCTTAATGAAGTTTGGATTTTCAAAAGTGAAAGTATTTGTTACACCCCGTAAGATTCGAGACTAGTAAAAATTTATCGGAATTATGGAATTGTCGGAAAATGAAATATTGTGACGAATGGGAGGGCGACACGTGTCACCCCCTTATGGTTGCCTTGGACGAATTAGGCAAGGGCTAAAGGGTCATTTGACCTTTGTAGGATGACTAAGTCTTGCAAGTAGTGAGCTTGAGAATATTGACTAAGTCAAAGGGTCCACAAGGCTTGATATTTAATAAGACCTCATCCAAACCACCCATTTGTTTACATCTTGAACCTCCATTGTGCTATATTATACTACTAGTAGCAAGACACAGTCCAACACTTAGAAAATTTTCAAGAAATTGAAGAACTCCCTCTAGTTGCTCTCGGGTTCACTTGCATTTGAAAGAGAAATTTTTTTGTTTCTTGTCCAATAAGCTCCACACTTTAAACCAAGGTTCATGAGTGTATTGTGAGTGTATCTCAATAGAAAAATCCCGGAAAGAGAGAGTTTTCGTGTTAGTCGCAAGATGAAAACCTAGTTGCTTTTCTAGGTTTTGTTTGGAAGATTGAAGGAACTTTGTTGGTATTGTTCTAAGGGTCTCAAGTAGCGGATTGAAGTGTCTTGAAGAGACTCTAAGTTGCTAAGGAGCGACTTCGGATGTGAAGTTGGATTAAGATTCGTTAAGGTATAATCCTGTCTCTTAAAAGTATTACAAGATTATATATATATTATTTGTTGTTAGCTTTACATGTTGCTAGCATGAAGTTTATATGTTGAAGTTTGATAAGTATTATGGATTGATTGTAGCCTTAAATCCGAAATGTAATGTAAGCCATGTGAAGTTGGATTACAATTTGGTCGTTTGCTAGAATCGTCGCATGTTACTTACTTGAAGGTTATAGTAGTATAATCGCTTGCGACTTGATATCATGTTATGCTAATAACTTGGATTGAAATGGAAATTGGATAAGAATTGGTGTTGTTGTACCCAATGTGGCCGAAATTGGACTAGTAATTTGTATTAGTTTGATATCTATTGTGGGGCGGAATTTTACACGTCTAGTAGGCGTGTAATCCCCTATTGTTAATTGCATTGATTGGGCCTTAAATGTGGCGTGTTTGGTTATTGAATTCGGCCTTGAAAAAGGTGGCAAAGTAAGTAGAAACAAAGGAGGTGCTGTCCGATTTTCCGTAGAATTTAGTGACTTAGCACTTAGAATATTCTACATTTGAAGTAAGAGGTTAACTGACGTATTGTGGCCATTATAGGTTGAAGTACTAAGTATAGCGTATCCTACTTGGCGGTGGAATAGCTATCAAGGTTGAAGTACTTTGGAGCATTTTGCTACTTGTCGATAAATCGTCGCGAGGTATGTGAACCTCTTCCTTCCTTTGGCATGATTCTATGTATGGAATATACATATGGTATTATTTCTTGTTTCCTTCTACTCTTAGAAGTTGAGAGGTATGTGTGAGATTTACTCTACGTAAAGTTTATGTCAAAGTTATCCTAATTCCTTACCGAGTCTTATGGGGGATGTTGGTAAGAGTCGTTAGGAGGTACTTTGGAGCCAAGTTGACTTGGCTAATTTATGGCACGAATGAGAATAAGTATCGAGCAAGCCATTGCAGCGTTAATAAAGGAAAATGTAATGACAATTGATTATATTAAAATGAGTAGAATTCTCCATCTGCATAGAAACTAAGATAAGACAAAATTGTATTACATTTTCTAGATCATGGCTGCTTTAATAAGATCGTTATTATCAAGTATAATCTACTCACACTCATAAGGCATATGTGCTTAACTTAAAGAATTTACGTTATGAAGTTTTAAGACTATGAACCTTAGACTCATAAAAGGTTAAGAGACTAATTGTATTTTGAAAGTTAAGAGAATTGATTTGAAAGTATATAATACTTAGTTTTACAAAGTATAAGTCTCTTGGTTATAAAAGGAATGAGTTTGTCTAAAACCATAAAGGGTTATAACGGCTTTATGGGAAGTTGGTTATAACGGCTTTTTGGAAGGTTAAGAGAATGGTTTTCTCTAATAGGGTAAACAAAGAAATAACTTGAATTAAGGAAGGGCAATTTAATTTAAAGGTATCACTTGCTTAAAGCTTTAAAGTAAGGGTCACTTGATTTAGAAGCCGAGAAATGTATTTCTAAAGTATAGTGACTTATGTGAAATGTACACAAGTCTTGATACTACGGGTGTTAGTATCTTGGGGTTTTATATGAAAAGGAATCTTTTAAAAAGAATGGAAGTACGTAGTACTTGGGGTTAAATTCCCGGATTTTTATGTGTGAAACGAAAGTGCCATGAGTTTATAAAAATGGAAGTCTAAAGGTTTAATGAACTTGCATATGTTTGCTTGTGATAGCTTTGAGTGCAAGTATTATATGTTTACGTTGTCGTGACTCTCAGTTGGAGGGTCGGCTGTCTTGTTGTAAGTTTACTTGGGCGACGCATCGGTGATGTGGGATTCCACGTATGCTTCCATTATGATTGATCCGACATGCTTATACGATGTGGGATTCCGGCATGTGACCGGGAGCGTTAGATTCGGTTGTTTTATTACCCATGGCCATGCTTATACGATGAGGGATTCCGGGGCATGCGACCATGCTATGTACGATTATTACTCCATGGGCTAGCTCCCATGAAGACATGTACCCACGATGAGGGATTCTGGGGGCATGTTATATTATTACCCCATGGGCTAGCTCCCCATGAAGACATACACCTACGATGAGGGATGTCGAGGGCACGTTATGGCCATGCTTATACGATGAGGGATTCCGGGGCATGCGGCCACGTTATATATATATATATATATATATATATATATATATATATATGTGTTGTATATGTGTACGCCGACAGTGAGGTAGGATGCCACGGGCGCGTCACATGGTTATATGTTACACCTACACCGCTGGCGAGGATGTAGGATTCCACGGCGAGATATATATATGTATTGTGTATGTATGCCGACAAATGGTGTGGTATGCCACGGGCGCGTCACATGGTTATATGTTACACTTATGACTGTCGGCAGTGATGGGGGATTCCACGGGCACGCTTTGATATTTGTGTGATTTGATCGCGTCCCAGATTGGGTCGGGTAGTATATTCGTCCCTCCATAAAGGGCCGGATTATGTTAGGAAAGATAAGTAAGTTATATGGTAATGAACTTGACGATTTTTCCCAAGTATGTAAGTAAGAAAGTGACTATAACTTTTATTGAAAATGGGAAAAGATAATAAGGTACGATTAAGTTCATAAGTGATAATGACACGGCAGGATCTGGTATGTACTTATTTTATACTTGCCCCTGTCATTCTTTTGTACGCATGACCACATCGTACTTTATTTTTGTTCCATATTCGCACTTGTTATCGACCTTCGGGGGGCTGCGTTCATGCCCGCAGGTTTTAGGTACACAAGTTGGTGATCCTTGCTCTTAGGATCTCGGTTCAGTTTTTGGGAAAAAACTCCATTTGCTCCGGAGGCTTATCTCTTGGTACGGTTTTCCCTGAGGTTGTAGATTCATGTATATTCAGGGGTATGGCGGGGCCCTGTCCCGCCACAGTTGTTATGTTAAAACTCTTAGAGGTCTGTAGTCACATATTATGGGTCAGTTTGTAAAGGAAATGAGGCAACTGCTTCGGTTGTATATATGTATGTCCAGGAAGGTAGCCCTATCGGCTAACCTGTTGTTTTACTTCTGTTGCTTTATTTTGTAAGTTTCATGTATGTTCCGCTGATTTTCTCTGATGTATACCGTAGGGTGCCTGTAGGGCACCGCCGCGCCCGTGGTCGGGTCGTGACAAAAGTGGTATCGTGAGCGATTAGTCCTCGAAAGTGTCTGCCGTGCACCGTCTAGTAGAGTCTTGATTATCGCGTTAGGCACCACATCTATAATCAGGAGGCTGCAGGACATTTAGGATTGGTTTCCATTCTTCTCTCTTTGAGATCTGCAGTAGAGCTGTCATAGTAGGTTGAATCCTCTCTGACCCCTTCTTATGCAACAGTTATGCCTCCACGAAAGGCGACCAGGGCCCAGAAGGGCAAGGCAGCAGCACGAACTGCTAGTGGTACGCAGAGAGTTACCAGGACTCGGGCACAGACTATGCCTAAGGTAGTAGGCGGATCGGCGAGTTCAACACGCCTACCAGACAGAGAAGCCGAGAGCGCAGAGCTCCAGAGGTTCTCGTACCGAGCCTCCGCCCGCAGGGGAAGAGTTTAGAGATTATGGAGAACAGATCAGACTATTGACTAGCATAGTGGTAGGCAGGCTGTGAGCGGTAGCTAACCCTGAGCCGATAGCTGAGGATTCGGATTTTCCGGTTGTAGTCCACCCGAGTTTTATGGTTCGAGAACAGAGGATGATCCTCAAAAGTACGTTCGGCACTACAACGGACTATGCAGTGCTTAGGGCCTCGGAGACAGTCGCCAGGTTAGCTTACCGGTTACGCGATATTGCGTTGAACTGGTTTGAGTCTTGGGAGCTGTCGAGAGGTGTGGGTGCTCGTCCGACAGTTTGGGATGAGTTCACGGAGGCCTTTTGTCACGACCCGACCGCGGGCCCGTGACTGGTGCCTTACCCCGGGCACCCTAGTGATACAACATCAGAGAAAATCAGCGGAAATAAAAACTTACACATGAAACAAGATATACAATAATGAAATAAGAAAACAGACTAACCAAAATGGTTACCTTTCTGAGTATATAAATAAAAACTTGAACCCGAACAGTTACATCCCTTTTACAAACTCTGCCCACAACAGTACTACAGACCTCTAAGAATGTCGTAACAACAACGACGGGACAGGGCCCCGCCATACTCCTGAATGTAAGTACCTACAACGACAGGGGACTATACCAAAGATAAGCCTCCGGAGAAACGGAGCTTCCCAAAACGCTGAACTGTGATCCTATGAGCGAGGATCGACGACTGGTGTACCTCTACCTGCGGCATGAACGCACTTCGGCGAGGTCGATAACAGTACCAAGTATGTGAAATCAGAAAGTAGCATCAAATGAAATCAAAGCATTTTTAAAACCACTTACAAATACAACCAATTCAACCGCACATAGTGCCACAGCATAAACAAGAGCAAAAATAGATATAATGTAACAGGTCTTTTCTAGGCCGCTAATGATCGAAGCAAGGCCAATCGCCCATAGTATCATTATGCGTGCCTAATCCTGGAACTCCCGCAGTCCGCATAGGTCACAGCACCGCATTGAGGTATTCTCGACGGGGTAGCTAACCCGCTGCATCATCCTCGACTCCGTAGTCCGCATAGTCACACGCATCGCATGAGGCATTCCTCGTGACGGTAACACACCGAGTGATCATCCCGAACTCCCGCAGCTCGCATAGTCACACGCATCGCATGAGGTATTCCTCGCATCGGCGGTGGCAAGTCCTCGCATCATAACAAGTCGTGGGTATGTGATATAATAGCGAGACAACGCTTATCGTTTAACAACGTAAGCACAACAAGAATAACCCCCTTACAAAAACATCACAAGACACTAACACACGTAGCATCATAACATGTTTACTTATCAAACCATCTTACTACACTTTCCAGAAATCAATACAAGACTTTCATAAACAAATAAGTAAACCGTTCCTTTTATCTTTCTTAAGTCGTTATACCTAACTTCCCATAAAGCTAGTATAACACTTAAGCTTTTAAAACCAAGTATTTCTTTTCTTTCAAAAATGATTCATAACCCTTTTGAAATACTTCAAGATTCTTATTATTTAAAACTCAAGTCAAAAGACATCAATGTAAAACCAAAACAATTTCCATACCTTCTTTTTAAACCAATCTCAAGACAAAAGCGTGCCTTCCCTTTTTAAACTATTTTAAGACAAAACCATACCTTCCTTTAAAACAAAGGCACTTTTTCCTTTTTAAAGTCAAGTAGCAATATACTTTTAAAACCAAGGGTCTTACTCTTTTAAAAACAAGTAACCTATACCTTTAAATCAAGTTACTTCTCCTTTCCCAAAATCAAGTTGTTTATAAGTCAAGTTATCATTTTAAATCCAATGATAAAACCATTCTTATTTTCGAAATCAAGATAACTTTATTCTTTAAAAGACCACACACCCATTACTCATGAGTGAGGTTTTACAACTTTTTAACATAATTCAAGTCCTTAATATTTCATAACAAGTCACTTAACTTTGGAATCAAGTCAAGGACACAAAAGGAAAATCAACTTCCTTTAAACACACGTGCGTCTACCGCACTAAATATATTTCACAAATATCATGCTAGAAAGGATAGGAAGAGGTTCACATACCTCGCGACGATTATCGACAATAAGCAAAACTCTCCAAAGTACTCTAACCTTGCTCGCCTTTTCCACCCTTCAAGTAGAATACGCTACTCGTAGTACTTCAACCTATAATGGTCATAAAACGTCTATTAACTTCTAGATCCCTTCGTAGAATATTTCTAAGTACAAGGTTCCTTATTCTACGGAAAATTCGGCAGCACCTTCCCCCCCGCAACCACATAAATCTCCTCCTCTAACGAGGCCTGCTACCAAACCAACAATCCAGGGGGGGTTACACGTCTAACCGGACGTGTACAATTCTACTCCACAATAATACTACAAGTCTACTGTAAATACAGTTCAATTCTTATCCATATTCATTCTACATATAGTATACTCAACTATACATTACTACAACATGTAATTTCCAATTACAATAGGGGGATAAAGATCATTACCTCGATAAGCCCAAAATTATCCAAGTTTATATGTCGATCCTGAGCAACGTTTAGCTCCAATTCCTTACGCTCCAACCCGCTCCAAGCAACCCTTAGAAGTTTCTAAACAACTTCTCTTTAACACTTCATCTAAGCTATGAAGATTTTTCTAGGGCTTCATAAAGGAATAAAGTAGAATTTCCGGGCTCCTAGTATTGAAATAACTTTGGAATACTACTAGGAATACTAGGATAAGGTATTTGGGGCTATACCAACACTTAAAGAATTTTTCTACAAAGGGGGGGGGGGGGGGGAATTTCGGACTACACAAGAGAGGGGGGAGATTTTTGTGACTTAGAAACATTTAGGTGGATGAAGAAGTCTTGAAATCAATGGGGTATTTATAGATAAATCAATGGCTAGGATTAAAGCAAATGTAAGGTGAGGATGGGTACATGCTGGTAGTTGACCAACCATTTGTCCACCATAACAATGGGACAAGTGGCAAGCCACTTGTCCCACCCAAAAACCGTCCAACACACCACTAACAATCGGCCCACATGGCCTCAAGGGGGATGACACATGTCGCCCCCCTATTCGTCCAAAATATTCCATCTTCCGAAAAATATCTGTAATGCCAAAAATCCAAAAATAAAGTGGGCCCCACAAACCGTAAATTTTCCCCGTGGGCCCCACGTGACCGATTCCGGAAATAAAATTCCATAATTCTCAAATATTCCAAAAAGTCCGAATACCAAATCTGGGAATCCAATTCCCTTTAACGAACATTTTCCTTCTCAAAAATCGGAAACTTTTCCGTCGAAAAATCACATCTTTCTTCCTTTCCAATTTTACTGTCGTATTCTCGCACGTACGTCCTCATATACATACTCTGGAACTACGGGGTGTAACACCTTTCTTGATCACTTTTTGCCTCCTGAGATGAGGAGAGCCCGTGTAGATAGATTCTTGACCTTGAGGCAGAATGAGAGGACTATCAGGGAGTATAGCCTGGAGTTTGACTCCTTGGCCAGGCATGCACACACCATTGTAGCCGACATGGCGGATAGAGTTCATCGTTATGTGATGGGGCTAGACCGTCATATGATTACTGCATGCTTGGGGGTGGCTCTTCATCCCGGTATGGACATTGCCAGGATGCTGGCCTATGCGCAGGGGATAGAGGATAGAGAGATAGAGGACCAGATTGACTCAGGCCAGCCCAAGAGGGCCAGGACAATAGGGTCTCAGGGCAGTTTTCGAGGCGGACAGCCTCAGCAGCAGACTAGGTCCACATTTTAGCCGGCACAGAGTGCTCCTTCCCGGTCTTCTGGCCGGAGGTTTGGTCGCCGGGGATATTCGGGAGCAGGTCAGGGATCCAGGGCTACAGGTTCACAGATGTCCGAGGATAGTAGCCAGGGGAAGCCACCTTTGCCCCGGTGTGGTCACTGTAGTAGATTCCATTTTGGGGTGTGTCATACTACTTCGACAGCTTGTTATGCTTGCGGCCAGCAGGGCCATTTCGTGAGAGACTGTCCGACCAGAGGTGGCACTGGTGGGATAGCGCAGCCTTGATCGATCGCGGGTTCTTCGCCTTCAATAGCTAGGCAGGATGTTCATGCACCGGCAGGCCGTGACAGAGGTCGTGGTGGAAGTTCCCAGTTTTAGTGGTCCTTTGAACCGCCTATATGATTCCAGGTATGTCTTTGGCCCTTTAGAAACTTGTATGCATGATAAAGTTGTGGTATGTTTAAGTATCATAAACAGATTATATTGAGACTATGAATATGCTAGAAGGAGTTGGAAGTACGAAAAGATAATCTCTTTTGGGCTTATGATGGACGGATATGCGTGTGCGAGGTATTAGGGTCGTGTGTGGCATTATTGGTATGTCGGGGTGGTAAAAGGAAACTATGTCGCTAATTATAAGTTTGACTCCGAAAGAACATTCGGGGACGAATGTTTCTAAGGGGGGAAGAATGTTACACCCCGTAAGATTCGAGACTAGTAAAAATTTATCGGAATTATGAAATTGTCGGAAAACAAAATATTATGACGAATGGGAGGGCGACACGTGTCACCCCCCTTATGGTTGCCTTGGACGAATTAGGCAAGGGCTAAAGGGTCATTTGACCTTTGTAGGATGACTAAGTCTTGCAAGTAGTGAGCTTGAGAATATTGACTAAGTCAAAGGATCCACAAGGCTTGATATTTAATAAGACCTCATCCAAACCACCCATTTGTTTACATCTTAACCCTCCATTGTGCTATATTATACTACTAGTAGCAAGACATAGTCCAACACTTAGAAAATTTTCAAGAAATTGAAGAACTCCCTCTAGTTGCTCTCGGGTTCACTTGCATTTGAAAGAGAAATTTTTTTGTTTCTTGTCCAATAAGCTCCACACTTTAAACCAAGGTTCATGAGTGTATTTTGAGTGTATCTCAATAGAAAAATCCCGGAAAGAGAGAGTTTTCGTGTTAGTCGCAAGGTGAAAACCTAGTTGCTTTTCTAGGTTTTGTTTGGAAGATTGAAGGAACTTTGTTGGTATTGTTCTAATGGTCTCAAGTAGCGGATTGAAATGTCTTGAAGAGACTCTAAGTTGCTAAGGAGCGACTTCAGATGTGAAGTTGGATTAAGATTCATTAAGGTATAATCTTGTCTCTTAAAAGTATTACAAGATTATATATATATTGTTTGTTGTTAGCTTTACATGTTGCTAGCATGAAGTTTATATGTTGAAGTTTGATAAGTATTATGGATTGATTGTAGCCTTAAATCCGAAATGTAATGTAAGCCATGAGAAGTTGGATTACAATTTGGTCGTTTTCTAGAATCGTCGCATGTTACTTACTTGAAGGTTATAGTAGTATAATCAATTGCGACTTGATATCATGTTATGCTAATAACTTGGATTGAAATGGAAATTGGATAAGAATTGGTGTTGTTGTACCCAATGTGGCCGAAATTGGACTAGTAATTTGTATTAGTTTGATATCTATTGTGGGGCGGAATTTTACATGTCTAGTAGGCGTGTAATCCCCTATTGTTAATTGCATTGATTGGGCCTTAAATGTGGCGTGTTTGGTTATTGAATTTGGCCTTGAAAAAGGTGGCAAAGTAAGTAGAAACAAAGGAGGTGCTGTCCGATTTTCCGTAGAATTTAGTGACTTAGCACTTAGAATATTCTACGTTTGAAGTAAGATGTTAACGGACGTATTGTGGCCATTATAGGTTGAAGTACTAAGTATAGCGTATCCTACTTGAAGGGTGGAATAGCTATCAAGGTTGAAGTACTTTGGAGCATTTTGCTACTTGTCGATAAATCGTCGCGAGGTATGTGAACCTCTTCCTTCCTTTGGCATGATTCTATGTATGGAATATACATGTGGTATTATTTCTTGTTTCCTTCTACTCTTAGAAGTTGAGAGGTATGTGTGAGATTTACTCTACGTAAAGTTTATGTCAAAGTTATCCTAAGTCCTTACCGAGTCTTATGGGGGATGTTGGTAAGAGTCGTTAGGAGGTACTTTGGAGCCAAGTTGACTTGGCTAATTTATGGCACGAATGAGAATAAGTATCGAGCAAGCCATTGCAGCGTTAATAAAGGAAAATGTAATGATAATTGATTATATTAAAATGAGTAGAATTCTCCATCTGCATAGAAGCTAAGATAAGACAAAATTGAATTACATTTTCTAGATCATGGCTGCTTTAATAAGATCGTTATTATCAAGTATAATCTACTCACACTCATAAGGCATATGTGCTTAACTTAAAGAATTTACGTTATGAAGTTTTAAGACTATGAACCTTAGACTCATAAAAGGTTAAGAGACTAATTGTATTTTGAAAGTTAAGAGAATTGATTTGAAAGTATATAATACTTAGTTTTACAAAGTATAAGTCTCTTGGTTATAAAATGAATAAGTTTGTCTAAAACCATAAAGGGTTATAACGGCTTTATGGGAAATTGGTTATAACGGCTTTATGGAAGGTTAAGAGAATGGTTTTCTCTAATAGGGTAAACAAAGAAATAACTTGAATTAAGGAAGGGCAATTTAATTTAAAGGTATCACTTGCTTAAAGCTTTAAAGTAAGGGTCACTTGATTTAGAAGCCGAGAAATGTATTTCTAAAGTATAGTGACTTATGTGAAATGTACACAAGTCTTGATACTACGGGTGTTAGTATCGTGGGGTTTTATATGAAAAAGAATCTTTTAAAAAGAATGGAAGTACGTAGTACTTGGGATTAAATTCCCGGATTTTTTTGTGTGAAACGAAAGTGCCATGAGTTTATAAAAATGGAAGTTTAAAGGTTTAATGAACTTGCCTATTTTTGCTTGTGATAGCTTTGAGTGCAAGTATTATATGTTTACGTTGTCGTGACTCTCAGTTGGAGGGCCGACGGTTTTGTTGTAAGTTTACTTGGACGTACCGACAGTGATGTGGGATTCCACGGGTATGCTTCCATTATGATTGATCCTTGGACATGCTTATACGATGTGGGATTCCGGGGCATGTGACCAGGAGGCGGGTTAGATTCCCGGATTTGTTTTATTACCCATGGCCATGCTTATACGATGAGGGATTCCGGGGAATGCGACCATGCTATGTACGATTATTACTCCATGGGCTAGATCCCCATGAAGACATGTACCCACGATGAGGGATTCCGGGGGCATGTTATATTATTACCCCATGGGCTAGATCCCCATGAAGACCTGCACCTACGATGAGGGATGCCGAGGGCACGTTATGGCCATGCTTATACGATGACGGATTCCGGGGCATGCGACCACGTTATATATATATATATGTTGTATATGTGTACACCGACAGTGAGGTGGGATGCCACGGGCGCGTCACATGGTTATATGTTACACGTACAGCTGTCGGTAGTGATGTGGGATTCCACGGGCATGAGATATATATATGTATTGTGTATGTGTACGCCGACAGTGAGGTGGGATGCCACGGGCGCGTCACATGGTTATATGTTACACTTATGACTGTCGGCAGTGATGGGTGATTCCACGGGCACGCTTTGATATTTGTGTGATTTGATCGCGTCCCAGATTGGGCCGGGTAGTATATGCATCCCTCTATAAAGGGCCGGATTATGTTAGGAAAGATAAGTAAGTTATATGGTAATGAACTTGACGATTTTCCCCAAGTATGTAAGTAAGAAAGTGACTATAACTTTTATTGAAAATGGGAAAAGATAATAAGGTACGATTAAGTTCATAAGTGGTAATGACACGGCAGGATCTGGTATGTACTTCTTTTATACTTGCCCCTGTCATTCTTTTGTACAGTTATGATCTGTTTACTGTACTTTATTTCTGTTCCATATTCGGTACCTGTTGTACTGACCCCCTTCGGGGGGCTGCGTTCATGCCCGCAGGTTTTAGGTACACAGGTTGGTGATCCTTGCTCTTAGGATCTCAGTTCAGTTTTTGGGAAAAAGCTCCATTTGCTCCGGAGGCTTATCTCTTGGTACGGTTTTCCCTGAGGTTGTAGATTCATGTATATTCAGGGGTATGGCGGGGCCCTGTCCCGCCACAGTTGTTATGTTAAAACTCTTAGAGGTCTGTAGTCACATATTGTGGGTCAGTTTGTAAAGGAAAGGAGGCAACTGCTTCAGTTGTATATATGTATGTCCAGGAAGGTAGCCCTATCGGCTAACCTGTTGTTTTACTTCTGTTGTTTTATTTTGTAAGTTTCATGTATGTTCCGCTGATTTTTCTCTGATGTATACCTGTAAGGGTGCCCAGGTAGGGCACCAGTCGCGGGCCCGGGGTCGGGTGGTGACAGTATTTTACTTAAAGTACATAGAGTCTTCAAAAGGAAGTGGTTTCCAAATCTTTTGGCTAGTGCCTTAGTTTCAAAACCTAAAGGTTGTTATAATGACTTTAGAGGAGTCAAAGGAGTGATTTACTTAATTGATTTTAAAGAGGAGAAATGACATGATTTAAAGAGAAGTAACTTGTTTTAAAGGTGTGAGTTACTTGAGATTTTAAAGTTAAGAAACTTGATTTCTAAGGTTAAGAAACTTGATTTCTAAAGTTAAGAGACTTGAAGTATTTTGAAAGTTATGTAACTTGATTTGAAAGTATATAATACTTGGTTTTAAAAGTATAAGTCTCTTGGTTATAAAAAGAATGAATTTGTCTAAAAACCATAAAGGGTTATAACGGCTTTATGGGAAGTTGGTTATAACAGCTTTATGAAAGGTTAAGAAAATTGTCTATTTTGATTGATAGGCATGAGTTGCCTAGGTTGTGAAATTAGAAGTTACTTGATTTCAAAGTATTGAATGAATTTCTAAAAAGTGTAGTAACTTATTTTGAAAAATAGACATGTCTTGATACTACGGGTGTTAGTATCTTGGGGTTTTACATAAAAATGAGTCTTTTGAAAAGAATGTACGTATGTAGTACTTTGGCTTGTTTAAATGAGAATTATTTTATTTGTGCCTTTTTTTTTTTTTTTAGGTAAATGCTAATATTATAAAAGAAAGACGAAAAAACAGGTAGCTACAATCATTCGTCGAGGGTTCTCAATCCTCAACGTAAGCAATAAACAAGAAATGAAAGAGAGGAGGGATGGGCGCTGCACCCAAGGAGACGTTACAATGGGAGATTAAATCATGAAAATTAAATTCTTACTATCCGGTGCATTCCAAGATAGTATCTTCATTTAATTAATCAGTATCATTTGCACGCTTATTAGGTGCAATAGTTGAATTCGTGGGGGATATCAAGACTTGTGCATCATTGGGAATGGTTGCCATAAATGGCTTATGTCCCTCGGCATTGAATGCTACATTGGCCGAAACCAAATAACAATTCTTTGGTGTCTTGGAAAAGAATGACCCTTCGAATTCCACATAAGTTGATCTTCCAAGACTCATTTGAAGAGTAGACCCTTCGGTTCCCGTAGCCATCAAGTTTCCAAACTTTTTTGGACGGGCTGCCCCTTTGATTTCCACAACCATTGAATTCATTAGAAGAGGTGACACTTCGGTTCCCACCCTTAACAATTTACGATGTCCCATTGAATGAGATCCTTCCTTGGTATGCTCAGCAATTAAATTGCCCAAGTTACCAAGTCTCGTTTGAAGAGTAGGCTGTTCAACTTCCGCACGGTTTGCAATACCAAGAGCCATGGAAAGTGAACCAACTTCCGACCCTACAATCTTGAACCGATGACCCTTGGGTTTCAGTCTTGACCCGCGACCACCAAAAAGACCAATCAGCATCCCATGACCACCCTTCTGACCCTCTTTCAACCCGTAACCACCCCCAAGAAACGCCATTGACCCGTGCCCACCCATGGTACCCGTCAACCCCTCGAGAGGGGGTGACGTTTCGAAAACCGCAACACTTGAATTCCCAACAACCTCAACTCCGAAAGTTGCACCTAATGAATGAGGCGTGACATTGACAACCGCAGCAAATGAATGAGGCATGCCATTGACATCCGCACCCATTGAGTGCATCAAATTCCTATACCTCTTTTGGATAGAAAACCCCTCGACTTCCAAAACCTTAGCATTTCCTAGGCCAATTGGAAAAGAAACATTCTCGAACTCAACAACCAAAGGCTGGTGACCCATGGACTTTCCCCAAGACCCATGCCCACCCCCCTGACCCGAAATCAACCCGTGACCAACCTCTAGACCCGCAGTCACCTTGGAATCAAAAGTGGCCGCCGGAAAAGTCTCAATGCACTCAGAAGCCAAGGATCGGAGACCCAAGGGTTCAAACCACAAACCCTGAACATAAACACCACCCACCTGCAACCCGCAACCACCCTCCATACCCACTTTCGACCCGGGATCCCTATCAAGATCCGCAATCTCCCCGGAGTCCGGAGCGCCCACCGGAAACGCAGCAGCCTTACCGACGTCCAAGGTGCCTGCCGGGAGGTTGGGAGAATCAAAGTGTTGAAACCTCAACCCAAGATCACCAACAAGACCCTCTTGCACACCAAGAACATCCTCCTGCTCGCTAACAACCCAAAGACCACCCGCCTTTCCGAATACCCCACAAAATCCGGAGAAGCAACCGCCACCGCTAGAAGTCGCCTGATATGCAAACTTCAAATTCATATCCTGAATCTTGTAATCTTGAACAATCAAAATAATCTCTTTCATTCTTTTGGCTGAAATCTTTGTATTCTTTCTCATGGCTAGAAGGAAGATAATGCAAATCTTGAGCAATCTTTAATCAAGTTGGAGTATCTTCGTAGCAATCTTTGAACAAGTTGATAAACTCAAACGTAATAAACTCAAACAACTTCGTATCAAATTCAAGTAAGATGAACAAACGAACAATCTCATGAAATCAAAGATGAAATCAGATTTAAGGAGTATGAAATCTAAGATGAAATCATAAGAATGAGGCGGATTGCGAAGAGCGACTAGGGAGAAATGTTGAGAGCATTTTCGCCTATTTTATTTGTGCCTTGTTAGTACTTTGGCTTGTTTAAATGAGAATTATTCTATGTGTGCCTTGATAAGTACTTTGGCTTGCTTAAATAAGGATTTCTCTTGGTTTATGTAAAAAGAAAGGCATGGTAATTGTCTTGGTTTATATAAAAAGGAAAGACATGGTATTGTCTTGGTTTATGTAAAAATAAGGCATGGTAATTGTCTTGGTTTGTAAAGGCATGGTATTGTCTTGGTTTAAGTAAAAAGGAAAGGCATGGTATTGTCTTGGTTTAAATAAAAAGGAAAGGAATGGTATTGTCTTGGTGTGAAAGGCATGATATTGTCTTGGTTTGCTTGCATATGGGTTGCTCATATAGACATTCGTGCAAGTGTCATATTTCCACATCTCCGCGTCCCTCCATAAAGGGCCGGCAACTTGTTTCAAGGATACCATGGGTTAGCTCCCCATGGGGGGTGAGTGGTACACACTCATGGCGTGTTAAATTCCCGGGATATATATATAAGCCATGGATTAGCTATCCGTGATGCGAGTATCGTGTACCGATGACTCATTGCAGGTCCACATGACCTAAGCGGGTGAAATAGTCTCTTGCGGGTAAAATAGTCCTATGATAGGTTGCATTATAATACAGAGGGTGGTTGACCCTGGCACTGGCACGACCTTCATATTTTGAAACGGTATTGATTTCATTAATGAAAGGGTGCAGTGTGGTTATGACTTAAAGTGGAACAGTCGGTCTCATTGTTAAAAGCATAACTTAAAAGATAAAAAAGATTGCATTACTCTCATGATTGCAAGGTTCAGTGTGCTAATTGATGTTATATTATATCATGGACTGCCGGCAGTGAGGAAGGATTCCACGGGCATGATTGATATTATGGGCGTGAGACCCATGGTTATATTTGAGTAATGACTTTGAGGCCATGCTTCCCTGACTTGATATGACTGCTTATGGATTGTGTACTGTAGTTTGGCTATCATACATGTCTCCTGTTTTGTATAGACTGTTATGATTTCTTTACAGTATTTATTATTTCACATACTTGGTACATTCTTCGTACTGACCTCCTTCGGGGGGCTGCGTTCATGCCGCAGGTTTAGGTACGCAGTTTGGTGATCTGCAGGTGTAGGACCCTGCTCAGAGTTTTTGGATAGCTCCATCTGTTCAGGAGTTTATCATTTTGGTATAGATCCTCCAGTACAGGCTTTTGTACAGTTATGGGTACGGCGGGGCCTTGTCCCGTCATAGTTCAGTAAAACTCTTAGAGGTCTGTATTCATATGTGGGATTGGACTCGTGTACAGTGTAGTGTTTTTTATTATATATGTTATATGGCAGCCTTGTCGGCTTTGCCCTTGCATGTACGTTGGTTTAAAAAAAGTGTTATTTAAATTCCGCAGTTTTAATTGGGTTGTTAAGGTAGGAGGGTGCCCAGGTAGGGCACCAGTCACGGGCCCGGGGTTCGGGGCATGACAGAGTGGTATCAGAGCAGTCAGTCCTCGGAATGTCTACAGACCGTGTCTAGTAGAGTCTTGATTATCGGTGTGTTGCGCGCCACACCCATAAACAAGAGGCTACAGGACATTTAGGAGTTGGTTTCTATTCTTCTCACTCTGAGATCGTGCCCTAGAGCTGTGTTATTAAGATAATTCCTCTCTGACAGATTATTATGTTACAGCTATGCCTCCAAGGAGGGCAACAGTCGCCCAGAAGGTCAAAATAGTAGCAGGAGCTACCAGTCAGACTCAGAGAGTTGATAGGGCTCGTGCCCAGGGTGTACCGAATATTGTTCCGCAGTCGGCGAGTTCTTCTGCGCCAGGTTTTGAGGCCCCAGCACCATAGCCTACAGTTTCTCAGTTAGGGGAAGACTATAGGGTCATAAGGGAAGCAGTTATGTTATTAACCAAGATAGCGGTGCTATGGTTTCATCAGCAGGAGGTTATTAGGCCAGTACAGGCAGGTGTACAGAGAGTAGAGGGCCAACGCGGAGGTCAGCGTAAGAGGGCTAGACCGGTTGGTTATCCCGGTGAGTTTTTGGACGAGCGACCTCGATGAAGTGAGATATTTGTCCCACCTACCCGGTATTGTTATACCGTATTTCCAGTATGTACGTAAGGACGCGTGAAAAGTTTGGACTTTAAAGTGGCTTGGCGATTTATTTTGTTCACAACACGGTTAGAGTCGTTTTGACGAAACGCTTTTACAACTTGCGAAGGGAAAATTCCGGCTATGTCATTTTTAATTTTTGCGGATTTTTCCGAGAGACGAAACGTGTTGGACCAACAAGAGGGCGCCACTTGGCACCCTCTCGTTTGCGGACGTGAGGGGCGGACTTGGGACGATTTGGAGAGTGGGGTTGGTAGGATATTTTGTGTGTTGATTGATAAAGTGGGACCCACACACACTTGTCCAAATCTTGACCCTACACTTGCCTTGCACTTGGCATGATCTTGGCCATTGATTGGCCTTTGCTTGACCTATAAATACCCCTCCCCTTTGAAGACTTATTCATCCTAAAATGTTCTAAGTCTTAGAAATCCTCCCCCCTCCCTTGTGGTGTTCTCGTCCCTCCCCCTTGTGAGGCTTTAGCCGAGAGTCCCTCCCCCCTTGGCCGAGAGTACCCCCCCCCCCTAGTGGGGTAGGCCGAGGGGTAAACTAGGATAATTTTGGGCTTATCGAGGTAATATCTTGTCCCCTTATTGTAATTGGAAATTACATGTTGTAAGATTATATAGTTGAAGTATACTATATATATGAATCTAGCTTTGCGGCAATGTCTTTTGACTTAAGCTGAAAATAAAGAAAGAGAATCATCAGTAATTACATAGATCAGACATGAGACTTGTGTAACATTACCGTGAAGTAGAATTGTACACGTCGGTTAGATGTATAAACCCCGCGGTTGGCTTGATGGCCTCGATAGAGAGAGATTTACGCGGTGTGGGGAGGTCTTGCGAATTTTCTGTAGAATGTTCTACGATTAGACCTAGATGTTAATAAGCGCCTTGTGGCCTTATAGGTTGAAGTACCATGCGTGGCGCGATCTACTTGGCTTAAGGAGTAGCCGACGGTTTGTGATAGCCTTGTAATACTTTCTTGTTGATTTGATAAGTAAACATGCTAGGATGCTACGTGTGTTAGTATCTTGTGATATTTTGTGTAAAGGGGGTTTTCCCTCGACTGCGCTTAAAGTTGTTTGACTATCAGCCGTTATGTTGGTATTGTACCACTCACCTTGACTTGTTTCCGGAGGTTAAGTCGCCTCCGACGCGGTAGACTCAGCGATGCAGGACCATGATTCGAGAATACCTCATGCGGGTCCGAGGATCCATGCGGAACTACGGAGTTCCGTGTTAGTTTGCGCCCTTGTGGTCATGCGGTCTTTGTGGCTACGCGGATCGCGAGTCCGGGGCGATGCCGGGAGTAGCTACCCTCGACGAGTAATACCTCACGCGGCCTACGAGGTTGGCCTACGCGAGCTACGGAGAGTTCGAGGGCTAGACGCGCACATTTGATACATCGCGCGAGTGACCGGCTTTGATCATGTGACGGCCAGACAGATATCATGATACGCTTTATGACCCCGTTAGTACCGCTGGTGTTAGTAGTTTACGCCTTCAGCATTTACCTCCTGCATCGTTTTATTAGGACACAGTGGGACACGTGTTCATGTGTATTTCTTGGTGCTTTTATATCATAAATCGCTGGTGAGGAAGGTATTCCACGGGCATGATTGATGTTATGGGCGTGAGACCTATAATTACATTTGAGTGATGACTTTGAGGCGTGAGTCCACGACTTGACACGATCGCCTATTTATCAGGAATCGTAGTTTGGTTATCATACATGTCTCTGCTTTATAGACTATTATGATTTCATTTACGTGATTTTCGTTTCACATACTTGGTACTGTTGTATCGACCTCCTTCGGGGCTGCGTCATGCCGCAGTAAAGGTACACCGGTGTTGATCCTCGCCTTAGGGTCACGCTCAGCGTATGGGAAGTTCCGTTTCTCCGAGGCTTATCGATGGTATAGTCCCCGCCGTTGTAGGTATTTACATTCGGGGTATGGCGGGCCCCGTCCGCCATTGTTGTCGTATCATTCTTAGGTCCGTAGTAATCGCTGTGGCGAGTTGTAATGGGATGTAAATCGCTCGTTTTAAATTGCTTTATATAGATATGCCGTAAGGCAAGTTTTCTCACTATTGTTTCATACTTCTTGTTATTTCATGTTATCGTCTTATGTTCCCGATTACTCGATGTTGTATCACTAGGGTGCCCGGTAGGCACCACCACGCCCGGTTCGGTCGTGACATAAAGTGGTATCGTGAGCGCTTAATCCTCGGAAAGTGTCTACGTAACGATCCAGCAGTCTTGATTATCGGTATGTTGTGCACCACACCAATAATCAGGAGGCTATAGGATATTTAGGATTGGTTTCTATTCTTCTCACTCTGAGATCGTGCCTTAGAGCTGTGTTGTAAGTTGGACCCTCTCACGTATTTCTTTCCCTTACCGTTATGCCTCCGCGTAGGGCAAACCCGGGCCCAGGAGGGCAAGGCAGCCGAGGGAGCTGCGAGTAGAGTATAGAGGGTTACGAGGGCACAGGACCAACCATCACCTGAGTTAGGTGCTTCATTCGGGGAGTTATGCTACGTTACCAGCCCCAGCAGAGTTTAGCACGGCGGCAGCAGTTCCTACTGCGGCCATGATATATGAACCTTCAGTCCCACGACCGGGAACAGAGAATATAGATTGCAAAGAGACAACCCTGTTACTAGCTATGGATTTGGCTACCAGAGAGTATACCGATGTACCGCGAGTCTTGATGAATATCTTAGAAAGGGTTGTGCGAGAGTAATTCTTCAGTTAGGCTTGAGCATGGCCTGTGTACGGGCTTATGCGCAGCAGGCCAAGAAACGTAGAGATCGACGGGTTAACGAAGCGACGAGAAGAGGCCGTGACGAAGGTCCTTTGGCAACTTTCGAGTCGAGTCACCTCACCAGCAGATTAGATTATGCACATCCACCAGTGCAGAAAGGTCCTCCACAGTTTCGGGGCGTTCGGGTATGCAGAGTTGGTCGAGCTCCGAGCTTCCGCTCACTACACGTAGGTTCCACACCGGATTCGCTTTTTCCCGGTGTTCACAGCTGTGATGACGCCATCCCGGGAACGTCGTCTTTTGTTGGTGCTCAGATACACGGCGCCGCCGTGGCCGTGTGTCGAATGGGTGTCCTAGTAGGAGGACTCAGCCTTTAGGATCGGTGGGTAGTTCGTCACCTCCCTTAGCTATGCGCCCTACGGGGCAGGTTTGATTAGAACGACTAAGGGGAGTGAAGCAGTAGATATAGATATATCCTTAACCCTCTAGAGATCAGTATGTGTGATAAGATGAGTATATCAAAAGTGCTATGTTCTGATAGCAGCATGTTAGTTGTGATTAGAAATCATGGTTAGTATGAGGGTAAGATTGGACATAAGGGAAAGTGTGAGCCTTAGAGCTTTTTACGTAGAGACCTTAGAGGCAAGGCCATCGTGGGTAAAGGATTTATATTTTTACGTTTAACCCTTGTCGGAGTGCATAGTGCACGTGAGCTATGTTGTGGGATAAGTCCCTGAGTAGTGTGGAATGAAAGAGGGTAGTTGAGCTAAGAAGACCGCTAGGTTTTCGTAACGTGATTAGTGAGAGTTTTCCGGTTCGGGGAGCTAGCGTCTTGCGCGTTGCCGGGTCGGGTTGAGGCCACGTTGCGGGTCAACCCGCGGCCTGTATGGTGGTGGGGTCAGTTTGTGGTGGTCCCGCTTTGTGTTAGGGTTATGAGGGTGTTAGGCCCAAGTTTAGTTAACCAGCGTACGAGTTCGTGGATGCGTTCAATCAGTAGTCGGGCCGATGAGGTCAGCCCGTCTTATCTTTTAGTCCAAACCGTGTACTCGGTGGTATGTTGCGAGGCGTTATATCAGAAAGGTTGTAAGGCTGCACGGGGTGCCTACCTTTACCTTATGATGCAGTGGAGCCAGTGTTACTACTGCTTTTTCTGGAAGTTTTACCAGGCAGGATTAGGAACTCAGGTGAGTCTCCGTATCGCATTCGCCCTCGGGCCAGTGTGTGGATTTCAGGGGTAGCTGTAAGGATGGTTGTCTCCTGTTGAAGGAGTGTTTAAGCTACCATTTCAGTGTTCGGATGTTGCCTTATGAAGCCTTGTAGGGGCGGAAGTGTAAGTTGCCGGTCGATTGGTTCGATGTTGGCAAGGTTCAGATAGTTGGTTCAGGCTTGTTCCAACAGACTGTGGATAGGGTGAGGCTTATCTAGAAGAGGTTTTTGGCAGCTCAGAGAAATCGTGCGGATAAGCGGCGACGACGCTTAGAGTTCAGGTTGACGGTCGGTCTTCTTGAAGGTACCACCCCGGGATAGGGTGCGACGAGTTTTGGAAAACAGAGGAAACTTAGCCCGAGTTACTTTGGGCCTTTTGAGTTCATGTGATGGATAGGCCAGGTTGCCTATATGTTAGCATTTTCCGTCCGACTTAGGAGGCAGTACGTCCGGTCTTTCGTATTGTTATGTTCGGGAAAGTATCGGAGATCCATCCAGAGTGTTCCCAGTTAATGATGACCACGTTAGAGATAGTAACCCCGAGTTTTGGAAACTGAAGCAGTAACAGAAATGTGGTAAGAGTTCGAGTGTACAAGCAAGGTACGATACGTAAGGGAAGAAGCGAGCATGTATGGCGAGCATAGATGTGATCATTTCTTTTGTAAAGAGAAGGTGCGAAAGAAGTATATTTTAGAACCCCGAGAGAGGTATTGGTGGTGATGTTAGAGGTATTTCCTCGTGGACTTGGATGGAGGTATTTGCGCGGGTGTTTCTGTGGCCATGTGGGCAGGATTGTTCTCGTAAGTATAGTAGTGAAGACTATACTGGCGCGCGTTTGTTTTG
Organism: Przewalskia tangutica; assembly: GCA_029844215.1. Taxonomy (NCBI): domain Eukaryota; kingdom Viridiplantae; phylum Streptophyta; class Magnoliopsida; order Solanales; family Solanaceae; genus Przewalskia; species Przewalskia tangutica. The sequence goes on along the minus strand of CM056726.1, from coordinate 92,704,425 downwards.
AGACTTAGAAGGAACATTCGCGACGAATGTTTCTAAGGAGGGGAGAATGTTATACCCCGTATTTCCGCAGTATGCGTAAGGGGCGTACGTAGAAAATTTTGGACTTTAAAGTGGCTTGGCCGATTTATTTTTGTTCACAACACCCGGTTAGAGTCGTTTTTCGACGAAACGTTTTACACAACTTGCGAAGGGAAAATTCCGACTATGTCATTTTTAATTTTTGCGGATTTTTCCGAGAGACGAAACGTGTTGGACCAACAAGAGGGCGCCACTTGGCACCCTCTCATTCATGCGACGTGAGGCGGACTTGGGACGATTTGGAGAGTGGGGTTGGTAGGATATTTTGTGTGTTGATTGATAAAGTGGGACCCACACACACTTGTCCAAATCTTGACCCTACACTTGCCTTGCACTTGGCATGATCTTGGCCATTGATTGGCCTTTGCTTGACCTATAAATACCCCTCCCCTTTGAAGAATTATTCATCCTAAAATGTTCTAAGTCTTAGAAATCCTCCCCCCTCCCTTGTGGTGTTCTCGTCCCTCCCTCTTGTGAGGCTTTAGCCGAGAGTCCCCCCCCCCCCCCTTGGCCGAGAGTACCCCCCTAGTGGGGTAGGCCGAGGGGTACACACCCCCCCTGGTGGTGTTGTCTCGTATATATACCCCCCCCCTCTTGGTAGAAATACTCTCAAAAGTATTGTTGTTATACCCAAATTACCTTAGCCTTATACCTTGTAGTATTCCAAGGTTACACTTATACGAAAAGCCCAGAAATTGTAACGACCTGCCTGGGCCCAAGCATCGTGCCTTATCCGGGCACCCTAGTGATACAATCATCGAGAAAACCAATGGAAAATAAAACTTAAACAAGAAACAGATATATGAACATAAACAAAGCCAACCCAACGGTTACCTTCCAATAACATAATAAATACAACTCTTTCAAAACGAATGCAGTTTAATCCCTTTACAAACCCCGCCCACAACAAGATTACTGCACTTAAGATTTACAACAACTATGACGGGACAGGCCCGCCATACCCCGAATGTACAAGAACCTACAACTCAGTGGAACACATACCAAAAGATAAGCCTCCGAGAAACGGAGCTTCCCAAAACGCCAACCGAGATCCTAAGAGCGAGGATCCACGACCGATGTACCTACCTGCGGCATGAACGCACCCCGAGGAGGTCAAGACAACAGTACCAAGTATGTGAAATCAGAAAATATCAGAATGAAATCATACTAGTCTATATAAAGCAGAGACATGTATGATAACCAAACTACGATTCACAACATAAAAGCGATATGTCCAAATGTGACTCACGCCTCAAGTCATCACTCAAATATAACTATGGGTCTTACGCCCACAACATCAATCATGTTCGCATCATGGCCGCATGCCCGGAGTGCATCGGTGTAGACATGTCCATGATGCAACAATAATACCAATGCCCCACGGCCACATGCCCCGAATTCTACCTCGGTAGACACGTCCATGTGACATCAACAATAATATACTGGGTGATCAACCCTGCCGCATGGCCACATGCCCCCGGAATTCTACCTCGGTGTAGACATGTCCATGTAACCACAATAACAATATATCGGGTAATCAACCCGACCGCATGGCCGCATGCCCCCGGAATACTGCATCGGTGTAGACATGTCCATGTGACATCAACAACAAGACAGTAATCAAAATGGAAACATACCCGTGGAATTCTCCATCACCGCCAAAGACGCCCAAGTAAGTTCCCAACAAGTCGACCGCCTCTATCGAGACGCCAGAATACGTAAATACCACACTTGCACAACAAAGGCTATCATCACAAGCATAGGCAAGTTTCACAACAACAAGCATAGGCAAGTTTCACAACAACAAGTTTCACACCAACAAGCATAGGCAAGTTTCACACAACTCAAAGTACTTTCATTTTATGCCAAAGTCCGGGTTTTTAATCCCAAAGTACTACATACATTAAGTTCTTTTAAAAGAGATCCATTACTTTTATAAAAGTCACCCGATACCCGTAGTATTAGAATGACCAACCCACATTCCTTTTTCAAAATCAAGTAACAACATTCTTTTCCTAAGTTCCAGTTTGCCTAGTTTCAATTACTCAAGCTTCTCATTTTCAAATGCTCAAGTCACTTATTTTAGAAAGGTTTCATAACTCATAGTCTTAATCTCTTTTAAAACAATTGAGTAACATATGTCATATATGTGAGTAGTTTATTCTTGTTTATAACGATCTTATTACAGCAGCCATGATCTAGAAAATGTAATATCATTTTGTCTTATCTTAGCTTCTATGCAGATGGAGGTTTCTACTGGTTTTAATACAACACATCATTATTCAATACATTTTCCTTTATTAACGCTGCAGTGGTCTGTCGATACACATTCTCGATTCCCAAATCAAGAAACATTATCCCTTTAAAACCAAGTACTCATTACTCACGAATGAGGTTTCACACAAACATCCACATTAAAACAAATAAGTTAAGTCTCTTATCTTATAAGATCAAGTCTCTTAACTTCTAACATCAAGAAACCATTTTCACTACATAAGGTCGTTATAACTAACTTCCCATAAAGCTATTATAACACCCTATGTTTTAAACCAACCAAATCACTTAGCACATGTACGCTCACCGTACTACATAGTTCACAACAATCATGCTAGAAAAGATAGGAAGAGGTTCACATACCTCGCGACGATTTATCGACAATAAGCAAAACGCCCAAGTACTTCAACCCGTCGGCTACTCCTTAAGCCAAGTAGATCACGCCACACGTAGTACTCCACTCCTAAAATGGTCATAGTACTCTATCAAACCTTTCTTATCATTGAAGACTTATACCAATAAAAAGCCCTCAAAATCTACGGAAATTTCTACAAAGACTTCCCGCTTATACTCACTTTTCCATCTTTTACCAAGGCCGAATAACCGTAATATATATACCATATATATATATAAGGCGTAATAATTAAACAACATAAAGAAGGATTACACGCCCAAACGGTAACGCGGTTTACTATCACGCCCATAACAACAATAAGTAAAAGAAGGGGATTACGCGCCAACCGTAACGCGTTTACTATCACGCCTTCATAACAATACAATAATTAAAAAGGGATCACACGCCCAAACTAACGCGATTGAAAAATCTTCCCTTAAAAATGTAAATACCCAATGTAAATACCCAAAGTAAATACTGATCCAAAGTAAATACAGTCCTTAAGTTGGGGTCCTTGGCCAACTTTGTCCATTTTACTTATACAATTTACTCATTAGTCATCCAACTTATATTTCCATTCTTAATATAAGTTATAGTTACTTTGTTATTAGCTTCTTAGCAAGTAAGATACGTTTTACCATTTTAATGGCAAACGGCCAATCCTTTCTTTTAACAAGTTAACAAGATCCAACTCTTCCAAACTTACTCCATATATTATATAATCCATAATATACTTATAATATATGTATAACAACCAATTCACAAAGAGGTTTAAGTTCCACTACCTCAAATAGCCCAAAAATATCCAAGTTCTTAAAGTCGCCCAAGCAAGTCTTAGCTCCAAATCTTTACGTTCCAATCCGCTACAAGCAACCCATGTAAGCTCCTAACCAACTTCTCTTCAAGATTCAACTCCAAAAAGTGAAGAACACTTAGGGTTTCAAGATGACAACTTTCGCCAAGGCATCCCTTCAAGGCTGTGGTGTGAAATCTTTTCCAACTCTTGGTACACAATCTTCCTAACACCTTAGGGAAGAACACTTGAGAGTTTAAGAATTGTTGGACAAATTTTGCTCAAGAAATGGGGGCAAACCGAGAGCTCTAGGTCAAGGGAGAGGAGGGTTTTTCAAGTCTTCAAATGTCTAAGTGTGGAAGATTTCATCAACTAAGGGTGCATATATAGGACAACCAAGGGATAGGATGAAGGCAAGTGTGTGGTTGAGATTGGGGACAAGTGTGGGTGGGACCCACAAGCCACTTGTCCACACAAAATATCTAGCAAGACTTGGCCACTGTCTTGCCACTGTCTAGCTAATTTCGCTGCGGCCACCTGTGGGGTGACACGTGTCGCCTCCTACTGCCCAAAATATTTCATCTCCAAAATATCCATAATGGCCAAAATCTCAAAACTAAGCGGGCCCACAAAACCGTAAATTTCACCCGTGGGCCCCACGTGACCATTTCCTAAATAAAATTCCATAATTCTCAAATATTCTAAGAAGTCCGATACCAAATATGGGAATCCAATTCCCATTAACGAACCTTTTTCTTCACAAAACCGGAAATTTTCCGTTAAAAATCACATCTTTCTTTCTTTCCAAAATTTCGTCGTAATCTCGCACGCATATCCTCACCTATATACCCGGAACTACGGGTATAACATTCTTCCTCTTAGAAACATTCGTCCGAATGTTCATTCTAAGTCTCCAAACGCATTTGTGTCGGTATAGTCTTCACTACTATACTTACAAACCGATCACGCCACCAATGGCCAGAATATAACATGTGCGCAAAACTCAAATCCAAGCCAACGAGGAATCATTTCTAATCTTACAACAGCTCCCACTAGCTTCAATTTACTCTAAGGCCATTCCCGGCCTTCACGATCCGATTCTGGTTGAACGTTCCACGAACTCGTACGATGGTTACCTAAACTTGGGCCTAGCACCCTCGTGACCCTACCACCGGCGACCACCTCGAACTGACCCCACCTCAATATGGGCTGCGGGTTGACCCGCAAATGGCCCTCAACCCGACCCCTAAACGCGCCAACTCTTGTTCCCGATCCGGAACAATCTTACTAATTCACGTCATGAAAGCTACCACTTCCATCTCACACTACCCATGTAATTATCCCACAATATTTCCCCGCATACCAAGTACATCAAAAGACCAACCGTAAAATCACCCACTCAAGACGGCCTCGCCTCTAAGGTCTCCACGTATAAAACTCTAAGGTTCACACTTTCCATGCCCCACACTTATCCTTCCAACTAACCATGTTTTCTAACTTACAAACAACACAACGCTATCCGCATAGCACACAATAATAAGATCATCATATCGCGCAAACCAAACTCTCTAGAGGTTAGGATATACCCGAAACTACCGCCCACTCTAATCATAGGCACACCTGCAGGCGATAATCGTAGGCGCGATGAACCACCATCGATCCGTAGGTGAGTCGTAACATCCGTGCTACCCTTGGCCTGATAGCCTCGCAAAATGGCCTGCCGCCGCAAAAATAACAAGCTCCCCGCACCACGACACTCCCGAAATGCGTCTACCACATCGACCACACCGAGGTAGGGTGACCGCATCCGCCAACACCCTTACTTCCTCGAAACTCAACCTCGAGCCCCGACCGCTCCCGAATACTCTGAAGGTTGTGGAGGACCACTCGACCGGGCGGAGGTACAAAACTAGTATCTTTCCTGAGGCGGTCCGCCTCGAAAGTCACCAAAGGACCTCGTTGTTCGCCTCTTCGCCGATCTTGGTCATTCCGTCGACCTCCGTGCCTCACATCCTGCCGCATGAGCTGCGTGCGGCAATGTCCATGCCGCCAAGAGCTACTCCCGAACATGCCTCGACATGTAATCATCGAGCCCTCAGAACATATCGGTGCACTCGATCCTCCATACTAGCTACCAACGCCGGGACGCACGCCAATGAGTCGAACTCACATTGTACTCCCGAACCGCACGCCGCCTCGTCTAAGCATCAAAAATCTAAGACGCGTTCTCCTCATCTGCGGAGGCAAGAAGTGCGTGAGGAACGCCAAAACTCATCCCATACTGCTGAGGTGCATGCTCTCCCGAAAGCTCCTATGAATCAAACCAATCGATCATGCGGTATCACGCACCGATGCGAACCAAAGGTCACAGACTCGGTCTCTCAAGCCTTGATCACCCGCGTGATCGGCAGAATCGCCGGATGAACTCCTCGCGATCATCCTCGTGCCTCACCCATAAAACTCGTGGGCTACAACTCGTAAAGTCCCGTAGCCTCAAACTATCTCGCTTCGGGGTGAACCATCGTGCTATCGAATCGAATCGCCGTGATCCATTTATCCTCATATCTCGTCACGACTCGCCAAGAATCGGGCCATCTCCTTATAACCCATCTCCTCTCGCCTGCATCGTGGACTGAGGCTCAGTATCGCGGTCTCAGCAGCCATTGCCGCGCCTAACCTCTCGCTGGGCCGGGCGCTACAAAACCCGCCGTCAAGCACAACCTCGTGTATGCTCGCTGCGCGCTCGCATTTCTCTCAGATCTCACTAGCGGTTCCTCACTGCCTTGCCCTTCGTGGCTCTGGTTGCTCTCGCGGAGGCATAATCGTAAAAACGAGATACGCCGAGGGGTCCAACTTACAACATACTCTAAGGCACGATCTCGGAATGAGAAGAATGGGAACTAATCCTAAATGTCTCAGCCTCGATTATAGATGTGGTGCACAACACATCGATAATCAAGACTCTACTAGACACGGTGTAGACACTTTCCGAGGATTAATCGCTCGATACCACTTTTGTAACGACTGCCCGGCCCGCATCGTGCCTTATCCCGCACCCTAGTGATACAATCATCGAGAAAACCAATGGAAAATAAAACTTAAACAAGAAATGATATATGAACATAAACAAAGCAACCCAACGGTTACCTTCCAATAACATAATAAATACAACTCTTTCAAAACGAACATTTTAATCCCTTTACAAACTCCCGCCCACAACAAGATTTCATGCACCTCTAAGATTTACAACAACTATGACGGACAGGTGGCTCGCCATACCCCGAATGTACAAGAACCTACAACTCGTGGAACACATACCAAAAGATAAGCCTCCGAGAAACGGAGCTTCCCAAAACGCTGAACCGAGATCCTAAGAGCGAGGATCCACGACCGATGTACTCTACTGCAGATGAACGCAGCCAAGGAGGTCAAGATAACAGTACCAAGTATGTGAAATCAGAAAATATCAGAATGAAATCATACTAGTCTATATAAAGCAGAGACATGTATGATAACCAAACTACGCTCACAACATAAAAGCGATATGTCGATGTGACTCACGCCTCAAGTCATCACTCAAATATAACTATGGGTCTTACGCCCACAACATCAATCATGTTCGCATCACGGCCGCATGCCCCTGCACTGCATCGGTGTAGACATGTCCATGATGCAACAATAATACCAATGCCCCATGGCCACATGCCCCTGACTTACCTCTGTAGACACGCCCATGTGACATCAACAATAATATACCGGTGATCAACCCCGCCGCACGCCACATGCCCCGAATTCTACCTCGGTGTAGACATGTCCATGTAACCACAATAACAATATATCGGTAATCAACCCGACCGCATGGCCGCATGCCCCTGGAATCGTGACGGCAGACATGCCCATGTGACATCAACAACAAGACAAGAATCAAAATGGAAACATACCCGTGGAATTCTCCATCACCGCCAAAGACGCCCAAGTAAGTTCTCAACAAGTCGACCGGCCCTCTATCGAGAGACGCGGTAATACAGAAATACCACACTTGCACAACAAAGGCTATCATCACAAGCATAGGCAAGTTTCACAACAACTCAAAGTACTTTCATTTTATGCCAAAGTCCGGGTTTTTAATCCCAAAGTACTACATACATTAAGTTCTTTTAAAAGAGATCCATTACTTTTATAAAAGTCACCCGATACCCGTAGTATTAGAATGACCAACCCACATTCCTTTTCAAAATCAAGTAACAACATTCTTTTCCTAAGTTCCAGTTTGCCTAGTTTCAATTACTCAAGCTTCTCATTTTCAAATGCTCAAGTCACTTATTTTAGAAAGGTTTCATAACTCATAGTCTTAATCTCTTTTAAAACAATTGAGTAACATATGTCATATATGTGAGTAGTTTATTCTTGTTTATAACGATCTTATTACAGCAGCCATGATCTAGAAAATGTAATATCATTTTGTCTTATCTTAGCTTCTATGCAGATGGAGGTTTCTACTGGTTTTAATACAACACATCATTATTCAATACATTTTCCTTTATTAACGCTCGCAGTTGGTCCTGCCGATACACATTCTCGATTCCCAAATCAAGAAACATTATCCCTTTAAAACCAAGTACTCATTACTCACGAATGAGGTTTCACACAAACATCCACATTAAAACAAATAAGTTAAGTCTCTTATCTTATAAGATCAAGTCTCTTAACTTCTAACATCAAGAAACCATTTTCACTACATAAGGTCGTTATAACTAACTTCCCATAAAGCTATTATAACACCCTATGTTTTAAACCAACCAAATCACTTAGCACATGACGCCTACCGCATTTACATAGTTCACAACAATCATGCTAGAAAAGATAGGAAGAGGTTCACATACCTCGCGACGATTTATCGACAATAAGCAAAACGCCCAAGTACTTCAACCCGCTGGCTACTCCTTAAGCCAAGTAGATCACGCCACACGTAGTACTCCACTCCTAAAATGGTCATAGTACTCTATCAAACCTTTCTTATCATCAAGACTTATACCAATAAAAGCCCTCAAAATCTACGGAAATTTCGGCAGCACTTCCCCCGTTTATACTCACTTTTCCATCTTTTACCAAGGCCCGAATAACCGTAATATATATACCATATATATATATAAGGCGTAATAATTAAACAACATAAAGAAGGGATTACACGCCCAAACGGTAACGCGTTTACTATCACGCCTCCATAACAACAATAAGTAAAAGAAGGGATTACGCGCCAACCGGTAACGCGTTTACTATCACGCCTTCATAACAATACAATAATTAAAAGGGATCACACGCCCAAACTAACGCGATTGAAAAATCTTCCTTAATGTAAAATGTAAATACAAATTCAATGTAAATACACCCAAAGTAAATACGGTCAAAGTAAATACAGTACTTAATTTGGGGTCCTTTGACATCTTTGTCCATTTTACTTATACAATTTACTCATTAGTCATCCAACTTATATTTACATTCTTAATATAAGTTATAGTTACTTTGTTATTAGCTTCTTAGCAAGTATGATACGTTTTACCATTTTAATGGCAAACGGCCAATCCTTTCTTTTAACAAGTTAACAAGATCCAACTCTTCCAAACTTACTCCATATATTATATAATCCATAATATACTTATAATATATGTATAACAACCAATTCACAAAGAGGTTTAAGTTCCACTACCTCAAATAGCCCAAAAATATCCAAGTTCTTAAAGTCGCCCAAGCAAGTCTTAGCTCCAAATCTTTACGCCCAATCCGCTACAAGCAACCCATGAAGCTCCTAACCAACTTCTCTTCAAGATTCAACTCCAAAAAGTGAAGAACACTTAGGGTTTCAAGATGACAACTTTCGCCAAGGCATCCCTTCAAGACTAGGGGTGTGAAATCTTTTCCAACTCTTGGTACACAATCTTCCTAACACCTTAGGGAAGAACACTTGAGAGTTTAAGAATTGTTGGACAAATTTTGCTCAAGAAATGGGGCAAAACCGAGAGCTCTAGGTCAAGGGAGAAGGAGGGTTTTTCAAGTCTTCAAATGTCTAAGTGGAAGATTTCATCAACTAAGGGTGCATATATAGGACAACCAAGGGATAGGATGAAGGCAAGTGTGTGGTTGAGATTGGGGACAAGTGTGGGTGGGACCCACAAGCCACTTGTCCACACAAAATATCTAGCAAGACTTGGCCACTGTCTTGCCACTTGTCTAGCTAATTTCGGCCAAGGGCCACCTAGGGGTGACACGTGTCGCCTCCTACTCGTCCAAAATATTTCATCTCCGAAAATATCCATAATGGCCAAAATCTCAAAAACTAAGCGGTTCCACAAAACCAGAATTTCACCCGTGGGACCCACGTGACCATTTCCTAAATAAAATTCCATAATTCTCAAATATTCTAAGAAGTCCGAATACCAAACTGGGAATCCAATTCCCATTAACGAACCTTTTCTTCACAAAACCGAAACTTTTCCGTCGAAAAATCACATCTTTCTTTCTTTCCAAAATTTCGTCAGAATCTCGCACGCATATCCTCACCTATATACTGAACTACGGGTATAATGAAATACTATTATACTTCCCGTCACCAAAAACGAAACTCTAAGGAAAATCTCCATAGATAGTCGAGTATTAAGTAGAAGTTGGTTAGAACTTCTGGGGTGGTTTCGAGCGGCCTGAGCGCACGGAGTCGAGCTAAACCTTGCTCAGAGCGACATTAAACTAGGATAATTTTGGGCTTATCGAGGTAATATCTTGTCCCTTATTGTAATTGGAAATTACATGTTGTAAGATTATATAGTTGAAGTATACTATATATAGAATCAACCTAGCTTTGCAATGTCTTTTGACTTAAGCTCAAAATAAAGAAAGAGAATCAATCAGTAATTACATAGATCAGACATGAGACTTGTGTAACATTACTGTGAAGTAGAATTGTACACGTCCGGTTAGATGTATAAACCCCCTCGGTTGGCTTGATAGCCTACTGATAGAGAGAGATTTACGCGGTCATGTGCGGGGAGTTGTCACGATTTTCTGTAGAATGTTCTACGATTAGACCTAGATGTTAATAAGCGCCTTGTGGCCTTATAGGTTGAAGTACCATGCGTGGCGCGATCTACTTGGCTTAAGGAGTAACCGGCGGTTTGTGATAGCCTTGTAATACTTTCTTGTTGATTTGATAAGTAAACATGCTAGGATGCTACGTGTGTTAGTATCTTGTGATGTTTTGTGTAAAGGGGGTTTTCCCTCGATCGCGCTTAAAGTTGTTTGACTCTCACCGTTATGTTGGTATTGTACCACTCACCTTGACTTGTTTCCGAGGTTAAGCCGCCTCCGACGCGGTAGACTCAGCGATGCAGGACCATGATTCGAGAATACCTCATGCGGGTCCAGGGATCCATGCGAACTACGGAGTTCCGTGTTAGTTTGCGCCCTTGTGGTCATGCGGTCTTTGTGGCTACGCGATCGCGAGTCCGTGATCGATGCCGGGAGTAGCTACCATCGATGCGAGGAATACCTCACGCGGCCTACGAGGTTGGCCTATGCGAGCTACGAGAGTTCGTGGCTAGACGCGCACATTTGATATCGCGCGAGTGACCGCTTTGATCATGTGACGGTGCAGACAGATATCATGATACGCTTTATGACCGTTAGTACCGCTGGTGTTAGTAGTCTGCTACGCCTTCGCATTTACCTGCATCGCTTTATTAGGACACATGTGGGACCTGGTGTTCATGTGTATTTCTTGGTGCTTTTATATCATAAACTGCCGGCAGTGAGGAAGGTATTCCACGGGCATGATTGATGTTATGGCGTGAGACCCATAGTTACATTTGAGTGATGACTTTGAGGGCGTGAGTCCCTGACTTGACATGATCGCCATTTATCAGGAATCGTAGTTTGGTTATCATACATGTCTCTGCTTTATAGACTATTATGATTTCATTTACTGATTTTCGCCACATACTTGGTACTGTTGTATCGACTCTCCTGGGCTGCGCTCATGCCGCAGTAAAGGTACACCGTGTTGATCCTCGCCTAGTGGTCACAACAGACGGAAGCTCCTTCTCGAGGCTTATCAGCCGTATAGTCCCTGTCGTTGTAGGTATTTACATTCGTGGTATTGTCACGACCGACCCTCGATCGCATGGTGCCCTACCTGGGCACCCTTAAAGGTATACATCAGAGAAAATCAGCGGAACATACATGAAACTTATAAATAAAACAATGGAAGTAAAACAACAGGTTAGCCGATAGGGCTACCTTCCTGTGCATAAATATATATAACCGAAGCAGTTGCCTCATTCCTTTACAAACTGACCCACATATGTGACTACAGCACCTCTAAGATTTTTAACATAACAATCGTGGCGGGACAGGCCCGCCATACCTGAATATACATGAATCTACTACTGTGGAAAATCGTACTCAAGAGATAAGCCTCCGAGCAAATGGAGCTTTCTCAAAATCAACCGAGATCCTAAGAGCAAGGATCGCCAACCTGGTACCTAAACTGCGGGTATGAACGCACCTCGGGCGGGGTCGATAACAAAATTTAATATGGAATGTAAATAACGACAAGAAATGATCATAAGCATAAAAGGATGACAAGGACAAGTATAAAAACACATACTGATCCGCCGTGTCATTACCACTTATGAACTTAATCGCACCTTATTATCTTTTCCATTCTCAATAAAAGTTATAGCCACCTTCTTACGTACATTATTAGAAAAAGAATCATTAAGTTCATTACTATATAACTTACTTATCTTTCATAAGCATAATCCGCCTCGTAAGGAGGGGCACCTATACTACCCGCCCACCTAGACGCGATCAAGGTCACATAGTCCGCCTGCAGCGTATACCGCCCGCCCAACTCGGTCGATAACGCCATCTAGTCCGCCTGAAGGTATATTGCCCGCCCATTCTCGGTCGATAATGTCATATAGTCTTCCCATAAAGGTATCGCCCGCCCATTCTCGGTCGATAATGTCATATAGTCGCCATAAAGCGATACCGCCTACCATTCTCGGTCGATAATGTCATATAGTCCGCCATAAAGGTATATCGCCCGCCCATTCTCGGTCGATAATGTCATATAGTCCGCCCATAAAGGTATCGCCCGCCCATTCTCGGTCGATAATGTCATATAGTTCGCCCATAAAGGTATATCGCCTGCCCATTCTGGGTCGATAATGTCATATAGTCTGCCCATAAAGGTATATTGCCCGGCCCATTCCTGGGTCGATAATGTCATATAGTCTGCCCATAAAGGTATACTGCCCGGCCCATTCCTGGGTCGATAATGTCATATAGTCTGCCCATAAAGGTATACTGCCCGACCCATTCCTGGGTCGATAATGTCATATAGTCTGCCCATAAAGGTATACTGCCCGGCCCATTCCTGGGTCGATAATGTCATATAGTATTCGGGAATTTAACCCAACGTACTACGCACCTCTACTCCTTTAGAAAGACTCTTTTTCCAATAAAACTTCCCAGATACTAACAACTATAGTATCAAGTCCTATCCACCTTTCAAGACAAGTCACAATACCTTTTTAGAAATACAATTACCGGCTTCTAAAACAAGTGACTTCTTTCTTAGAAACCCTAAGCAACTGGTACCTTAAAAACAGTTTGCCCTTCTTTATTTCAAATCATTCTTTGCTTACATTACTGAAGAAAACCATTCTCTTAACCTTCCATAAAGCCGTTATAACCAACTTCCCATAAAGCCGTTATAACCCTTTATGGTTTTAGACCAACTCATTCCTTTTTATAACCAAGAGACTTCTACTTTTTGAAACCAAGTATTAAATACTTTCAAATCAATTCTCTTAACTTTCAAAAATACAATTAGTCTCTTAACCTTTAAAACTCAAGTGACTCCTTTTATTATAAAACCTTAGGCAATTGATGCCTTAAAAACAAATTGCCTTTTCAATAAAACAAGTCATTTATCTTTCCATAAAGTAAATATAACCAACTACCCATAAAGTCGTTATATTCACTTTATACCTTAGCCATATACAATTTCCTATCCAAGGGACTTATACGCTTAAAACGACAAGTATCACATACTTTAAAACTCTTCAAGTCCCTTAACATTAATAAAACTTAAGACATCCTTTATACTTTCAAAGAAGTGAGTTAATCTCCTAACTCACCCAACTTGGCTATTCACAAAACTAGTAAAGGATATCAAGGTGTTGTACGTCTACCGTACTACATACGTGCAACTAGTCATGCTCAAAAGATAGGAAAAGTTCTACATAAAGTAATTCACACAACTACCTCTTAACTTCTAAGAGTAGAAGGAAACATGAAATGATACTACAGGTATATTCCATACATAGAATCATGCCAAAGGAAGGAAGAGGTTCACATACCTCGCGACGATTGTCGACAAGTAGCAAAATGCTCCAAAGTACTTCAACCTTGAGCAATTCCATTCTTCAAGTAGGATACGCTATACTTAGTACTTCAACCTCAATTAGCCCAAATATGATCCAAGAGTACAAGTCGATCCCTAGCACCTTTAGCTCCTCCTTTTGACATTCCAATCCACTCGAAGCAACCCTTAGAAGCTTATGAATAACTCAACTTCAAGTTTCAACTTCAAAGTTGAATAACCCCTTAGGTTTTCGCCTTGCGACTAATACAAAAACACCACTTTTCCGAAATCTTTCTATTGAGAAAACCTTACAATACTCTTAGGAACCTTGGTTTAAAGTATGGGGATTATTGGACAAGGATTGAAAATTCTTGTTTTGAAGAACCTTCAAAACCGTGAGCCCTCTTTAGGTGTTCCTAAGTTTCTTGAAAAACATTCTAAGTGTAGTGACCTTGTCTTGCTACTTGTACAAATATATAATACTATGGAGGGTCAAGATCTACACAAATGGTTGGCTTAGAAGAGTTTCATACGGATCGCCAAGTGGCCGCCTTGGACTTTTAGTCAACAATGTCAAGCTAAGTCATGTGCAAGACTTGGTCATCTCACTAATGGTCAAATGACCCTTTTGCCCATGGCAAATTTCGTCCAAGACACTAAGGGGGGGTGACACGTGTCGCCCTCTCATTCGTCGCAATATTTCGTTTCCGACAATTTCACAATTTCCGATAAATTTTTTTACTCGTCTCTAATCTTAACATCTTTTGAGTTCTTACTTACGTTCTTAAAACATATCCTGTAAATACGGGGTGTAACATTCTTCCCCCCTTAGAAACATTCGTCCTCGAATGTTCTTTCGGAGTCAATCTTTATAATTAGCGACATAGTTTCCTTTCACAACCCTGACATACAAATAATGCCACACATAGCCCTAATACCTCGCACACGCATATCCGTCCATCATAAGCCCAAAAGAGGTTATCTTTTTGGTACTTCCAACTCTTCCTAGCATACATACATAACTTCCATACCACTCGCCTCTAATCTTTGGAGTCATTCTATAAGACAATATACGACCATTTCCGCCACGACTGGTTCCTGGAACGCGCCCACGAACCCGTAGAACAATTAACTAGACTTGCCTTGCGCCTCGTGACTCGCCACGTGGCGGAACTACTACCAACTGATCCCACTCTATTCCAGGCCACGGGAGACCCGAATGTGTCTTCAACCACTCGGCCGCACTTAACTCTTATCCTCGTCCGACTTAAAATCTTATCACAGAGAAAGCCTTATTTATCTAAGGTCTCAAAGCTATCAATATTCTTAGGCTCACAATTTCCATGCCCCAAGCCTACCTTACCAGTCCCCCCAGTAAACGGGTAAAATAACTTCTCATAATACCATAACCAAGTCGTCTCGATCACAACAACCATTACTTACTCTATACGGACCTCATCCGTACAATTCTCTTAAGCCTACCATGTAGCTTAAGTTACTAACGTAGTATTCCATTAAGTCCCTTAATAACAACTTCCTAAGGGTAAATTACATTCTCACAGAACTCATCATCACCTAATTATCTCAAATTAGCACGTAAAACCTTGATGAGAGTTCATTAAACTGTTTCATACCTTCCCGGTATTTATTAAGTCCTTACCAAATCCTGGTAATCCAAAATCATCCTAGGCAACACATATGTGACCCCCATACATAAATTTGTATAGTTGTATGTCCCAATACCCACTATACTACAAATATTACCAACCTGGATACGCAATCCACATAGTCCTTCCCGGTCACCGCTTTCTCGTAGTCGCAATCAACATAACTCGTTAGGGAGGGACGACCCTAACAACACGACTCTATCGCACGATCTCAGAGTGAGAAGAATGGAAACCAATCCTAAATGTCCTGCAGCCTCCTGATTATAGATGTGGTGCACAACACACCGATAATGAAGACTCTACTAGACACGGTCTGTAGACACTTTCCGAGGACTAACTGCTCTGATACCACTTTTGTCACGACCCGACCCCGGGACCGCGACTGGTGCCCTACCTGGGCACCCTTAAAGGTATACATCAGAGAAAATCAGCGGAACATACATGAAACTTATAAATAAAACAATGGAAGTAAAACAACAGGTTAGCCGATAGGGCTACCTTCCTGTGCATAAATATATATAACCAAGCGCTTTCATTCCTTTACAACCGACCCACAATATGTGACTACAGCACTTCTAAGATTTTTAACATAACAATCTGGCGGACAGGCCCCGCCATACCCCAATATACATGAATCTACTACTGTGGAAAACTGCATCAAGAGATAAGCCTCCGAGCAAATGGAGCTTTCTCAAAATCAACCGAGATCCTAAGAGCAAGGATCGCCAACCTGGTACCTAAAACTCGCGGCATGAACGCAGCTCTCGGCGGGGCCGCATAACAAAAATTTAATATGGAATGTAAATAACGCATAAGAAATGATCATAATCAGACAAAAGGATGACAAGGACAAGTATAAAACACATACCGCATCCTCGCTGTGTCATTACCACTTATGAACTTAATCGCACCTTATTATCTTTTCCATTCTCAATAAAAGTTATAGCCACCTTCTTACGCATTATTAGAAAAAGAATCATTAAGTTCATTACTATATAACTTACTTATCTTTCATAAGCATAATCCGCCCTGTAGCGAGGGGCACCTATACTACCCGCCAATCTAGACGCGATCAAGGTCACATAGTCCGCCTGCAGCGATACCGCCCGCCCAACTCGGTCGATAACGCCATCTAGTCTGCCCAGCGTATATCGCCGCCCATTCCTCGGTCGATAATGTCATATAGTCTTCCCATAAAGGTATACCGCCCGCCCATTCTCGGTCGATAATGTCATATAGTCCGCCCATAAAGGTATCGCCCGCCCATTCTCGGTCGATAATGTCATATAGTCCGCCCATAAAGGTATCGCCGGCCCATTCTGGGTCGATAATGTCATATAGTCGCCCATAAAGGTATCTGCCGGCCCATTCTCGGTTGATAATGTCATATAGTGCGCCCATAAAGGTATACCGCCTGCCCATTCTCGGTCGATAATGTCATATAGTCCGCCCATAAAGGTATCTTGCCCGGCCCATTCTCGGGTCGATAATGTCATATAGTCGCCCATAAAGGTATCGCCCGGCCCATTCTCGGTCGATAATGTCATATAGTCCGCCCATAAAGGTATCGCCTGCCCATTCCTGGTCGATAATGTCATATAGTCGCCCATAAAGGTATATCGCCCGCCCATTCTCGGTCGATAATGTCATATAGTCCGCCCATAAAGGTATACTTCCCCCATTCCTGGGTCGATAATGTCATATAGTATTCGAATTTAACCCAACGACGTACTACGCACCTCTACTCCTTTAGAAAGACTCTTTTCCAATAAAACTTCCTGCATACTAACAACTATAGTATCAAGTCCTATCCACCTTTCAAGACAAGTCACAATACCTTTTAGAAATACAATTACCTTCTAAAACAAGTGACTTCTTTCTTAGAAACCCTAAGCAATCGTACCTTAAAAAGCTTTGCCTTCTTTATTTCAAATCATTCTTTGCTTACATTATCAAGAAAACCATTCTCTTAACCTTCCATAAAGCCGTTATAACCAACTTCCCATAAAGCCGTTATAACCCTTTTATGGTTTTAGACCAACTCATTCCTTTTATAACCAAGAGACTTCTACTTTTTGAAACCAAGTATTAAATACTTTCAAATCAATTCTCTTAACTTTCAAAAATACAATTAGTCTCTTAACCTTTAAAACTCAAGTGACTCCTTTTATTATAAAACCTTAGCAAGCGTGGTGGGCCCATAACCCATGTGTCCCGTGATCGAAACTGCTCGATACCACTTTTGTCACGACCACCTCGATCACGATCGGTGCCCTACCGGGCACCTTAAAGGTATACATCGAGAAAATCAGCGAACATACATGAAACTTATAAATAAAACAATGGAAGTAAAACAACAAAGTTAGCCGATAGGCTACCTTCCGTGCATAAATATATATAACCAAGCGGTTGCCTCATTCCTTTACAAACCGACCCACAATATGTGACTACGCACTCTAAGATTTTTAACATAACAACTGCGTGGCGGGATTCGCCATACCCTCGAATATACATGAATCTACTACTGTGGAAAACTGCACAAGAGATAAGCCTCCGAGCAAATGGAGCTTTCTCAAAATCAACCGAGATCCTAAGAGCAAGGATCGCCAACCTGGGTACCTAAAACCTGCGGGCATGAACGCAGCCCCGGAAGGTCGATAACAGTGCAGAATATGGAATGTAAATAACGCAAGAAATGTGATCATAATCAGTAAAAGGATGACAAGGACAAGTATAAAAACACATACCAGATCCTCGTGTCATTACCACTTATGAACTTAATCGCACCTTATTATCTTTTCCATTCTCAATAAAAGTTATAGCCACCTTCTTACGTACATTATTAGAAAAAGAATCATTAAGTTCATTACTATATAACTTACTTATCTTTCATAAGCATAATCCGGCCCTGTAAGGAGGGGCACCTATACTACCCGGCCCAATCTAGGACGCGATCAAGGTCACATAGTCCGCGTAAAGGTATACCGCCGCCCAACTCGGTCGATAACGTCATCTAGTCTGCACGTAAAGGTATACTGCCCGGCCCATTCCTGTGTCGATAATGTCATATAGTCTTCCCATAAATGTATACTGCCCGGCCCATTACTGGGTCGATAATGTCATATAGTCAGCCCATAAAGGTATCTTGCCGCCCATTCTCGGTCGATAATGTCATATAGTCGCCCATAAAGGTATCTTGCCCGCCCATTCTCGGTTGATAATGTCATATAGTCCGCCCATAAAGGTATCTTGCCGCCCATTCTCGGTCGATAATGTCATATAGTCCGCCCATAAAGGTATCTTGCCGCCCATTCTCGGTCGATCATGTCATAGAGTCTGCCCATAAAGGTATACTGCCCGGCCCATTCCTGGGTCGATAATGTCATATAGTCTGCCCATAAAGGTATACTGCCCGGCCCATTCCTGGGTCGATAATGTCATATAGTCTGCCCATAAAGGTATACTGCCCGGCCCATTCCTGGGTCGATAATGTCATATAGTCTGCCCATAAAGGTATACTGCCCGGCCCATTCCTGGGTCGATAATGTCATATAGTATTCGGGAATTTAACCCAACGTACTACGCACCTCTACTCCTTTAGAAAGACTCTTTTTCCAATAAAACTTCCCAGATACTAACAACTATAGTATCAAGTCCTATCCACCTTTCAAGACAAGTCACAATACCTTTTTAGAAATACAATTACCGGCTTCTAAAACAAGTGACTTCTTTCTTAGAAACCCTAAGCAACTGGTACCTTAAAAACAGTTTGCCCTTCTTTATTTCAAATCATTCTTTGCTTACATTACTGAAGAAAACCATTCTTTTAACCTTCCATAAAGCCGTTATAACCAACTTCCCATAAAGCCGTTATAACCCTTTATGGTTTTAGACCAACTCATTCCTTTTATAACCAAGAGACTTCTACTTTTTGAAACCAAGTATTAAATACTTTCAAATCAATTCTCTTAACTTTCAAAAATACAATTAGTCTCTTAACCTTTAAAACTCAAGTGACTCCTTTTATTATAAAACCTTAGGCAAGCGTGGTGGGCCCATAACCCACAGGTCCCAGGATCGAAACCTGGCTCTGATACCACTTTTGTCACGACCCGACCCCGGGACCGCGACTGGTGCCCTACCTGGGCACCCTTAAAGGTATACATCAGAGAAAATCAGCGGAACATACATGAAACTTATAAATAAAACAATGGAAGTAAAACAACAGATTAGCCGATAGGGCTACCTTCCTGTGCATAAATATATATAACCGAAGCAGTTGCCTCATTCCTTTACAAACTGACCCACAATATGTGACTACAAACCTCTAAGATTTTTAACATAACAACTGTGGCGGGACAGGGCCCCGCCATACCCCTGAATATACATGAATCTACTACTGTGGAAACTGCATCAAGAGATAAGCCTCCGAGCAAATGGAGCTTTCTCAAAATCAACCGAGATCCTAAGAGCAAGGATCGCCAACCTGGGTACCTAAAACCTGCGGGCATGAACGCAGCCTCGAAGTCGCATAACAGTGCAGAATATGGAATGTAAATAACGTAAGAAATGATCATAATCGTGAAAAGGATGACAAGGACAAGTATAAAAACACATACTGCATCCTCGCTGTGTCATTACCACTTATAAACTTAATCGCACCTTATTATCTTTTCCATTCTCAATAAAAGTTATAGCCACCTTCTTACGTACATTATTAGAAAAAGAATCATTAAGTTCATTACTATATAACTTACTTATCTTTCATAAGCATAATCCGGCCCTGTAAGGAGGGGCACCTATACTACCCGGCCCAATCTAGGACGCGATCAAGGTCACATAGTCTGCCCGTAAAGGTATACTGCCCGGCCCAATCCTGGGTCGATAACGTCATCTAGTCTGCCCGTAAAGGTATACTGCCCGGCCCATTCCTGGGTCGATAATGTCATATATTCTTCCCATAAAGGTATCTTGCCGGCCCATTCTCGGTCGATAATGTCATATAGTCCGCCCATAAAGGTATCTTGCCGCCCATTCTCGGTCGATAATGTCATATAGTTCGCCCATAAAGGTATACCGCCGCCCATTCTCGGTCGATAATGTCATATAGTCTGCCCATAAAGGTATCGCCCGCCCCTATCCTCGGTCGATAATGTCATATAGTCTGCCCATAAAGGTATACTGCCCGGCCCATTCCTGGGTCGATAATGTCATATAGTCTGCCCATAAAGGTATACTGCCCGGCCCATTCCTGGGTCGATAATGTCATATAGTCTGCCCATAAAGGTATACTGCCCGGCCCATTCCTGGGTCGATAATGTCATATAGTCTGCCCATAAAGGTATACTGCCCGGCCCATTCCTGGGTCGATAATGTCATATAGTATTCGGGAATTTAACCCAACGTACTACGCACCTCTACTCCTTTAGAAAGACTCTTTTTCCAATAAAACTTCCCAGATACTAACAACTATAGTATCAAGTCCTATCCACCTTTCAAGACAAGTCACAATACCTTTTTAGAAATACAATTACCGGCTTCTAAAACAAGTGACTTCTTTCTTAGAAACCCTAAGCAACTGGTACCTTAAAAACAGTTTGCCCTTCTTTATTTCAAATCATTCTTTGCTTACATTACTGAAGAAAACCATTCTCTTAACCTTCCATAAAGCCGTTATAACCAACTTCCCATAAAGCCGTTATAACCCTTTATGGTTTAGACCAACTCATTCCTTTTTATAACCAAGAGACTTCTACTTTTTGAAACCAAGTATTAAATACTTTCAAATCAATTCTCTTAACTTTCAAAAATACAATTAGTCTCTTAACCTTTAAAACTCAAGTGACTCCTTTTATTATAAAACCTTAGGCAATTGATGCCTTAAAAACAAATTGCCTTTTCAATAAAACAAGTCATTTATCTTTCCATAAAGTAAATATAACCAACTCCCATAAAGTCGTTATATTCACTTTATACCTTAGCCATATACAATTTCCTATCCAAGGGACTTATACGTTTAAAACGGGACAAGTATCACATACTTTAAAACTCTTCAAGTCCCTTAACATTAATAAAACTTAAGACATCCTTTATACTTTCAAAGAAGTGAGTTAATCTCCTAACTCACCCAACTTGGCTATTCACAAAACTAGTAAAGGATATCAAGGTGTTGACGCTCACCGTACTACATCATGCAACTAGTCATGCTCAAAAGATAGGAAAAGTTCTACATAAAGTAATTCACACAACTACCTCTTAACTTCTAAGAGTAGAAGGAAACATGAAATGATACTACAGGTATATTCCATACATAGAATCATGCCAAAGGAAGGAAGAGGTTCACATACCTCGCGACGATTGTCGACAAGTAGCAAAATGCTCCAAAGTACTTCAACCTTGAGCAATTCCATTCTTCAAGTAGGATACGCTATACTTAGTACTTCAACCTCAATTAGCCCAAATATGATCCAAGAGTACAAGTCGATCCCTAGCACCTTTAGCTCCTCCTTTTGACATTCCAATCCACTCGAAGCAACCCTTAGAAGCTTATGAATAACTCAACTTCAAGTTTCAACTTCAAAGTTGAATAACCCCTTAGGTTTTCGCCTTGCGACTAATACAAAAACACCACTTTTCCGAAATCTTTCTATTGAGAAAACCTTACAATACTCTTAGGAACCTTGGTTTAAAGTATGGGGATTATTGGACAAGGATTGAAAATTCTTGTTTTGAAGAACCTTCAAAACCGTGAGCCCTCTTTAGGTGTTCCTAAGTTTCTTGAAAAAAAAATTCTAAGTGTAGTGCCCTTGTCTTGCTACTTGTACACATATATAATACTATGGAGGTTCAAGATCTACACAAATGGTTGGCTTAGAAGAGTTTCACATGGATCAAGCCAAGTGGCCCTTGGACTTTTAGTCAACAATGTCAAGCTAAGTCATGTGCAAGACTTGGTCATCTCACTAATGGTCAAATGACCCTTTTGCCCATGGCAAATTTCGTCCAAGACACTAAGGGGGGGTGACACGTGTCGCCCTCTCATTCGTCGCAATATTTCGTTTCCAACAATTTCACAATTTTCGATAAATTTTTTTTACTCGTCTCTAATCTTAACATCTTTTGAGTTCTTACTTACGTTCTTAAAACATATCCTGTAAATACGGGGTGTAACAGGTATGGCGGGGCCCTGTCCCGCCATTGTTGTCGTATCATTCTTAGAGGTCTGTAGTACTGTTGTGGGCAGAGTTGTAATGGGATGTAACTGTTCGGTTTTAAATTGATTTATATAGATATGCCGTAAGGCAAGTTTTCTCAGACTATTGTTTCATACTTCTTGTTATTTCATGTTATCGTCTTATGTTCCGCTGATTACTCTGATGTTGTATCACTAGGGTGCCCGGGGTAAGGCACCAGTCACGGGCCCGGGTTCGGGTCGTGACAAGTATATACCCCCTGCAGCTTACAGGTTAGATATTGGACCCTACAAGGTATTTAGGAGCCGGACCAAGCTCCAGGAGTCAAGGTTCTCAGAGGAGCAGAGGATTTTCTCAGTCGAGGTCACCTATTCCTCAGTGTTTCCGATGTAGTAAGCGTCATTTGGGGAAATGCCGTCACGGCACAGGTGTTTGTTATTATTGTGACCGTCCGGGCCATAAGCAGTGGGAATGTCCGGTTAGAAAGAGCACTGTAAGGTGGCTCAGCCTATGTGATCGGTGGTTGGTTCCCTTTCCTCCACAGTTGTGCGCCCCCCAGGGCAGGGTGTTTAGATGTCAGTCAGCCGTGGTAGAGGTTAGGGTGGAGTTTATAGTTCTGGCGGTCCTTCGAACCGCATAGATGACGTGGCTACTAGGCAGAATCAGGAGGCAACATAGCATGGGGTTACAGGTATATTTCGATCCTTTTGAATCATACGTGCATTGATAGATTCAGATTTCGCCCTAGCGTATATGTTTTCCCTTTATTGCTAGTAGTTGTACAGTGATAGTACCCCCAGAGGTAGGGATACTTTGATTAGTAAAGTGAAAAGTTAAGAATGTTGACATGAATGATAAAGTGAACTGAGACTATAGTTGTGTAGGGTTCACAAGTTGTAATTACCCCATGATAAGTGTAAGACCGATAGGGAAGGATGTACAGTATAAATACTTTGGCCTATGTGACGAACCTCTAGTGAATAGGGGGATAGGGTGAGAAGTACCTTGAGATAAAGAGAAATTTATTTCAGACTAAGAATGAGAAGTTAAGTGTGATGATGGGTCGGGTTATGGACTCATTTCGGGTCAGCCAGTAGTATGAAATGGGGTGATGTCAGTTAGAAATGGTCCCGCTATGTGATAGGGTCATGAGGATGCAAGGCCCAAGTCTAGTTAATCGTTGTACGAGTTTGTGGACGCGTTCCACCGAAACCAGGTCGTAAGGACCGAGAGGAGCCTTAGCGGAAATTCAAATAGCACGATGGCCAAGTTTGGATAGTAACTCCAAGGATTGGAGAACATAAACAATATTTGAGATTTTGTATGTGTACTAAATAAGTTTGGAAGTACGAGAAAGTATGATAAGTAAGAAAGGAAGGAACAAGGGTTAAAAGAACTATAGTGATTATAGTTATGAGTAATGAATGTGCGTAGAGAAAATTTCTTTTAGGCCATGAGTGGAGGTTAATTGTGATAATACACACGCCTTAGGCTCAGTAACACTGTCCATAGGTTCTCGTGATTGAGATGCCACTAGTTTTAGAGTTTACACCGGTTGGTAAACTAAGCTAGGAAGATTATAGATTCATGTCCCAACTAGTTTGGTGACTAAGTGAGACAGAGAAGGGAAGTAACACGGGGGAAACACATCAGTTAGATGAGTGGGAGTCCGACTGAAGGATTCAGATAGTGTTAGTCCCATGACTTAGAATACGACAGGGCCATCCCTTTATGCGGGGAAAAAGAAAGTAACCTCTAAGGATCCCGTTTTTCGAGACTGTAATCTTCGAGTATTGTGAGAAGGGACCGCGGACGGAAGGTCCATTGATATGTTTATGTATGTTATGTGGTGGCCATGTGTGACATCGTTGGTCTTGTGGAGTATTGATTGATAGGCATAATAAAGAGATTGTGCCGGAGTTTGTATAGCTTGACAACCGACTAAGAACATTCGGGGACGAATGTTTCTAAGGGGGGAAGAATGTTACACCCTGTAAGTCTAGGACATGTATAAGATAATGTACGTAAGGAATCAAGACTTGAAAATTGGTACGAAAGAAAGAATTGTTTTTCCGACGGAAAATCTTCCGAACATCGGAAAGGAAAATGTTCGTTGATGAGAATTGGATTCTCAAAATGCATTATGTTACACCCCGTAGTTCCAGGGTATGTATACGAGGACGTACGTACGAGAATACGACATTAAAGTTGGAAAGGAAGAAAGATGTGATTTTTCGACGGAAAAGTTTCCGGATTTTGTGAAGGAAAAAGGTTCGTTAATGGGAATTGGATTCCCAGATTTGGTATTCGGACTTTTTGGAATATTTGAGAATTATGGAATTTTATTTCCGGAATTGGTCACGTGGGGCCCACGGGAGAAATTTACGGTTTTGTGGGGCCCACTTTGTTTTAGAGATTTTTGGCATTACGGATATTTTCGGGAGATGAAATATTTTGGACGAGTAGGAGGGCGACACATGGCACCCCACCCCCCCCTTGGTCTTGGACGTTTTTAGGGACATGTGGCTAGCCACATGTCTCTTTAATGTGGTGGCCACATGTCTCAAAGTTGTGGTGGACATTTGGTTGGAAGAATCCACTCACACTTGGACCCAATCTTCACCTTACACTTGCTTTAATCCTAGACCTTGATTTCTCTATAAATACCCCCTTAAGTGCAAGACTTTATTCATCCCACACTTGAAATATTTTCCAAGGCAAAATTCTCCCTTCCTCCTAAGGTGTTCTCGTCCAAACCCCCCCTCCTTTGTGTAGAAAAATACTTCAAGTGTTGTTATTATCCCAAATACCTTAGCCTTGTAATCCCTTGTAGTATTCCAAAGTTATCTCTATACTAAGAGCCCGGAAATACCACTTTATTCCAATAGTCACAAAGTGAAACCCTAGGAAAATCTTCATAGATAGATGAAGTGTTAAGAGAAGTTGGTTAGAAACTTCTAAGGGTTGCTTGGAGCGGGTTGGAGCGTAAGGAAGTGTAGCTAAACGTTGCTCAGGATCGACTTATAAAACTTGGATAATTTTGGGCTTATCGAGGTAATGATCTTTATCCCCCTATTGTAATTGGAGATTACATGTTGTAGTAATGTATAATTGAGTATATGATTTATGGAAGGATGATTAAAAGAATTGAATCAGATTTACATTGACCGTATTCTGATGAGACTTGTAGTATTATTGTGGGGTAATTGTACACGTCCGTTAGGCGTGTAATCCCTCTGAGTTGTTGGCCTGGTAGCGGGCCTTGATAGTGGAGGTTATTTATGTGGTTACGGGGGGGGAGGTGCTGCCAAATTTTCCGTAGAATATGGAACCTTGTACTTAGAAATATTCTACGAAGGGATCTAGAAGTTAATAAACGTTTTATGGCCATTATAGGTTGAAGTACTACGAGTAGCGTATTCTACTTGAATGGTGGAAAAGGCTAGTAGGGTTATAGTACTTTGGAGCATTTTGCTAATTGTCGATAATCGTCGCGAGGTATGTGAACCTCTTCCTATCCTTTCTAGCATGATTGTTGTGAAATATATATAGTGCGGTAGACGCACGTGTGTTTAAAGGAATTTGATTTTCCTTTTGTGTCCTTGACTTGATTCCAAAGTTAAGTGACTTGTTATGAAATATTAAGGACTTGAATTATGTTAAAAAGTTGTAAAACCTCATTCACTAGTAATGGGTGTGTGGTCATTTAAAGAATAAAGTTATCTTTATTTCGAAAATGAGAATAGTTTTCCTTGGTTGGTTTAAAACATAAAGTGTTATAATAGCTTTATGGGAAGTTATTTATAACGACTTTATGAAAACAAAAGAATGGTTTTATCATTGGATTTAAAATGATAACTTGACATTTTAAAAGTTGGAGGTTGGTTTCCTTAAAAGATATGATTTAAAGATTAGGAGACTGATTTTTGAAAGTAAAGAGACTTGACTTATAAACAACTTGATTTTGGGAAAGGAGAAGTAACTTGATTTAAAGGTATAGGTTACTTGTTTTTAAAAGAGTAAGACACTTGGTTTAAAAAGTATATTGCTACTTGACTTTAAAAAGGAAAAGTGTCTTTGTTTTAAAGGAAGGCATGATTTTGTCTTAAAATAGTTTGAAAATGAAGGCATGCTTTTGTCTTAAGATTGGTTTAAAAAGAAGGTATGAAAATTGTTTTGGTTTACTTAAAAAGATAGTTACTCTATTTTGATACTACGGGTATCGTGTGACTTTTGTGAAAGAAATGAATCTTTTTTTTGAGAGTTGAAGTATGTAGTACTTTAGGGTTAAAACCCGGATTTGTTGACATGAAATAAAAGTACCTTATGTGAATAACTTGACTATGTTGGCTTGTGATAGCCTTGTAATACTTTCTTGTTGGTTTGATAAGTAAACATATTATGATGCTACGTGTGTTAGTGTCTTGTGACGTTTGTGTAAGGGGGTTTTCTTGTTGTGCTTATGTTGTTTAACGATAAGAAGTTGTGCTGGTATTATATCACTTACCCCCCTGACTTGTTATGCCGAGGGTTAGCCACCCCCGATGCGAGGAATACCTCATGCGGGTCCATGTGACCTATGCGGAGCTGCGGGAGTTCCAGGATGATCACTCCGGGTGTGTTACGCCGATGCGAGGAATACCTCATGCGGTCCATGTGACCATGCGGACTGCGGGAGTCCAGGTTGATGCCGAGGGTTAGCTACCCCCTGTCACGACCCGATCCCGGGCCCGTGACTGGTGCCTTACCCGGGCACCCAAGTAGACATACATCAGAGTAACCAGCGGAATATAAAAATAGGACATGAAACATATGTAAACTGAGACACAGTTTATCCAAGAAAAGATTGCCTTTCGGCATGTATAAATACATCAAGAGTGAACAGTTACATCCCAAGTTACAACAGGACTACAGATCTCTAGGAATGTAAACAACTATGGCAGGACAGGGCCCCGCCATACCCTGAATGTACATAAAGCTATAATGACAGGGAGATCATACCCAAACGATAAGCCTCCGGAGAAAGGGGGCTTTCCCAAAAGCAGAAACGGTGATCCTAGGAACGGGGATCAACAACAGGAGTACCTCTACCTGCGGCATGACAGCAGCCCCCCGAAGGAGGTCAGTACAACAGGTACCAAGTATGTGAAACTGTAAAGTACTAAAATGAAATCAAAGCATTTTAAAACCACTTACAAATACAACCAATTCAACCGCACATAGTGCCACAACATAAACAAGAGCAAAATAGATATAATGTAACTGGTCTTTTCTAGGCCGCTAATGATCGAAGCAAGGCCAATCGCCCATAGTATCATTATGCGAGCCTATTCCTGGACTCCCGCAGTGCGCATAGACCACCTAGGTCCGCATAAGGTATTCCTCGCATCGGGGGTAGCTAACCCTCGGCATCAACCTGGACTCCCGCAGTCCGCATAGTCACACAGACCGCATGAGGTATTCCTCGCATCGGCGTAACACACCCGGAGTGATCATCCTGGAACTCCCGCAGCTCCGCATAGGTCACACAGACCCGCATGAGGTATTCCTCACATCGGGGTGGCTAGCCCTCGGCTCGTAACAAGTCAGGGGGGTAAGTGATATAATATCAGCACAACTGCTTATCGTTAAACAACATAAACACAACAAAGAAACCCCCTTTACACAAACGTTTACAAGTCACTAACACACGTAGCATCATAATATGTCTACTTATCAAACCAACTTACCACACCTTCAGAAATCATTTTATAAGGCTTTATTAACAAATAAGTAAACCGTTTCCTCTTATCTTTCTTAAGTTGTTATACCTAACTTCCCATAAAGCTAGTATAACACTTAAGTTTTTTTTGAAAAACTAAGTATTACTTTTCTTTCAAAAATGATTCATAACTCTTTTGAAATACTTCAAGATTCTTATTATTTAAAACTCAAGTCTAAAGACATCAGAGTAAAACAAATTTTAGTTAACACACGTACGTCTACCGTACTATATATATATATCAAAAATATCATGCTCAAGAGGATAGGAAGAATCACATACCTCCTCGGCTAAATCCACCTGCCAAGTCGAATATGTCGCGCGCAGAGTATCAACATATAATAGTCAAATACGTCTATCAACGTCTAGACTACTCTGTAGAATATTCTAAGCAGAGGGTTCTCTATTCTACGGAAAATTGGGCAGCATTTCCTACCACAAACTACACAAGTTCATCAGAATACCGTCCTATGTAAGTACAGTTCAATTCTCTTCTTATATACCATCCTTTTATAAATCTTATACTCATTTCTATACTTCTACAGTATGTAATCTCTAATTACAATAGAAGGACAAGATATTTACCTCGACAAGCCCAAAATTATCCAAGATATATGTCGATCCTGAGCAACGTTTAGCTCCTATTCTATACGCTCCAATTCGCTCCAAGAAACCCTTAGAAGTTTCTAAATAACTTCTACTTAATACTTCAACCAACTATGAAGATTTTCCTAGGGTTTCGTTTTGTGATTAAAGGATATAAAGTAGTATTTCCGGGCTTCTAGTATAGAGGTAACTTTGGAATACTACAAGGGATGTTTGGCTAAGGTATTTGGGATAGTAATAATACTTGAAGACAATTTTCCTACCAAGGGGGGGGGGGTGTTTCGGACGAAGCAACTAGAAAGGGGGGGAGGGTGTTTTGGACGAGAGCACTACAAGGGGGAAGGATTTTTGGAGACTTGGAATTTGTTTAAGTGGATGAAGAAGTCTTGCACTTAAGGGGGATATTTATAGAACAATCAAGGGCCAAGATTCAAGCAAGTGGATGGTGTAGATTAGGTAGCTTGTGTGAGTGGAGTCTTCCACCAAGTGTCCACCACAACATTGGGACATATGTCCCCCACAACAAAGAGCCATGTGGCCATCCACTTGCAACAAAGAAAACGTCCAAGGCACCCCTTCCCACTTGCCCACAAAATATCTTCAAAGACTTGACTATTTGACTTGGCCACTAGCCCACTATTTTCGTCCAAACATGCCACCTAAGGGTGACACATGTCACCCTCCTATTGGTCCAAAATATTTCATCTCTCGGAAAAATCCAAATTAAATAAATTATTGAAAACGTAAAATTCATTCACAAGGTTCGGAAAATTTTTCGTCGAAAAAACAAATCTTACATCCTTAATCTACTTAGGGCTTGTATATTCGTACGTACGTCCTCGCATACATACTCTGGAAATACGGGGTATAACATTCTCCACTCCTTAGAAACATTCGTCCCGAATGTTCCTTCTCAAGACAGATAACGATAAAGTTCCTCATAACTTAAACAGTTTGCAAATGCCACACATGGCCACAATACAACACTTAAGCATATATGTCAATTAAAATCAAGTAGGAAAGTGAGTTACCTGGAGGTGTGGGGAATAAGTAAGGATACTTCTGTCTCATGTCCTCCTCTGCTTCCCACGTCATCTCCTCTCTGTGCTCGTTCCGCCATAAGACCTTGACAGAAGCCACATCCTTTGTCCGCAGACGTCTAACCTGACGATCGAGTATCGCAATGGGACTCTCCTCATACGATAACCCCTCGGTCACCTGGACATCGTCAATCGGGTGTACTCTAGATGGATCCCCGATACATCTCCTCAGCATAGAAACATGGAAAACCGGATGCACTGCCTCCAGATCGGACGACAGATCCAACTCATAGGCAACCTTGCCTACCCTGCGGACAATCTGATAAGGCCCAATGTACCTTGGGCTGAGTTTCCCTTTCTTCCCGAATCTCATCACACCCTTCATGGGTGACACCTTCAGGAAAACCCAATCAGCAACCTCAAACTCCAAATGTCGACGCCGATGATCTGCATACGACTTCCGACTCGAAGTCGAGAACCGCTCCTGGATAAGCTTCACCTTATCCACCGCCTGCTGCACCAAGTCTGGTCCCACTAACTGAACCTCGCCCACATCAAACCAGCCTATCGGCGACCTGCACTTCCTCCCATATAAGGCCTCATAAGGCGCCATCTGGATACTGGAGTGGTAGCTGTTATTATACGCAAACTCTACTAGCGGCAAATGATCCTCCCAGCTACCCCTGAAATCAATAACACATGCTCGCAGCATATCCTCGCGGTGCGGATAGTACGCTCTGCTGTCCGTGCATGCGAGGATGGAATGCGATCGAGGCTCACTGCGTCCCTAATCCCTCGAAAGACCTCCGGAAGTTAGCGTGGCGAGATCCTGCATGCGATATGATAGAAATAGGGACCCCATGCAGTCTCACGATCTCTCGGATGTAAAGTCTAGCATAATCCTCTGCCGAAAAAGTCGTCCTGACGGGAAGAAAGTGGGCGGATTTCGTCAGCCTGTCGACGATAACCTAGATAGAGTCATGCTTCCTCTGAGTGCGAGGTAATCCTGTGATAAAGTCCATGTTGATCACCTCCCACTTCCAGGTCGGGATCTCTATCGTCTGCAATAACCCACCAGGCCTCTGGTGCTCTACCTTTACCTGCTGACAACTCGGGCACTAAGCCACAAACTCTGCAACGTCCCTCTTCAGGCCATCCCACCAATACAGAAATCTGAGGTTGTGGTACATCTTTGTCGACCCCGGATGGATAGAGTAACGCGCGCGGTGTGCTTCCCCTAGAACCTGCTGCCGAAGTCCTGTAATATCTGGAACACACAACCTGCCCTCAAACCTTAGCACCCCATCAGGTGCTACCTCTAAAGGACCCTTCCCCTCACGAAGAGCCGTATCATGATACCGCGTCAAAATCGGATCCTCAAACTGTTGCCTCTTCACCTCCTCGATGATGGAAGACTCGGCAACCTCTCGAACCCGAACCGCACTGCTATCAGAACCAATCAATCGGACTCCAAGGCTCGCTAGCTGATGTATCTCGCGGACCATGCCCCTCCTCTGGTCAGACATCCGATAGACTACCCATCGACCTACGACTAAGGGCATCCGCCACAACATCGCCTTCCCCGGTGGTATAGGATATCGACATCGTAATCCTTGAGTAGCTCTAACCACCGTCTCTGTCGTAAGTTCAGCTCCCTCTGGCTGAAGATATACTGGAGGCTCTTGTGGTCTGTGTAAATATCCACATGAACTCCATACAAATAGTGCCTCCAGATCTTCAAGGCGTGAATCACCGCTGCCAACTCCAAATCATGGGTGGGGTAATTCTTCTCATGCTTCTTGAGCTGCCGAGATGCGTATGCTATAACCTTGCCCTGCTGCATCAACACACATCCAAGACCGATGCCTAACGCATCACAATACACGGCATAGCCGTCTAGACCCTCAGGAAGAGTAAGAACTGGGGCGGTCGTCAATCTCTCTTTCAGTAACCGGAAGCCCTCCTCACAAGCATCCGTCCACTGAAACTTAGCTGCCTTCTGAGTCAACTTAGTCAAGGGTGCTGAAATAGAAGCAAACTTCTCTACGAACCTCCGATAATACCCTGCAAGGCCCAGAAAGTTGGGCACCTCTGTCGGAGTAGTAGGTCTAGGCCAACTCATGACTGCCTCGATCTTGGCCGTATCCACCCGAATACCATCGGCCCTGACAATTTGCCCGAGAAAAGCCACCGAAGCCAACCAAAACTCACATTTGGAAAACTTGGCGTACAATCGTGGTCCCGATAACTCTCAAGATACCTCAAATCCTCCGCATGCTCCTCGCTCCGAGCTGAATAAACCAAGATGTCATCAATGAACACTATCACAAACGTATCCAAAATGGCTTGAACACTCGGTTCATCAAATCCATAAATACCACGAGCATGGTCAAACCGAAAGACATAACCTCAACTCATAGTGCACGCATCGTCCGAATGCAATCCCAGGACATCCGCCTCTAACTCGCACTGATGATTGCCCGATCGCAGATCAATCTTGAGAAACATCTCGCACTCGCAACCGTCGAACAAATCATCAATCCCGGGAAGGGGGTATTCGTTTAATAGTCACCTTGTTCACCGTCAGAATCAACACACATGCGCAGCTGGCCCCGCCCTTCTTCTTCACGAACAATACCGCGCCTCAGTGGAAAACACTAGGCCTGATGAAGCCCTTCTCCAACAAATCTCTCAGTTGGTCCTTCAACTCTCTCAACTCGGCAGGTGTCATTCTGTATGGCGGAATGGATATAGGTCGAGTATCTGGAAGAACATCGATACAAAACTCTATCTCCCTCTCAGGAGGGATACCCGGGAGGTCATCTGGAAACACATCTGGGAACTCTCTCTTACTACTGAATCGATCAAAATCTGGTATCGTAGCCTCAGTATCAAACACCCGAATGAGATGGTAGATATACCCCTTCTGCACCATCTTCCTAGACTTGAGGTAAGAAATAAACCTACCCCTCGGCGACACAGTGTTCCCCTCCCACTCAATAACCGGCCCCGAAACCGAACCGCACTCAACCTCGCCTCATACCCACATTGGCGTAGCAAGAAGCTAGCCAATCCATACCCATGATCACATCGAAATCAGTCATATCCAACTCTATCAAGTCGGCTAGGGTCTGACGACTGCATAAAGATATCGGGCAAGCCCTATATACCCGCCGAGCTACCACCGAATCACCCACTGGCGTAGCTACCTCAAAAGGGTCTATGGACTCGTGCTCTATCCCTATCCTACTAGCAATATGGGAGATATATAGGACAAAGTAGAACCCGGATCTATCAAGGCATACACGCTACAACAAGAAACCGATAAGGTACTGCGATTTACATCCGGTGATGCCTCCCGTCCCGCTTACCGACAGGCATAAATGCGCGTTCGAGGACCGGCTGAACTGGGACCCGTACAACCTCTCGCCGCGACTGGTCCATGAGTACCTCGCTCCCGGCGAGTAAATCGTAGGAGATGAAGACCCGCTGGCGACC
This sequence comes from Przewalskia tangutica, assembly GCA_029844215.1. Lineage (NCBI taxonomy): Eukaryota > Viridiplantae > Streptophyta > Magnoliopsida > Solanales > Solanaceae > Przewalskia > Przewalskia tangutica. The sequence goes on along the minus strand of CM056726.1, from coordinate 92,670,698 downwards.
TCAGTAGGTGACCCTACCATCTCGCGCCGCCTGCCTGACATTCCTCACAAAGTGACCCTTCTGACCGCAAGCATAACAAACTCCGGAAGTAGGACCACAACTCCCGTAATGGGATCTACCACATCGGCCACACTGAGGGGGGGTGGTCTCGATCGGCTAGCACCTCTGCTACCCTCGGTCCAAGTCCCGGGCCCCGACCGCCCCGAATACTCGGGCCGCCCCAAGACGGTGTAGGAGTGCTCGAGCCGGCCGTGGTGCAAATCTAGTCTGCTGCTGAGACCGTCCACCCTGAGAGCTACCAAAAGATCCTGTCGTCCTAGCTTTCTTTTGCTGCTGATATCTGTCGACCCGTCGGCCTCTATGCTCCTCACACCCAAGTGCATGAGCCTGCATGTGGGCAATGTCCATGCCCGGCTGAAGAGCTACACCTGAGCAAGACTCTGCCAAATAATCATCTAGCTCGGTGACGTAGCGGTGCACTCGGTCCTCCATATCTTCTACTAACGCAGGGACATATCGAGCCAACGAATCGAACTCAACGTTGTACTCCCAAACTGTGCGCCCTCTCTGTCTCAGCATCAAAAATATGTTGGCTCGTGCCCTCCTCATCTGCGGAGGCAAGAAGTGGCTGAGAAAAGCCTCCAAGAACTCGTCCCATACCACTGGAAGTGCATGTTCTCCCCGGGACAGCTCCTACAAATCAAACCAATCGACTGCAGTATCACGCAGCCGATGTGAACCTAAGACCACTGACTCGGTCTCTGAAGCCCTGATCACTCTCATGATCCGCTGTAGCTGTCGGATGAACTCCTGCGGATCATCCTCAGGCCTCGACCCGTAGAACTCAGGTGGGCCACAACTCAGAAAATCCCGTAGCCTCAAGCTATCCGATCTAGGATGAACCACGGTGCGCATCGAACTGCGTCGGCCCACTTATCCCCATGTCCGCCACAATCTCGCTAGTAATCGCCATCTCCTCAGAACCCATCTCCTCTCGCTTCCAGCCGCGTGGACCGAGGCGCAGTATCGTGGTCTCGTGGCCTCGCCGCGCTCCAAACTCGCTGGGCCGCGGCGCCGTAGAACTCGCCCCGAGGTATCACCTAGGTAAAGTTCGGGCACGCCTCGTGACCCTGTCCTACTAGCAGCTCCTCGCTTGCCCTTCGGGCGGGTTGCCTTGCGTGGAGGCATAACTGGTACAGAAAAGAAATACGTTAGAGGGGTCCAACTTATAACACAACTCTAAGGAACGATCTCAGAGTGAGAAGAATGAAAACCAATCCTAAATATACTATAGCCTCCTGATTATTGGTGTGGTGCACAACAAACCGATAATCAAGACTCTACTAGATACGGTCTGTAGACATTTTCCGAGGATTAACTGCTCTGATACCACTTTTGTCACGACCGATCCCGCGTGGATCGTGCCTTACCCGCACCCAAGTAGACATACATCGAGTAACCAATGAATATAAAAACAAGACATGAAACATATGTAAACTGAGACACAGTTTATCCAAGAAAAGATTGCCTTTCGGCATGTATAAATACATCAAGAGTGAACAGTTACATCCCAACTTACAACAGGACTACATACCTCTAGGAATGTAAACAACTATGGCGGGACAGGGCCCCGCCATACCCTGAATGTACATAAAGCTATAATGACAGGGAGATCATACCCAAACGATAAGCCTCCGGATAAAGGGGGCTTTCCCAATAGCAGAAACGGTGATCCTAGGAGCGGGGATCAACAACAGGAGTACCTCTACCGCTGCAGATGAACGCACTCAAGGAGGTCAAGATAACAGTACCAAGTATGTGAAATCAGCATCAAATGAAATCAAAGCATTTTAAAACCACTTACAAATACAACCAATTCAACCGCACATAGTGCCACAGCATAAACAAGAGCAAAATAGATATAATGTAACTGGTATTTTCTAGGCCGCTAATGATCGAAGAAAGTCCAATCGCCCATAGTATCATTATGCGAGCCTATTCCTGGACTCCCGCAGTCCGCATAGACCACCTAGGTCCGCATGAGGTATTCCTCGCATCGGGGGTAGCTAACCCTCGGCATCAACCTGGACTCCCGCAGTGATATAATATCAGCACAACTGCTTATCGTTAAACAACATAAGCACAACAAGGAAACCCCCTTTACACAAACGTTTACAAGACACTAACACACGTAGCATCATAATATGTCTACTTATCAAACCAACTTACCACACCTTCAGAAATCATTTTATAAGCCTTTATTAACAAATAAGTAAACTGTTTCCTCTTATCTTTCTTAAGTCGTTATACCTAACTTCCCATAAAGCTAGTATAACACTTAAGTTTTTTTTGAAAAACTATGTATTACTTTTCTTTCAAAAATGATTCATAACTCTTTTGAAATACTTCAAGATTCTTATTATTTAAAACTCAAGTCTAAAGACATCAGAGTAAATCCAATTTTAGTTAACACACGTACGTCTACCGTACTATATATATATATATATCAAAAATATCATGCTCAAGAGGATAGGAAGAATCACATACCTCCTCGGCTGAATCCACCTGCCAAGTCGAATATGTCGCGCGCAGAGTATCAACCTATAATAGTCAAATACGTCTATCAACGTCTAGACTACTCTGTAGAATATTCTAAGCAGGGGGTTCTCTATTCTACGGAAAATTGGGCAACATTTCCCTACCCGTCAAACTACACAAGTCTACTGTAAATATCGTCCTATGTAAGTACAGTTCAATTCTCTTCTTATATACCATCCTTTTATAAATCTTATACTCATTTCTATACTTCTACAGTATGTAATCTCTAATTACAATAGAAGGACAAGATATTTACCTCGACAAGCCCAAAATTATCCAAGATATATGTCGATCCTGAGCAACGTTTAGATCCTATTCTGTACGCTCCAATTCGCTCCAAGAAACCCTTAGAAGTTTCTAAATAGCTTCTACTTAATACTTCAACCAACTATGAAGATTTTCCTAGGGTTTCGTTTTGTGATTAAAGGATATAATGTAGTATTTCCGGGCTTTTAGTATATAGGTAACTTTGGAATACTACAAGGGATGTTTGGCTAAGGTATTTGGGATAGTAACAATACTAGAAGACAATTTTCCTACCAAGGGGGGGGGGGGGGGTGTTTCGGACGAAGCAACTAGAAAGGGGGGGAGGGTGTTTTGGACGAGAGCACTACAAGGGGGAAGGATTTTTGGAGACTTGGAATTTGTTTAAGTGGATGAAGAAGTCTTGCACTTAAGGGGGTATTTATAGAACAATCACGGGCCAAGATTCAAGCAAGTGGAGGGTGTAGATTAGGTAGCTTGTGTGAGTGGAGTCTTCCACCAAGTGTCCACCACAACATTAGGACATATGTCCCCCACAACAAAGAGCCATGTGGCCATCCACTTGCAACAAAGAAAACGTCCAAGGCACCCCTTCCCACTTGCCCACAAAATATCTTCCAAGACTTGACTATTTGACTTGGCCACTAGCCTACTATTTTCGTCCAAACATGCCACCTAAGGGTGACACATGTCGCCCTCCTATTGGTCCAAAATATTTCATCTCTCGGAAAAATCCAAATTAAATAAATTATTGAAAACGTAAAATTCCTTCACAAGGTTCGGAAAATTTTCCGTCGAAAAAACAAATCTTACATCCTTAATCTACTTAGGGCTTGTATATTCGTACGTACGTCCTCGCATACATACTCTGGAAATACGGGGTATAACACCCCCGATGCGAGGAATACCTCATGCGGACCTAGGTGGTCTATGCGGACTGCGGAAGTTCCAGGATTAGGCTCAAATAATGATACTATGGGCGATTGGCCTTGCTTTGATCATTAGCGGCCTAGAAAAGACCAGTTACGTTATATCTATTTTGCTCTTGTTTATGTTGTGGCACTATGTGCGGTTAAATTGGTTGTTCATACGTATTTGTAATTGGTTTTAAAAATGTTATGATTTCATTTCAGTACTTTACAGTTTCACATACTTGGTACCTGTTGTACTGACCTCCTTCGGGGGGCTGCGTTCATGCCGCATGTAGAGGTACACCAGTTGTTAATCCTCGCTCATAGGATCACAGTTCCGCGTTTTGGGAAGCTCCGTTTCTCTGAAGGCTTATCTTGTGGTATGATTCCCTGAGAGTGTAGGTTCTTATACATTCAGGGGTATGGCGGGGCCCTGTCCCGTCGTTGTTGTTATAAAACTCTTAGAGGTCTGTAGTACTGTTGTGGGCAGGGTTTGTAAGGGATGTAACTGTTCAAGTTTTTATTTATATATACAGAAAGGTAACCGTTTTGGTTAGCCTGTTTTCTTATTTCACTATTTATCTTTCATGAGTTTTTATTTCCGCTGATTTTCTCTGATGTTGTATCACTAGGGTGCCCGGGGTAAGGCACCAGTCGCGGGCCTGAGGTCGGGTCGTGACAAAAGTGGTATCAGAGCCAGGTTAACCCTCGGAAAGTGTCTACAGACCGTATCTAGTAGAGTCTTGATTATCGGCGTGTTGTGCACCACACCTATAATCAGGAGGCTGCAGGATATTTAGGATTGGTTTCCATTTTTCTCACTCTGAGATCGTGCCTTAGAGCTGTGTTATAAGTTGGACTCCCTCTGGCGTATTCATATGTGATAGTTATGCCTCTACGCAAGACAACCAGAGCCCAGAGGGGCAGGGCGGCAGAGGGAGCTGCTAGTGGAACACAGAGGAGTGCGAGGGCACAGGCCCAGTCATCACCTGAGGTGGTGCTTCATTCGGGGAGTTCTGCGACGCCGCTAGCCCCAGAAGAGTTTAGAGCAGCAGCAGTAGCTACAGAGACCACGATACCTGAGCCTCTAGTCCCACGGCCAGGAACAGAGGATATGGTTACGAGGAGATGGCCCAGTTACTAGCTAGGCTTGTAGCGAGGCATGAGGACAGACGAGAGTCAGAGGTTCCGGTAGTACCAGTAGTTCACCCTAGATCCGATAGTTTGAGACTTCGGGACTTCTTGAGTTGCAGTCCACCCGAGTTCTATGGATCGAGAACTGAGGAAGATCCTCAGGAGTTTATTCGACAGTTACAGCGGATCATGAGAGTGATCAAGGCTTCAGAGACACAGTCGGTGGTATTAGGTTCACATCGGCTGCGTGATACTGCAGTCGACTGGTTTGATTCATGGGAACTGTCCCAGGGGAGCATGCGCCTCCAGCTGGTTGGGACGAGTTCTCAGAGGCATTTCTTACACACTTTTTGCCCTCACAGATGAGGAGAGCTCGGGCAGATAGATCTATGAGGTTGAGGCAGAACGGGCGGACGGTTCGAGAATACAGTATCGAGTTTGACTCATTGGCTCGTTATGTCCCCGCTTTAGTGCGTATATGGAGGATAGAGTGCACCGATATGTCACAGGACTTGATGATTATCTAGTAGAGAGTTGTACAGGAGTAGCTCTTGGTAGGGCATGGGCGTTGCGCGTCTGAGCTTATGCCCAGTGATCGAGGAACATGAGATCAGCGGATTAACCAAGATCAGCAGGAGGCGAGCGGCAGGGTCCTTTGGTAACTTTCGAGGCGGACCTTCTCAGCAGCAGACTGGTTATGCGCCTCCGCCAGTACAAAGTGGTCCTCCATAGACTTCAGGACGTTCAGGGTATTTAAGAGTTGGTCAGAACTCCAGGGTTTCTGGTTCACAGATTTACATAGGTTATAGCCCGGCCCATTCGATTTCCTCGGTGTTCACTATGTGGTAGACGTCATCCCAGAAATGTCGTCTTTTTACTAATGCTTGTTTTACCGTAGCCGTCGAGCCATGTGAGGAGAGAATGTCCTAGTAGGAGGGATACAGGTGGGATGACTTAGCCTACCAAGTTAGTTGCGGATTCAGTGGTTCGGAGAGGAAGGGGTGTTAGCCAGAGGAGGCCACCCCCACCTCGGTATGGCCGTTGTGGTAGGTGTTCTTATGGGGAATGTCGTACTACTTCGATAGCTTGTTATGCTTGCGGCCAGCAGGGCCATTTTGTGAGAAATTGTCCGACCAGAGGTGGCGCAGATGTTATGACTCAGCCTTCGGGATCAGTGGCTGGTTCATCACCTTCTGTAGTTATGCGCCCAGCATAGCAGGATTTGATTATAACGACAAAGGGAAAGTGAGGCAGTAGTTATAGAGATATCTTCAGCCCTTAAGAGACTTGTTTAGGTCGTTATGGTAGATACATGTGGAGTGCTATGTACGGATAGCATTGTGTTAGGTGTGGATTAGAAAACATGGGTAGTTGAAAAGGGTAAGTCTGGGGACGAGAAAATGGTGAGCCTTAGAATTTATAACAGTTGGGACCTTGGATGCAAGGTCGTCTTGAGTGGATGATTTTACGGTTGGTCTTTGTCCAAGTACTTGGTATGCGTGAAATATATTGTGGGATAAGTCCATGAGTGGTGTGAAATGGAAGTGGATAGTTGAGCTTAGAAGACCACTAGGTTCTCATGACTTGAATAAGGAGATTGTTCTGGTCCAGGAATGAGAGTTTAGTACGAAGAGGGTCGGGTTGAGGCCATATCCCGGGTCAACCCGCAGCCCGGAATGTGGTGGGATCAGTTTGAGGTGGTCCCACTAGATGATAGGGTCACAAGGGTGTTAGGCCCAAGTTTAGGTAACCATCGTACGAGTTTGTGGATGCGTTCGACCAGTAGTCGGGCCGATGAGGTCAGCCCATCTTATCTTTCAGTCAGGACTGTTTACTCGGCGGAGGGTTATGCGAGATGTTATATATCAGGAAGGTTGTAAGGCTGCACGGGGTTCCTACTTTTATCTTATAATGACGATGGAGCCCAGTTTATGGCTATTTCTTTCTTTTTTCTGGAGGTTTTACCAGGCGGGGTTAGGAACACAGGTGAGTCTCGGTATTGCATTCACCCTCGGGCCGACGGGCAAACAAGCGTGTTTTATCCAGACATTTGAGGATAGGTTACGGGCCGGTTTTTTTTTTGATTTCAGGTGTACCTGTGATGATTATTTGCCTCTTGTTGAGTGAGTATTATAATAGCTACCATTTCAGTATTCGGATGGTGCCTTATGAAGCATTGTATGGGCGGAAGTGTAGGTTGCCGGTCGATTGGTTCGATGTTGGAAAGGTTCAGATAGTTGGTCCATACTTGATTTCAGCAGGATGTGGATAAGGTGAAGCTTATCCAGAAGAGGTTATTAGCAGCTCAGAGTCAACATAGGTCGTGTGGATAATCGGCGTCGACACTTGGAGTTCAGGTTGACGGTGGGTCTTCTTGAAGGTACCACCCCGGAAGGGTGTGACGAGATTTGGAAAGCAGGGGAAACTTAGCCCGAGGTACTTTGGGCCTTTTCAGATCGTTTGTAGAATAGGCCAGGTTGCCTATAAGTTAGCACTGTCGTCCGACTTAGGAGGCAGTACGTCCGGTCTTCCATGTTGCTATGTTTCGGAAGAGTATCGGAGATCCATCCAGAGTGTTCCCAGTTAATGATGACCAAGTTGGAGATAGTAACCCCGAGATTTTGGAAACTGAAGCAATGACAGAAATGTGGTACGTATATTAGGAAGAGTTCGAGTGTTCGAGGAGGGTACGACAAGTAAGAAAAGAGGCGAAGATGTGTTAAGAAGATGAAAGTATCCTTTGGACCATGGGTGGAGCTAATAGTATTGTTATACGCTTTAGAGATGATTCTTCGTTGGCTTGGATGTGAGTTTTTGCGCGTATGTTGTATTATGGCCATGTGTGGCATAATTGGTTCTGTAAGTATAATAGGGAAGACTATACCGGCACAGGTATGCTTGGAGACTTAGAAGGAACATTCGGGACGAATGTTTCTAAAGGGGGAATAATGTTACACCCCGTAGTTCCAGGGTATGTATACGAGGACGTACGTACGAGAATACGACATTAAAGTCGGAAAGGAAGAAAGATGTGATTTTTCGACGGAAAAGTTTCCGGATTTTGTGAAGGAAAAAGGTTCGTTAATGGGAATTGGATTCCCAGATTTGGTATTTGGACTTTTTGGAATATTTGAGAATTATGGAATTTTATTTCCGGAATTAGTCACGTGGGGCCCACGGGAGAAATTTACGGTTTTGTGGGGCCCACTTTGTTTTAGAGATTTTTGGCATTACAGATATTTTCGGAAGATGAAATATTTTGGACGAGTATGAGGGAGACACATGGCACCCCTTGGTCTTGGACGTTTTTAGGGACATGTGCCTAGCCACATGTCTCTTTAATGTGGTGGCCACATGTCTCAAAGTTGTGGTGGACATTTGGTTGGAAGAATCCACTCACACTTGGACCCAATCTTCACCTTACACTTGCTTTAATCCTAGCCCTTGATTTCTCTATAAATACCCCCTTAAGTGCAAGACTTTATTCATCCCACACTTGAAATATTTTCCAAGGCAAAATTCTCCCTTCCTCCTAAGGTGTTCTCGTCCAAACCCCCCCCCCCCCTCCTTTGTGTAGAAAAATCCTTCAAGTGTTGTTATTATCCCAAATACCTTAGCCTTGTAATCCCTTGTAGTATTCCAAAGGTATCTTTATACTAAGAGCCCGGAAATACCACTTTATTACAATAGTCACAAAGTGAAACCCTAGGAAAATCTTCATAGATGGATGAAGTGTTAAGAGAAGTTGGTTAGAAACTTATAAGGGTTGCTTGGAGCGGGTTGGAGCGTAAGGAAGTGGAGCTAAACGTTGCTCAGGATCGACTTATAAAACTTGGATAATTTTGGGCTTATCGAGGTAATGATCTTTATCCCCCTATTGTAATTGAAGATTACATGTTGTAGTAATGTATAATTGAGTATATGATTTATGGAAGGATGATTAAAAAGAATTGAACTATATTTACATTGGACTGTATTTACAGTAGACTTGTAGTATTATTGTGGGGCAGAATTGTACACGTCCGGTTAGACGTGTAATCCCCTCTGAGTTGTTGGCTTGGTAGCGGGCCTTGATAATAGAGGTTATTTATATGGTTACGGGGGGGAGGTGCTGCCGAATTTTCCGTAGAATATGGAACCTTGTATTTAGAAATATTCTACGAAGGGATCTAGAAGTTAATAAACGTTTTATGGCCATTATAGGTTGAAGTACTACGAGTAGCGTATTCTACTTGAAGGGTGGAAAATGCTAGCAGGGTTATAGTAATTTGGAGCATTTTGCTAATTGTCGATAATCGTCGCGAGGTATGTGAACCTCTTCCTATCCTTTCTAGCATGATTGTTGTGAAATATATATAGTGCGGTAGACGCACGTGTGTTTAAAGGAATTTGATTTTCCTTTTGTGTCCTTGACTTGATTCCAAAGTTAAGTGACTTGTTATGAAATATTAAGGACTTGAATTATGTTAAAAAGTTGTAAAACCTCATTCACGAGTAATGGGTGTGTGGTCTTTTAAAGAATAAAGTTATCTTGATTTCGAAAATGAGAATAGTTGTCCTTGGTTGGTTTAAAACATAAAGTGTTATAATAGCTTTATGGGAAGTTATTTATAACGACTTTATGAAAACAAAAGAATGGTTTTATCATTGGATTTAAAATGATAACTTGACATTTTAAAAGTTGGAGGTTGGTTTCCTTAAAAGATATGATTTAAAGATTAGGAGACTGATTTTTGAAAGTAAAGAGACTTGACTTATAAACAACTTGATTTTGGGAAAGGAGAAGTAACTTGATTTAAAAGTATAGGTTACTTGTTTTTAAAAGAGTAAGACACTTGGTTTAAAAAGTATATTGCTACTTGACTTTAAAAAGGAAAAGTGTCTTTGTTTTAAAGGAAGGCATGGTTTTGTCTTAAAATAGTTTAAAAAGGAAGGCATGCTTTTGTCTTAAGATTGGTTTAAAAAGAAGGTATGGAAATTGTTTTGGTTTACTTAAAAAGATAGTTACTCTATTTTGATACTACGGCTATCGTGTGACTTTTGTGAAAGAAATGGATCTTTTTTTTGAAAGTTGAAGTATGTAGTACTTTAGGGTTAAAACTCGGATTTGTTGACATGAAATAAAAGTACCTTGTGTGAGTAACTTGACTATGTTGTCTTGTGATAGCCTTGTAATACTTTCTTGTTGGTTTGATAAGTAAACATATTATGATGCTACGTGTGTTAGTGTCTTGTGACATTTTTGTAAGGGGGTTTTCTTGTTGTGCTTATGTTGTTTAACGACAAGCAGTTGTGCTGGTATTATATCACTTACCCCCCTGACTTGTTATGCCGAGGGTTAGCCACCCCCGATGCGAGGAATACCTCATGCGGGTCCATGTGACCTATGCGAGTGCGGGAGTTCGGGATGATCACTCGGGTGTGTTACGCCGACGCGAGGAATACCTCACGCGTCCACGTGACCACGCGGATCGCGAGTCCAGTTGATCGAGGGTTAGCTACCCCCGATGCGATGAATACATCATGCGGACCTAGGTGGTCTATGCGGACTGCGGGAGTTCCATGATTAGGCTCACATAATGATACTATGGGCGATTGGCCTTGCTTCGATCATTAGCGGCCTAGAAAAGACCAGTTACGTTATATCTATTTTGCTCTTGTTTATGTTGTGGCACTATGTGCGGTTAAATTGGTTGTTCATACGTATTTGTAATTGGTTTTAAAAATGCTATGATTTCTTTTCAGTACTTTACAGTTTCACATACTTGGTACCTGTTGTACTGACCTCCTTCGGGGGGTTGCGTTCATGCCGCAGGTAGAGGTACACCAGTTGTTGATCCTCGCTCATAGGATCACAGTTCAGCGTTTTGGGAAGCTCCGTTTCTCCGGAGGCTTATCTTGTGGTATGATTCCCTGAGAGTGTAGGTTCTTATACATTCAGGGGTATGGCGGGGCCCTGTCCCGTCGTTGTTGTTATAAAACTCTTAGAGGTCTGTAGTACTGTTGTGGGCAGGGTTTGTAAGGGATGTAACTGTTCAAGTTTTTATTTATATATACAGAAAGGTAACCGTTTTGGTTAGCCTATTTTCTTATTTCACTATTTATCTTTCATGAGTTTTTATTTCCGCTGATTTTCTCTGATGTTATATCACTAGGGTGCCCGGGGTAAGGCACCAGTCGTGGGCCCGAGGTCGGGTCGTGACACATTATTTGAAGAGTATGGAATGTATTATCATTATGGAAATTTATTTTTACGGATTTGGTCACGTGGGGCCCACCCGAGAAATTTTACGTTTTGTGGGGCCCACGAGGGTTACGGAATTTTATGGAAGAATGGGAGGGCGACACATGGAACCCCCCCCCCCCCCCCACATAGTCTTGGACGAATTGAGGCAAGGGTAAAATGGTCATTTGACCATTGTGGATGACAAGTCTTCAAAGCTTGAGATTATTGACCAAGTCAACTTGCCACTTGGATAATATTTAATGTTCTTCATCCTAGCCATCCATATGTTGTAATCTTGACCCTTCATTGTGTTATATATACACACTAGTAGCAAGACTTAGCTCCAACACTTAGAAAAATTTCAAGACCTTGTTCTTCATTAGTGGTAGCTCTCGGGTTTGAAGAAAAATCCACACAAAATATTTTAGTTTGTGATTCATTATTCAAATTACTTTAACCCAAGGTCCCTAAGGGTTTTGTAAGGATATCTCAATAGAAATATTTCAGAAAAACGACGTTTTCACGTTAGTCGCAAGGCGAAAACCTAAGTCGTTTTCACAAGTTTGAATTGGAAATGGAAGAGAAGTTGGTTGTGAACTTCTAAAGGCTTCAAATAGAGGATTGGAGCGGAAAGGAAAGGAGCTAAGAATTGCTAAGGAGCGACTTTGAATCTTGGAATTTATAAGGGCTTATAAAGGTAACAATTCTTGTCGTTTTAGTAATTAAGATTACTTATTGTTGTAGCTATGGATATTAGCAAGCATGAGGTATATATAATGAAGTTTGATAAGTGTATTGACTATTGGAATCCTAATCAGAAAACTAGTATGTTTAGCCCTTAAGATTTCAATTCAATTTGATTATTAGTTTAAGTCGTCACATGTTATATAAAGAAGAAATTATAGTTGTTGAAGTTGTTTATGACTATATAACATGTTTGACCTAAGAACTTGGATTGAAAAAGAATTAAAAAGGACTTTGTGTTGTTGTATATGTTAGGCGAGAATGGCTTTGGATATTAAACTACTTCGTATGAATTGTGGGGCAGAATTTTACACGTATTGTAAAGCGTGTAATCCCCTTTGATTGGTTGTTGTATTGAGCCTTAAATGTGGCATGTTGGTTATTGATTACGGGGCCTTGAAAAAGGTGGAAATGTATGTAGAAACAAAGGATGTGCTGCCCAATTTTCCGTAGAATAAGAGACCGTATACTTAGTATTATTCTACATTAGAACTAGAAATTGATAGTCGTGTTGTGGCCATTTTAGGTTGACACTTCTACGTGCGGCGTATTCGACTTAGCTTGTGGATTAAGCCGAAAAGGTATGTGAACCATCTCCTCTTCTTCTAGCATGATTCCTTATGGTAAAGTAAGTAAGTCTTACTCCTTAAATGATCCACTCCTTGATTGTACTTGGATTGCCTAATATAGAAGTTGTTCTATATACTTCCTTGATTGTACTTGGATTTCATAATATAGAAGTTGTTCTATATACGTCCTTGATTGTACTTTGGATGTTTAAATTGGAAGTTGTTATAATCCATTACCTTAATGAAGTTTGGATTTTCAAAAGTGAAAGTATTTTACTTAAAGTACATAGAGTCTTGAAAAGGAAGTGGTTTCCAAATCTTTTGGCTAGTGCCTTAGTTCCAAAACCTAAAGGTTGTTATAGTTACTTTAGAGGAGTCAAAGGAGTGATTTACTTAATTGATTTTAAAGAGGAGAAATGACATGATTTAAAGAGAAGTAACTTGTTTTAAAGGTGTGAGTTACTTGAGATTTTAAAGTTAAGAAACTTGATTTCTAAGGTTAAGAAACTTGATTTCTAAAGTTAAGAGACTTGAAGTATTTTGAAAGTTATGTAACTTGATTTGAAAGTATATAATACTTGGTTTTAAAAGTATAAGTCTCTTGGTTATAAAAAGAATGAATTTGTCTAAAAACCATAAAGGGTTATAACGACTTTATGGGAAGTTGGTTATAACGGCTTTATGGAAGGTTAAGAAAATTGTCTATTTTGATTGATAGGCATGAGTTGCCTAGGTTGTGAAATTAGAAGTTACTTGGTTTCAAAGTATTGAAATGAATTTCTAAAAAGTGTAGTAACTTATTTTGAAAAATAGACATGCCTTGATACTACGGGTGTTAGTATCTTGGGGTTTTACATAAAAAGGAGTCTTTTGAAAAGAATGTACGTATGTAGTACTTTGGCTTGTTTAAATGAGAATTATTTTATTTGTGCCTTGATAGTACTTTGGCTTGTTTAAATGAGAATTATTCTATGTGTGCCTTGATAAGTACTTTGGCTTTCTTAAATAAGGATTTCTCTTGGTTTATGTAAAAAGAAAGGCATGGTAATTGTCTTGGTTTATGTAAAAAGGAAAGACATGGTATTGTCTTGGTTTATGTAAAAATAAGGCATGGTAATTGTCTTGTTTTGTAAAGGCATGGTACTGTCTTGGTTTATGTAAAAGGAAAGGCATGGTATTGTCTTGGTGTGAAAGGCATGGTATTGTCTTGGTTTGCTTGCATATGGGTTGCTCATATAGACATTCGTGCAAGTGTCATATTTCCACATCTCCGCGTCCCTCCATAAAGGGCCGACAACTTGTTTCAAGGATACCATGGGTTAGCTCCACATGGGGGTGAGTGGTACACACTCACGGCGGGTCGGTATTTGACTCGGGCGGGTTAAATTCCCATAATGAAAGGGTGCAGTGTGGTTATGACTTAAAGTGGAACAGTTGGTCTCATTGTTAAAAGCATAACTTAAAAGATAAAAAGGATTGCATTACTCTTATGATTTCAAGGTTCAGTGTGCTAATTGATGTTATATTATATCATGGACTGCCGGCAGTGAGGAAGGATTCCACGGGCATGAGACCCATGGTTATATTTGAGTAATGACTTTGAGGGCATGTTTCCCTGACTTGATATGACTGCTTATGGATTGTGTACTGTAGTTTGGCTATCATACATGTCTCCTGTTTTGTATAGACTATTATGATTTCTTTACAGTATTTATTGTTTCACATACTTGGTACATTCTTCGTACTGACCTTCTTCGGGGGGCTGCGTTCATGCCGCAGGTTTAGGTACGCAGTTTGGTGATCTGCAGATGTAGGACCCTGCTCAGAGTTTTTGGATAGCTCCATCTGTTCAGGAGTTTATCATTTTGGTATATATCCTCCAGTACAGGCTTTTGTACAGTTATGGGTACGGCGGGGCCTTGTCCTGTCATAGTTCAGTAAAACTCTTAGAGGTCTGTATTCATATGTGGGATTGGACTCGTGTACAATGTAGTGCTTTTTATTATGTATGTTATATGGCATCCTTGTCGGCTTTGCCCTTGCATGTACGTTGGTTTAAAAAAAAGTGTTATTTAAATTCCGCAGTTTTAATTGGGTTGTTAAGGTAGGAGGGTGCCCAGGTAGGGCACCAATCACGGGCCCGGGATTCGGGGCATGACATCAGTACACATGTACCGAATATGGAACGGAAATAAGGTACAGTAAACATATCATAACTGTACAAAAGAATGACATGGGCAAGTATAAAAAGTAAATACCAGATCCTACCATGCCATTACAACTCATGAACTTAATCGTACATCATTATCTTTTCCCATTTTTCAATAAGAGTTATAGTCAAATTCTTATGTACATACTTAGGAAAAATCATCAAGTTCATAAGCATATAACTTACTTATCTTACATAACTTAATCCGGCCCTTTCGGGAGGGACGCCTATACTGCCCGGCCCATTCTGGGACGCGATAAAGTCACATAAGTCTGCCCATAAAGGTATACTTCTCGGCCCAATCTGGGACGCGATAAAGTCACATAAGTCTGCCCATAAAGGTATAATTGTCACGACCCGTTCCGGGGCCCGTGACTGGTGCCTTACCCGGGCACCCAAGTAGTCATACATCAGAGTAATCAGCGGAATATAAAAACAAGACATAAAACAGTTGTAAAATGAGACACAGTTTTATGTGAGAAAATGTCGCCTTTCGGCATATATATATAAACATAGTTTTGCAGTTACATCCCAACTGTACAATAGGACTACAGACCTCTAAGAAGATAAACAACTATGGCGGGACAGGGCCCCGCCATACCCTGAATGTACAAAACTATATACAACAACAGGGAGATCATACCCAAAAGTCGAGCCTCCGGAGAAGATGGAGCTCCTGACACCCAAGCAAAAAGATCCTAAGGATGTGGATCTAGCACCTGCTTGCCCTTACCTGCGGCATGAACGCAGCCCCCCGAAGGAGGTCAGTACAACAGGTACTAAGTATGTGAAATCGTAGCATCAAGTAAAATCAAAGTATTAAAAGCCATTTGTAAATACAACCAGTTTAACTGCACATAGTGCCACAACATAAACAAGAGAAAAATAGATATAATGTAACTGGTCTTTCCTAGGCCGCGAATGATCGAAGCAAGGCCGATCGCCCATAGTATCATTATGCGTGCCTAGTCCTGGACTTCCCGCAGTCCGCATAGGTTACACACAGACCCGCATGAGGTATTCCTCGCATCGGGGGTAGCTAACCCCCGGTAGCCTCCTGGACTTCCGCAGTCCGCATAGTCTCAATAGACCGCATAGTCACACAGACCGCATAGGGCATCCCCCGCATCGGGCTAAAACACCCGGAATGATCAATCCTGGAACTCCCACAGCTCCGCATAGTCTCACAGACCGCATAGGCCGTATAGACCCGCATCAAGGGTGGCAAGCCCTCGGTATAACAAGTCAAGGAGGTAGGTGATATAATAACAGTACAACTGACTTACCGTTTAGCAACGTAAGCACAACAAGAATGACCCCCTTTCACAACATCACAAGACACTAACACACGTAGCATCATAATATGTCTATTTATCAATCAATCTTACTACACATTACAGAAATCAATACAAGGTTTTTATAAGAAAATAAATGCAGATTCTTTTTATCTTTCTTAAGTTGTTATACCTAACTTCCCATAAAGCTAGTATAACTCTTAAGCTTTTGTTTAAAACCAACTGTTTCTCTTCATTAAAAATGATTGAGATTCTTTGAAATGCTTCAAGATCTTTATTATTCAGGCTTAAGTCAAAAGACATTGCCGTAATTATTATTCAGGCTTAAGTCAAAATACATTGCCGTAATTATTATTCAGTTAACACACGTACGTCTACCGTACTATATATATTTTTAAAATATCATGCTCAAGAGTATAGGAAGAATCACATACCTTCTCGGCGAAATCCACCTGCCAAGTCGAATATGTCGCGCGCAGAGAATCAACCTATAATAGTCAGACACGTCTATCAACGTCTAGACTACTCTGTAAACAGTTCTAAGCAGAGGGTCCTCTATTCTACGGAAAATCGGGCAACACTTCCCTACCCGGTGAGCTACTCAAGTCTACTGTAAAAACAATCCTATGTAAGTACAGTTCAAATATTCTTCATTTATACCCTTCTACTATGATGACAGTTCAATTCTATTCATTAATATTCTTTCATATCTTATACTCAAGTCTTAACTATTCTTATATGTAATATCCTAATTACAATAGAAGAACAAGAGTGTTTACCTCGATAAGCCCAAAATTATCCAAGTTAAATGTCGCTCCTGAGCAAGGTTTAGCTCCTAATTTGTACGCTCCGATAGCTCCAAGAAACCCTTAGAAGTTCTACACAACTTCTACTAAAATACTACAAGGGATTTGGGCTAGGGTATTTTGGAATAGTAACTATACTTGGAAGACAACTTTTCTACCAAGGGAGGGGGGGTAGGTTTCGGCTAAGGGCTCAAGGAAGGGGGGGAGAGCCTTGGACGAAAATCTTATAAGAGAGGGGAGGGATTTTTTCAAGACTTGGAGAATTGATTTGTGGATGAAGAAAACCTTCAAGTTAGGGGGGTATTTATAGGTCAAGCAATGGCCAACCAATGGCCAAGATGAAGCCAAGTGCTAGGCAAGTGTAAGGTGGAGATTTAGGCAAGTGTCCTTATCCATCTACTACACAAATATCCTACCAACTCCTTGACTAAGGGGAGAGGCACAAAAAACGTGCCAACAATGTCCCACTTTGCCGTCCAATGAGGGTGACAAGTGTCACCCTCCCGTTGGTCCAAAATGTTTCATCTCTCGGAAAAATCCGCAAAAATTATTAATGACATAGCCGGAATTTTCCCTACGCAAGCTTTGGAAAACGTTTCGTCGGAAAACGATTCTTTTCGAGTGTTGTGCACAATATTTTCGTCCAAAGTGTCAAACTAAGGCTAAACTTTTGTACGTACGTCCTCACGTACATACTCTGGAAATACGGGGTATAACATTCTCCCCTCCTTAGAAACATTCGTCCCGAATGTTCCTTCCCAAGACAGTTAACGATAAAGCTTAAACAATTTGCAAATGCTACATACAACCACAAAACAACACTTAAGCATATATGACAATGAAAATTTACAAGTAGGAAAGTGAATTACCTGGAGGTGTGGGGAATAGGTGAGGATACTTCTGCCTCATGTCCTCCTCTGCTTCCCACGTCATCTCCTCCCTGAGCTCGTTCCGCCACAAGACTTTGACGGAAGCCACGTCCTTGGTCCGCAGACGCCTAACCTGACGATCGACTATCGATATGGGAGTCTCCTTATACGATAACCCCTCGGTCACCTGGACATCGTCAATCGGGTGCACCCTAGATGGATCCCCGATACATCTCCTCAGCATAGAAACATGAAACACCGGATGCACTGCCTCCAGATCGGACGGCAGATCCAACTCATAGGCAACCTTGCCTACCCTGCGGACAATCTGATACGGCCCAATGTACCTTTGGCTGAGTTTCCCTTTCCTCCCGAATCTCATCACACCCTTCATGGGTGACACCTTCAGGAAAACCCAATCATCAACCTCGAACTCCAGATGTCGACGACGATGATCTGCATATGACTTCTGTCGACTCGGTATCGCCAACCGCTCCTGGATAAGCTTCACCTTATCCACTGCCTGCTGCACCAAATCTGGTCCCACTAACTGTAACACGCCCACATCGAACCAGCCTATCGGCGATCTACACTTCCTCCCATACAAGGCCTCATAAGGCGCCCGTCGAATCTTTGGAGTGGTAGCTATTATTATATGCAAACTCAACTAGAGGCAAATGATCCTCCCGGCTACCACGAAGTCGATAACACGTGCTCGCAACATATCCTCAAGAGTTCGGATAGTGCGCCACCGGCTGTCCGTCTGCGTGGATGGAATGCGATTTCGAGCTCACTGCGTCCCTAAACCTTCGGAAAGATCTCCGAAGTTAGCGTAAATCGGGCTCCTCATGCGATATGATCGAAATAGGGACTCCATGCGATCGACGATCTCTCGGATGTAAAGTCTGGCATAATCCTCAGCCGAAAAAGTCGTCCTGATGGGAAGAAAGTGGGCTGATTTCGTCAGCCTGTCGATGATAACCCAAATAGAATCATGTCTCCTCTGAGTGCGAGACAATCCTGTGATAAAGTCCATGTTGATCACCTCCCACTTCCAGGTCGGGATCTCTATCGTCTGTAATAAACCACGTGCCTCGGTGCTCTACTTCACTGCGACAACACGGGCCGAGCTACGAACTCGCAACGTCCTCTTCAAGCCATCCCACCAATACACGGATCTAAGGTCGTGGTACATCTTGGTCGACCAGATGGATAGAGTAACGCTTGCGTGTGTTTCCCCAAGAACTGCCAAGTCTCAAACATTTGGAACACACAACCTGCCCTCAAACCTTAGCACCCCATCAGGTGCTACCTCAAAAGGACCCTTGCCCTCACGAAGAGCCGTATCACGATACCGAATCAAAACCGGATCCTCAAACTGTTGCCTCTTCACCTCCTCGACGATGGAAGACTCGGCAACCTCTCGAACTCGAACCCCACTGCTATCAGAATCAATCAAACGGACACCAAGGCTCGCTAACTGATGCAAATCGCGAACCATGCCCCTCCTCTCTAGCTGCACATCTGATAGGCTACCCATCGATCTACGACTAAGAGCATCTGCCACAACATTGGCCTTCCCCGGGTGGTACAGGATGTCAACATCATAATCCTTGAGCAGCTCTAACCACCGTCTCTGTCGTAAGTTCAGCTCCCTCTGGCTGAAGATATACTGGAGGCTCTTGTGGTCTGTATAAATATCCATATGAACCCCATACAAATAGTGCCTCCAGATCTTCAAGGCGTGGATCACCGCGACTCCAAATCATGGGTGGGGTAGTTCTCTCATGCTTCTTAAGCCGCCGAGATCGTACACTATAACCTTACCAGTGCATCAACACACATCCCAACCCGATGTCGACGATCACAATACACGACATAACCGTCTCGACCTCCGGAAGAGTAAGAACGGCGGCCGTCGATCTCTCTTTCAAGAATCGAAACCCCGCTCACAAGCATCACCATCAAACTTAGCCGCCTTCGAGTCGGCCTAGTCAATGGTGCGAGATAGAAGCAAACTTCTCTCGAACGCGATAATAACTCGCAAGGCCCGTAAAATCGCGAACCTCTGCCGGAGTAGTAGGTCTAGGCCAACTCTGATCGCCGATCTTGGCGTATCCACCGAATACCATCGGCCCCGACAATATGCCCAAGAAAAGCCACCAAAGCTAACCAAAACTCACATTTGGAAAACTTGGCGTATAACTGCTGGTCTCGAGAACTCTCAAAGATCGCCAAATGCTCGCATGCTCGCTCTGGCGAGAATAAACCAAGATATCATCAATGAACACTATCACAAATGTGTCCAAAAATGGTTTGAACACTCGGTTCATCAAATCCATGAATACCACGAGCATTGGTCAACCAAAAGACATGACCACGAACTCATAATGCCCGTCTCGTCCGAATGCAATCTAGGGACATCCACCTCTCGACTCGCACTGATGATAGCCCGATCGCAGATCAATCTTGGAGAAACATCTCGCACCACGCAACCGGTCGAACAAATCATCAATCACGGGAAGGGGTATCTTCTTAATGGTCACCTTGTTCACCGTAATCAACACACATGCGCAAGGCGTCCGCCCTTCTTCTTCACGAACAATACGCGCTCTCGGGAGAAACACTAGGCTGATGAAGCCCTTCTCCAGCAAATCTCGCAGCTGGTCCTTCAACTCTCTCAACTCGGCAGGTGCCATTCTGTATGGCGGAATGGAAATAGGCCGAGTGTCTGGCAGCACATCGATACAAAACTCTATCTCTCTCTCAGGAGGGATACCCGGGAGGTCGTCTGAAACACGCCGGGAACTCTCGACTCATCGAATCGATCAAAATCTGGTACCGGCCTCGAGATCAAACACCGACGAGATGGTAGATATACCCTTCGCATCATCTTCCTAGCCTTGAGGTAGGAAATAAACCTACCACCGGCGTCTGATGTTCCTCCCACTCAATAACCGGCTCCAGAACTGGAACCGTACCACTCTCTCCCTGCAGTCTACATTGGCATAGCAAGAAGCTAGCCAATCCATGCCCATGATCACGTCGAAATCAGTCATGTCCAGCTCTATCAAGTCTGCTAGGGTCTGACGACTGCATAAAGTCACTGGACAAGCTCTAAATACCCGCCGAGCTACCACCGAATCACCCACTGGCGTAGCTACCTCGAAAGGGTCTATGGACTCATGCTCTATCCCTATCCTACTAGCAACAAGGGAGATATATGGGGACAGTAGAACACGGATCTATCAAGGCATACACATCATAATCGGAGACTGATAAGGTACCTGTGACGACATCAGGTGAGGCCTCCTGGTCCTGCCGGCTGGACAAGGCATAAATGCGGTTCTGAGGACCGCTAGAACTGGGACCCGCGCCACGACCTCTGCCGCGACCTGCTGGCCCATGAGTACCGCCTCGGGCGAGTAATCAGGAGATGATGAACCGGCAGACCACGTAGGTGAGCCTACCACTGCCGATGCCCCGGTCGGACAAGCCCTCGCAAAATGACCTGCGGCCACAAGTATAGCAAGCTCCGAGTAGTACTACGGCTCACCGAATGGAATCTACCACAACGGACACACCGAGCGGACCTCGATCGGTTAGCACCCTTGCTACCTGGAAGTCCAAGTCCGGGGCCCCGACCGCCGAATGCTCTGTATCGAAACGATGTAGGAGTTCTCTGAGCTGTCTGTGGTGCAAACCTAGACGTCACGAGGCCGCCCTCCCGAGAACTACCAAAAATCCGGCCGTCTTGGCCTTCTTCGATCTTGATATCTGTCGACGGCGTGGTCTCGCTCCTCGCATCCCGGTCATGAGCTGCATGCGGGTAATATCCATGCCTGGCTGAAGAGCCACACCCGCACAAGACTCGGCCATATAATCATCTAGCCCGGTGACATAGCGATGCACCCTGTGCTCCATATCTGCTACCAACGCAGGGACATATCGAGCCAACGAATCAAACTCAACGTTGTACTCCCTAACCGTGCGTCCTCTCTGTCTCAGCAACAAAAACTTGTCGGCCCGTGCCCTCCTCATCTGTGGAGGCAAGAAGTGAGTAAGAAAGGCCTCCGAGAACTCGTCCCAAGTAGCTGGGGACGCGTGCTCTCCCCGGGATAACTCCCACGAATCAAACCAATCGACTGCGGTATCACGCAGCCGATGCGAACCGAAGATCACGGACTCGGTCTCTGAAGCTTTGACCACTCGCATGATCCTCTGCAACTGACGGATGAACTCCTGCGGATCATCCTCAGGTCTCGACCCGTAGAACTCTGGCGGGCTACAGCTCAGAAAATCCCGTAGCCGCAAACTGTCTGATCTCGGGTGAACTACGGTCTTCTTTGGAACCGCGGCATCCGGCCTATCTCGTGTCGGCCACGATCACGGCGATCGGGCCATCTCGGTAACCCATCTCATCCGCTCCAGGCTGTGGGACTGGAGGTACAGGTACTGTGGCCTCTGCTGGGGCCGGCGGCGTCATGGAACTCGCCGTCTCGGGTATAGACTGGGCCTGAGCCCTCGTAACTCTCGGTGTCCTACTAGCGACTCCTGGTGCCTTGCCCTTCGGGCGGGTTGCCTTACGTGGAGGCATAATCATTACGAGAAAGGAATACGTTAGAGGGTCCAACTTATAACACGCTCTAAGGCACGATCTCGAGTGAGAAGAATGGAAACCAATCCTAAATATCCTATAGCCTCACGATTATTGGTGTGGTGCACAACACACCGATAATCAAGAACTACTAGATACGGTGCAGACACTTTCCGAGGATTAACTGCTCTGATACCACTTTTGTCACGACCCGTTCCGGGGCCCGTGACTGGTGCCTTACCTGGGCACCCAAGTAATCATACATCAGAGTAATCAACGGAATATAAAAACAAGACATGAAACAGTTGTAAAATGGGACACAGTTTTATGTGAGAAAATGTCGCCTTTCGGCATATATATATAAACATAGTTTTGCAGTGACAGGGCCCCGCCATACCCTGAATGTACAAAACTATATACAACAACAGGGAGATCATACCCAAAAGTCGAGCCTCCGGAGAAGATGGAGCTCCTGACACCCAAGCAAAAAGATCCTAAGGATGTGGATCTAGCACCTGCTTGCCCTTACCTGCGGCATGAACGCAGCCCCCCGAAGGAGGTCAGTACAACAGGTACTAAGTATGTGAAACTGTAAAGTACTGAAGTAAAATCAAAGTATTTAAAGCCATTTGTAAATACAACCAGTTTAACTGCACATAGTGCCACAACATAAACAAGAGCAAAATAGATATAATGTAACTGGTCTTTCCTAGGCCGCGAATGATCGAAGCAAGGCCGATCGCCCATAGTATCATTATGCGTGCCTAGTCCTGGACTTCCCGCAGTCCGCATAGGTCACACACGCACCGCATGTGGTATTCCTCGCATCGGGGTAGCTAACCCGGTACCCTCTCGACTCCGCGATCCGCATAGTCTCAATAGACCGCATAGTCACACAGACCGCGTGGGCTAAAACACCGAATGATCAATCCTCGAACTCCGCAGCTCGCATAGTCTCACTGACCGTAGGCCGTATAGACGCATCAAGGGTGGCAAGCCCTCGGTATAACAAGTCAAGGGGGTAGGTGATATAATAACAGTACAACTGACTTACCATTTAGCAACGTAAGCACAACAAGAATGACCCCCTTTCACAACATCACAAGACACTAACACATGTAGCATCATAATATGTCTATTTATCAATCAATCTTACTACACCTTACAGAAATCAATACAAGGTTTTTATAAGAAAATAAGTAAACAGTTCTTTTTATCTTTCTTAAGTTGTTATACCTAACTTCCCATAAAGCTAGTATAACTCTTAAGCTTTTGTTTAAAAACCAATTGTTTCTCTTCTGTTAAAAATGATTCAGTGTTCTTTTGAAATGCTTCAAGATCTTTATTATTCAGGCTTAAGTCAAAAGACATTGCCGTAATTATTATTCAGGCTTAAGTCAAAAGACATTGCCGTAATTATTATTCAGTTAACACACGTACGTCTACCGTACTATATATATATTTAAAATATCATGCTCAAGAGTATAGGAAGAATCCCATACCTTCTCGGCGAAATCCACCTGCCAAGTCGAATATGTCGCGCGCAGAGAATCAACCTATAATAGTCAGACACGTCTATCAACGTCTAGACTACTCTGTAAACAGTTCTAAGCAGAGGGTCCTCTATTCTACGGAAAATCGGGCAGCACTTCCCTACCCGGTGAGCTACTCAAGTCTACTGTGAAAACAGTCCTATGTAAGTACAGTTCAATTATTCTTCTTTTATACCCTTCTACTGTGATGACAGTTCAATTCTATTCATTAATATTCTTTCATATCTTATACTCAAGTCTTAACTATTCTTATATGTAATATCCTAATTACAATAGAAGAACAAGAGTGTTTACCTCGATAAGCCCAAAATTATCCAAGTTAAATGTCGCTCCTGAGCAAGGTTTAGCTCCTAATTTGTACGCTCCGATAGCTCCAAGAAACCCTTAGAAGTTCTACACAACTTCTACTAAAATACTACAAGGGATTTGGGCTAGGGTATTTTGGAATAGTAACTATACTTGGAAGACAACTTTTCTACCAAGGGAGGGGGGTAGGTTTCGGCTAAGGGCTCAAGGAAGGGGGGGAGAGCCTTGGACGAAAAGCTTATAAGAGAGGGGAGGGATTTTTTTTCAAGACTTGGAGAATTGATTTGTGGATGAAGAAAACCTTCAAGTTAGGGGGGTATTTATAGGTCAAGCAATGGCCAACCAATGGCCAAGATGAAGCCAAGTGCTAGGCAAGTGTAAGGTGGAGATTTAGGCAAGTGTCCTTATCCATCTACTACACAAATATCCTACCAACTCCTTTACTAAGGGGAGAGGCACAAAAAACGTGCCAACAATGTCCCACTTTGCCGTCCAATGAGGGTGACAAGTGTCACCCTCCCGTTGGTCCAAAATATTTCATCTCTCGGAAAAATCCGCAAAAAATTATTAATGACATAGCCGTAATTTTCCCTACGCAAGCTTTGGAAAACGTTTCGTCGGAAAACGATTCTTTTCGAGTGTTGTGCACAATATTTTCGTCCAAAGTGTCAAACTAAGGCTAAACTTTTGTACGTACGTCCTCACGTACATACTCTGGAAATACGGGGTATAACAATAATGCCCGGCCCAATCTGGGACGCGATAAAGTCACATAAGTCTGCCCATAAAGGTATACTGCCCGACCCAATCTGGGACGCGATAAAGTCACATAAATCTGCCCATAAAGGTATACTGCATAAAAATAGGAAGCTTATGACCAACTTAGGGTCACCTGTGTCACGCCCCGAACCCCGGGCCCGTGACTGGTGCCCTACCTGGCACCCTTCTACCTTAACAACTAAGTAAACTGCGGAAATTAAATAACACTTTTTTTTTTAACCAACGTACGTGCAAGGGCAAAACCGACAAGGCTGCCATATAATATACATAATCAAAAGACACTACGCTGTACATGAGTCCAATCCCACATATGAATACAGACCTCTAAGAGTTATACTGAACTATGACGGGACAAGGCCCCGCCGTACACACAACTGTACAAAAGCATGTATTGAAGGAACTATACCAAAATGATAAACTCCTGAACAAATGGAGCTATCCAAAAACTCTGAGCAGGGTCCTACACCTGCAGATCACCAAACTGCGTACCTAAACCTGCGGCATGAACGTAGCCCCCCGAAGGAGGTCAGTACGAAGAATGTACCAAGTATGTGAAACATGAAATCAGTAATGAAATCATAATCGCCACGACCGACCGGGCGCGATCGTGACCTACAGGCACCCCGTTCAGGTATACATCAGAGAATAGCAGCGGAACATACACAACATAAACACATGTGTAAATAAAAACATAACAGGCTAGCCGATCAGGCCGCCTTCCATAAAATAAACATAATCAATAGTACAACTCAGTTCTTACAGCCCAACCACATATGTGAATACAGACCTCTAGGAATAACAACTGAACAACTGTGGCGGGACAGGGCCCCGCCATACCCCTGAATATACATGAATCTACTACCTCAGGGAAACCGTACGAAGAGATAAGCCTCCGGAGCAAATAGAGCTTTTCTCAAAACTGAACCGAGATCCTATGAGCAAGGATCACCAACCTGGGTACCTAAAACCTGCGGGCATGAACGGCCCCGAAGAAGGGTCGATAACAGTGCGAATATGGAAACGAAATAACGTCTGATGTGGATCATAATTGTACAAAAGAATGACAGGGACAAGTATGAAAATACATACCAGATCCGGCCGTGTCATTACCACTTATGAACTTAATCGCACCTTATTATCTTTTCCCATTTTCAATAAAAGTTATAGTCACATTCTTATGTACACGATTAGGAAAAATCATTAAGTTCATTACTATAAAACTTACTTATCTTCCATAAGTATAATCCGGCCCTTTAAGGAGGGCACATTTACTACCCGGCCCAATCTGGGACGCGATCAAGTCACACAAAATAGCAAAGTGTGGCCGTGGAATCCCCCATCACTGCCGACAGCTATAAGTGTAAAATATAACCATGTGACGCGCCCGTGGCATCCCACCTCACTGTCGACGTACATATACACCATACATATATATATTTCCTGCCCGTGGAATCCCACATCACTGTCGGCGTACGCATACACCATACATATATATATCTCCTGCCCGTGGAATCCCACATCACTGTCGACAGCTATAAGTGTAAAGTATAAACATGAGTCTCATGCCCATAACATCAATCAAGCAGATGGTATAACGTCTTGGGGGTTACCCCTCATTTATACTCTTACCACAGGCGGTGGTATAGCGTCTTGGGGTTTACCCTCGATACTCTTACCCTGGAGAAGGTGTTAAAGCAGGTGGTATAGCGTCTTGGGGGTTTACCCCTCAATGATACTCTTACCCTGGAGAAGGTGGTATAACGTCTTGGGGGTTTACCGCCATTTATACTCTTACCTATCTCGACCGACCATCTAACAATACATAAGCACTACCATGTCGCTATAAAAAATCAGGAATTTAACCCAGTACTCCAAATAACGGAAGCATACGTGGAATCCCACATCACCGTCGATGCGTCCAAGTAACTTACAACAAGACAATGATCGGCACTAAGTCGCGACAACGTAATAAAACATAATACTTGCACTCAAAGGCTATCACCAACACATATAGGCTAATTCTCAATTAGCCAAGCCAAAGTACTTATCAGGGCACAAATAGAATAATTCTCGTTTAACAAGCCAAAGTACTTATCAAGGCACACTTAGACTAATTCTCAATTAATCAAGCCAAAGTACTTATCAAGGCACACATAGAATAATTCTCATTTAACAAACCAAAGTACTTATCGGGGCACAAATAGAATAATTCTCATTTAACAAGCCAAAGTACTTATCAAGGCTGTTATACCCCGTATTTCCAGAGTATGTATGCGAGGACGTACGTACGAGAATACGGCAGAAAGATTGGAAAGGAAGAAAGAGGTGATTTTTTCCACGGAAAAGTTTCCGGTTTTTGTGAAGGAAAAAGGTTCGTTAATGGGAATTGGATTCCCAGATTTGGTATTCGGACTTCCTGGAATATTAGAGAATTATGGAATTTTATTTTCGGAAATGGTCACGTGGGGCCACTGGGAAATTCTGTTTTGTGGGCCCGCTTTGTTTTGAGATTTCCAGTAAATTGGATATTTTGGAAGACGAAATATTCGGCGAATCGGGGCGACACGTGTCACCCCATGTGGCACCTTGGCGATTTTACATTTGGGCACAACACTTTGGTTAAGTCGTTTTTGAAACGTTTTGCGTAACTTGCTAAGGGAAAATTCCGGCTATGTCGTTTTGTTTTTTTGCGGATTTTTCCCATAGACGAAACATTCTGGAACAAAGGGAGGGTGACATGTGTCACCCACACAATGGATACAAGTGGGGCGGCACTTGGCGAAACAAAGGGCAAGTTGGGCTTGATATTTGTGTAGATATTTGTGAGGTTTTAAGGAGTAGGGTCTAGGGTGCACTTGGCTTGATCTTGGCCTTACACTTTCCTTGGACTTGGCTAGATCTTGGCCATTGTTTGGCCATTGGGTTTGCTATTAATTACCCTCCCGTGTGAAGTCTTTTTGATTTACTCCTCCCTTTGTGTTAGTATTGAAATCCCTCCCCTCCCTCTAGTAGCTCTCGTCCTAAGCCTCTCCCCTCCCTCCTCCTTGTGGCCTTTGGCGAGAAGGGTCCCCACTTTGTGGTGCTAGCAGTGGGTACCCACAGCCTAGTTGTTTTCGTATAATACCCTTGTTGTGGTATAGAAATACTCCCTAGTATTGTTATAATGCCCAAAATACCTTAGCCTTGTACCTTGTAGTATTCCAAAGATACCTCTTTCACGTGAGTCGGAAATACTACCTTTTGTCCTTTTAGTCTCGGGCCAGAAACCCTAAGGAAATCTTCATAGTTGGTTGAATTAATGGAGTATAAGTTGGTTAGAACTTCTCAGGGTTCATTGGAGTGGTTTGGAGCGCGGAGTGGAGCTAAACCTTGCTCAGGAGCGACATTAAACTCGGATAAT
Organism: Przewalskia tangutica; assembly: GCA_029844215.1. Classification (NCBI taxonomy): domain Eukaryota; kingdom Viridiplantae; phylum Streptophyta; class Magnoliopsida; order Solanales; family Solanaceae; genus Przewalskia; species Przewalskia tangutica. The sequence goes on along the minus strand of CM056726.1, from coordinate 92,642,437 downwards.
TTTGGGCTTATCGAGGTAATTATCTTGTCCCTCTATTGTAATTGGAAATTACATGTTTGTTAGGATATATAGTTGAAGTATACTATATATGGAACTATACTTAGTATTCGGCAATGTCTTTTGACTTAAGCTGAAGAATTAAGAATGAACTAAAGCGTATTTACATAGAATTGTATTGCGATGAGGCTTGTGTAGAATTGTACACGTCAGGTTAGGCGTGTAAACCCCACTGGTTGGCTTGGTAGCCGGCCTCGATAGAGGAGGAGATTTACGCTGTTGCGGGGGGGGGGAGGTGCTGCCGAATTTTCTATAGAAAGATAGAAACTTATGTTTTGGGGTTAATAGACGTTTGTGACCTTTATAGGTGAAAGTACTAAGAGTAGCGTATTCTACTCGAGGAGTGGAAAGGGCTAGCAAGGTTGTAGTACTTGGAGCATTTTGCTTATTGTCGATAAATCGTCGCGAGGTATGTGAACCTCTTCCTATCTTTTCTAGCATGATTGTCGTGAACTATGTAGTACGGTAGACGTACATGTGCTAAGTGACTTGGTTGGGTTAAAACATATGGTGTTATAATAGCTTTATGGGAAGTTAGTTATAACGACCTTATGTAAGTGAAAATGGTTTACTGACGTTAGAAGTTAAGAGACTTGATCTTATGAGATAAGAGACTTAACTTATTTGTTTTAATGTGGATGTTTGTGTGAAACCTCATTCGTGAGTAATGAGTACTTGGTTTTTAAAGGGATAATGTTTTACTGATTTCGGGAGTCAAAATGTGTATCGGCAGACCACTGCAGCGTTAATAAAAGGAAAATGTATTGAATAATGATGTGTTGTATTAAAACCAGTAGAAACCTCCATCTGCATAGAAGCTAAGATGAGACAAAATGATATTACATTTTCTAGATCATGGCTGCTGTAAAAAGATCGTTATAAACAAGAATAAACTACTCGCGTATATGACATATGTTACTTAATTGTTCTAAAAAGGAATCAAGTGATTAAGTTTGGGAACTATGAAACCATTTGAAAATGAGAAGCTTGAGTAATTGAAACTAGGCAAACTGGAACTTAGGAAAAGAATGTTGTTACTTGGTTTTGAAAAGGAAGGTGGGTTGGTCATTCTAATACTACGGGTATCGGGTGACTTTTATAAAAGAAATGGATCTCTTTTAAAAGAACTTACGTATGTAGTACTTTGGGGTTAAAACCCCGGACTTTGGTATAAAATGAAAGTACTTTGTGTTGTTGTGAAACTTGCCTATGCTTGTTGTTGTGAAGCTTGGCTATGCTTATTGGGATAACCTTTGTTGTGCAAAGCGTTGTATTTCTGTGTTCTGGCGTCTCGATGGAGGGTCGGTTGACTTGTTGAGAACTTACTTGGGCGTCTTGGCGTGTGGCGGAGAAATTCCGCAGTGCGTTCTCGCTGATAGTATTATTGTTGTTAATCACTTTGGACATCGCGACACGATGCGTGCGCGCGGGTATGCTTCCATTTTGGTTAAGGTCTTGTGGTTAATCGCTTTGGATATCTTGACCACGATCGTAGCGCGCGGGTATGTTTCCATTTGATTATCGCCTTGTGATTTCCTTTTGGACATCTCGACACGATCGTGGCGCGCGGGTATCGTCCATTTGGACTGCCGTCCTTTTGTTTCCCTCTGGACAGACTGACACGATGCGTAGCGCACGGGTATGCATCCATTTGGAAAGTTGTCTTATTGTTTCCCTTTGGACATACTGACACGATGCGTGGCGCCGCGGGTATGCTTCCATCTGGATTGCTTTGTCTTGTTGTTGAGTCACATGGACATGTCTACACCGATCTGATATTCGGGGCATGCGGCCGTGATCGACCACGATTGATGTTGTGGGCGTGAGACCCATAGTTATATTGGAGTGATGGCTGTTTTATGTTGTGAGCGTAGTTTGGTTATCATACATGTCTCTGCTTTATATAGACTAGTATGATTTCATTTCTGACATTATGCAGTTTCACATACTTGGTACTGTTATGCGACCTCCTTGAGGGCTGCGTTCAATCCGCGGTAAGTACATCGATCGTGGATCCTCGCCATAGGATCACGATTCAGCGCATTTGAAGCTCCGTTTCTCGGAGGCTTATCTTTTAGTAGGTGTTCCACTGAGTTGTAAGTTCTTGTACATTCGGGGTATGGCGGGCCCTGTCCGTCATAGTCGTGTATATCTTAGAGTGCAGTAATCTTGTTGTGGCGGGGTTGTAAAAGGATTAAAGCATTCGTGTTTTATGTATATCTGAAGGCAACCGTTTTGGTTGCTTTGTTTATTTATTATATCTCTTGTATAATGACTCATGTTTTATGTTCGCTGATTTTTCTCGATGTATGTATCGCTAGGGTGCGGGGTAAGGCACGATCCTGGGCGATTTTGGGGTGTGACATAGTGGTATCGAGCGATTAATCCTCGGAAAGTGTCTGACCGTGTCTAGTAAGTCTTGATTATCGGTGTGTTGTGCACCACATCTATAATCAGGAGGCTATAGGACATTTAGGATTGGTTTCCATTCTTCTCATTCTGAGATCGTGCCTTAGAGCTGTGTTGTAAGTTGTACCCCTCTGACGTATCTCGTTTTTACCAGTTATGCCTCCGCAGGCAACGAGCCCAGAAGGGCAAAGCGTAGAGAGTGCCGCTAGTGAGATCTGAGGAGTGCGAGGCGCGAGCCCGAGCGATGCACGAGTTGTGCTTGAGCGGCGGGTTTCGCGATCGCCCGGCACAGTGAGTTTAGAAGCGCGGCCGTGGCTGATGAGACTCTGATACACGAGCCTCCATCCGCGATGCAGGCGGAGAGATTGGTTACAAGGAGATGGCCCGATTGTTGGCGAGGTTGTGGCGAATATGAGGGCAGTGGATCGGCGATTCGGTTCGATGCACCATGGTTCACCCCGGCGAATAGTTTGAGGCTACGGGACTTTACGAGTTGTAGCCGCCCGAGTTTCTGGTCGAGGCACGAGGATGATCGCGAGGAGTTCATCCGGCGATTCTGACGGATCATGCGGGTGATCAAGGCTTGAGACCGAGTGCGTGACCTTTGGTTCGCGTCGGTGCGTGATACCGCGATCGATTGGTTTGATTCATGGGAGCTTTCGGGAGAGCATGCACCTCAGCAGTATGGGATGAGTTTTGGGGCTTTCTCACGCACTTCTTGCCTCCGCGGATGAGGAGAACGCGGTAAACGATTTTTATTCTTGAGGCAGAGGCGACCGTCGGGAGTACAATGTCGAGTTCGATTCTTTGGCTCGATATGTCCTGCGCTAGTTGTAGATATGGAGGATAGGGTGCATCGCTCGTCACGGGCTTGATGATTATATGGCGAGTCTTGTGCGGGTGTTTCTCTTCAGGGCATGGACATTGCCGCATGCGAGCTCATGCACTAGGATGTGAGGCACGGAGTCGGCGGAATGACACAGATCAGCGAGAAGAGGGCCGGGGCGGCGGGGTCCTTTGGTGGCTTTCGGCGGACCGCCTCGTGAAGAGCTAGTTATATACCCCCACCGATGCAGTGGTCCTCCACCGTCTTGAGAGCGGTCGGGCTCGAGGTTGATTTTCGCGGAAGCGGGGTGTTAACGGTGAAGCCACCCCTACCTCGTTGTGACCATTGTGGTAGACTCCATTTTGGAGAGTGTCGTGCTAGATTGGGAGTTTGTTTTGCATGCGGCCAGCAGGGCCATTTTTCGAGGAACTGTCCGACCAAGGGAAGCGCGGATGTTACGACTCGACCCGAGGATCGTGGTGGTTTATCACCTTCTACTATCGCCTGCAGTGAGGCCTATGATTAGAGTGGAGCAGTAGCTTCAGGTATATCCTTAACCCTCTAGAGTTTTGGTATGCTTGTTATGATGATCTCATTATTGTGTGCTATGTACGGATAGCATTGTGATATTGTGAGTTTGAAAACATGTTTAGTTGGGAGGTTACGTATGGGGGCATGGTAAGTATGAACCTTAGACTATGTCACGACTGAGACCTTAGGGGTAAGGTCGTCTTGAGATTAAAGATTCGTTTTATGTTTGACTTTTATCAGAGTAGTAGTATACGTGGGATTTATTTGTGTGATAAGTCCGTGGGTAGTGTGAGATGGAAGTGGTAGCTTTCATGATGTGAATTAGTAAGATTGTTAGGATCGGGAACAAGAGTTTGGCACTGCGGTTATGGGTCGGGTTGAGGGCGTGATACGGGTCAACCCGTGCCGGATTAAGGTGGGGTCAGTTGGGTGGTCCCGCCGGTGGTAGGGTCACGAGGATGCTAGGCCCAAGTTTGTATGATCATCGTATGAGTTCGTGGACGCGTTCGACGAGCGGTTCGTAAAGGCCGGAATGGCCTTAAGGAAGTTTGAGGTTAGTAAGATGACCAAGTTTGGAGGTGGTGACTCGAGTTTTGGGAAGCTGGCGATGGCGAAGTGTGGTGCGTATGCTAGAAGAGTTCAAGTGTTCGAAGGGCACGACGAGTAAGGAAGGAAGATAACGTGTGTTATTTCGTGACAGTATGGCGTTGGCAATTTGTTAGAAGAGCTTCTTGATATCCGTCTTGTGAAGGAACATTCGGGCGAATGTTTCTAAGGAGGAGAATGTTATACCCGTATTTCCAGTATGTATGCGAGGGCGTGCGTGCGAGAATCTGGCGAAAGATTGGAAAGGAAGAAAGAGGTGATTTTTCCACGGAAAAGTTTAGGTTTTGTGAAGGAAAAAGGTTCGTTAATGGGGTGGATTCCCAGTTTGGTATCGGACTTCTGGAATATTAGAGAATTATGGAATTTTATTTTGGAAATGGTCACGTGGGGCCCACGGGAAATTCTGGTTTTGTAGAACGCTTTGTTTTGAGATTTCCAGTAAATTGGATATTTTGGAAGACGAAATATTCAGGCGAATCGGGGCGACACGTGTCACCCCATGTGGCACCCTTGGCGATTTTACATTTGGGCCTGGACACGGTTAGAGTCGTTTTTAAAGCGTTTTGCGTAACTGCGAAGGAAAATTCGGCTATGTCGTTTTGTTTTTGCGGATTTTTAGAGGCGAAACATTGCGGACCAACGGGAGGGTGACGTGTGTCACCCGCCGCGGAAGACAAGTGGGGCGGACTTGGCGAAACAAGAGGGCAAGTTGGGCTTGATATTTGTGTAGATATTTGTGAGGTTTTAAGGAGTAGGGTCTAGGGTGCACTTGGCTTGATCTTGGCCTTACACTTGCCTTGCACTTGGCTAGATCTTGGCCATTGGTTGGCCTTTGGGTTTCTTATAAATACCACTCCTTGTGAAGACTTATTCATTCACTCCTCACTTTGTCTAAGTCTTGAAATCCCTCCTCCTCTAGTAGCTCTCGTCCTAAGCCTCTCCCCCTCCCTCCTCCTTGTGGCCTTTGGTAGAAAGGGTCCCCACTTTGTGGTGCTAGTAGTGGGGTACCCCACTAGCCTAGTTGTTTTCGTATAATACCACTTGTTGTGGTATAGAAATACTCCTAGTATTGTTATAATGCCCAAAATACCTTAGTCTTGTACCTTGTAGTATTCCAAAGATACCTCTTTCGTAGAGTCAGGAAATACTACCTTTTGTCCTTTTAGTCTCGGGCCAGAAACCACAAGGAAATCTTCATAGTTGGTTGAAGTAATTGAGTAGAAGTTGGTTAGAACTTCTAAGGGTTGTTTGGAGTGGTTTGGGCGCGCGGAGTGGAGCTAAACCTTGCTCGGGAAGCGACATTAAACTCGGATAATTTTGGGCTTATCGAGGTAATTATCTTGTCCTCTATTGTAATTGGAAATTACATGTTTGTTAGGATATATAGTTGAAGTATACTATATATGGAACTATACTTAGTATTCGCAATGTCTTTTGACTTAAGCTGAAGAATTAAGAAGCGAACTAAAGCGTATTTACATAGGGTATTGCGGTGAGCTTGTGTAGAATTGTACGTCAGGTTAGGCGTGTAAACCCCACGGTTGGCTTGGTGGCGGCCTCGATAGAGGAGGAGATTTCTGTTGTTGCGGGGAGAGTCTTTGCCAATTTTCTATAGAAAGATAGAAACTTATGTTTTGGGGTTAATAGGCGTTTGTGACCTTTATAGGTGAAAGTACTAAGAGTAGCGTATTACACTCGAGGAGTGGAAAGGGCTAGCAAGGTTGTAGTACTTGGAGCATTTTGCTTATTGTCGATAAATCGTCGCGGTATGTGAACCTCTTCCTATCTTTTCTAGCATGATTGTCGTGAACTATGTAGTACGGTGAGCGTACATGTGCTAAGTGACTTGGTTGGGTTAAAACATATGGTGTTATAATAGCTTTATGGGAAGTTAGTTATAACGACCTTATGTAAGTGAAAATGGTTTACTGACGTTAGAAGTTAAGAGACTTGATCTTATGAGATAAGAGACTTAACTTATTTGTTTTAATGTGGATGTTTGTGTGAAACCTCATTCGTGAGTAATGAGTACTTGGTTTTAAAGGGATAATGTTTCTTGATTTCGAGTCAAAATGTGTATCGCGGACCAACTGCGGCGTTAATAAAAGGAAAATGTATTGAATAATGATGTGTTGTATTAAAACCGGTAGAAACCTCCATCTGCATAGAAGCTAAGATGAGACAAAATGATATTACATTTTCTAGATCATGGTCTTTGTAAAAGATCGTTATAAACAAGAATAAACTACTCGCGTATATGACATATGTTACTTAATTGTTCTAAAAGGAATCAGTGATTAAGTTTGGGAACTATGAAACCATTTGAAAATGAGAAGCTTGAGTAATTGAAACTAGGCAAAGCGGAACTTAGGAAAGAATGTTGTTACTTGGTTTTGAAAAGGAAGGTGGGTTGGTCATTCTAATACTACGGGTATCGGGTGACTTTTATAAAAGAAATGGATCTCTTTTAAAAGAACTTACGTATGTAGTACTTTGGGGTTAAAACCGGACTTTGGTATAAAATGAAAGTACTTTGTGTTGTTGTGAAACTTGCCTATGCTTGTTGTTGTGAAGCTTGGCTATGCTTATTAGGATAACCTTTGTTGTGCAAAGCGTTGTATTTACGTATTCTGGCGTCTCTCGATGGAGTCGGTTGACTTGTTGAGAACTTACTTGGGCGTCTTGCGGCGGTGACGGAGAAATTCCGCAGTGCGTTCTGTTGATAGTATTATTGTTGTTAATCACTTTGGACATACCGACACGATCGTGGCGCGCGGGTATGCTTCCATTTGGTTAAGGTCTTGTAGTTGTCGCTTTGGATATCTTGACACGATGCGTGGCGCGCGGGTATGTTTCCATTTTGATTATCGCCTTGTGATTTCCTTTTGGACATCGACCGCGATCGTGGCGCGCGGGTATCGTCCATTTGGAATGCCGTCTATTGTTTCCCTCTGGACATCGACCACGATGCGTGGCGCGCGGGTATCGTCCATTTGGAAAGTTGTCTTATTGTTTCCCTTTGGACATACCGACACGATCGTAAGCGCGCGGGTATGCTTCCATCTGGATTCTGTCTTGTTGTTGAGGTCACATGGACATGTCTACACGATCACGATATTAGGGGCATGCGGCCGTGATCGACCACGATTGATGTTGTGGGCGTGAGACCCGTAGTTATATTGGAGTGATGATCGTTTTATGTTGTGAATCGTAGTTTGGTTATCATACATGTCTCCTGCTTTATATAGACTAGTATGATTTCATTCTGACGTTATGCAGTTTCACATACTTGGTACTGTTATCTTGACCTCGCCCGGGGCTGCGTTCATCTTGCGGTAGAAGTACATCGATCGTGGATCCTCGCTCATAGGATCACGATTCGTAGCATTTGAAGCTCCGTTTCTCGGAGGCTTATCTTTTAGTAGGTGTTCCACGAGTTGTAAGTTCTTGTACATTCGGGGTATGGCGGGGCCACTGTCCGTCATAGTCATGTATATCTTAAGTGCATGTAATCTTGTTGTGGCGGGGTTGTAAAAGGATTAAAGCTGTTCGGAGTTTTATGTATATCTGAGGCAACCGTTTTGGTTGCTTTGTTTATTTATTATATCTCTTGTATAATGACTCATGTTTTATGTTCCGCTGATTTTTCTCTGATGTATGTATCGCTAGGGTGCCCGGGGTAAGGCACCAGTCACGGGCCCGATTTTCGGGGTGTGACAAAGGCACACTTAGACTAATTCTCAATTAATCAAGCCAAAGTACTTATCAGGGCACAAATAGAATTATTCTCATTTAACAAGCCAAAGTACTTATCAAGGCACACTTAGACTAATTCTCAATTAATCAAGCCAAAGTACTTATCAGGGCACAAATAGAATAATTCTCATTTAACAAGCCAAAGTACTTATCAAGGCACACTTAGACTAATTCTCAATTAATCAAGCCAAAGTACTTATCAGGGCACAAATAGAATAATTATCATTTAACAAGCCAAAGTACTTATCAAGGCACACTTAGACTAATTCTCAATTAATCAAGCCAAAGTACTTATCAGGGCACAAATAGAATAATTCTCATTTAACAAGCCAAAGTACTTATCAAGGCACACTTAGACTAATTCTCAATTAATCAAGCCAAAGTACTTATCGAGCACAAATAGAATAATTCTCATTTAACAAGCCAAAGTACTTATCAAGGCACACTTAGACTAATTCTCAATTAATCAAGCCAAAGTACTTATCAGGGCACAAATAGAATAATTCTCATTTAACAAGACAAAGTACTTGTTATACCCCGTATTTTCCAGAGTATGTACGTAAGGGAATACGTACAAAAAGTCTAGCCTTAAAGTTTAGGCAAAACGTTTTTTTAGGCCTGACTCACAAGCGAATAGTTTTTCAGGCGAAGCGTTTCCACGACTTTCGTAGGGTAAATTCGGCTATGCCATTTCTAATTTTGCGGATTTTTAGAGGCGAAACATTTTGGACCAGCGGAGGCGACACTTGTCACCCTCCAATTGGTGGACTTGAAATCGTCCATTTGGACGATTTGGGCTAGGAGGAGCACGTTTTTTGTGCCTTGTGCACAAGTCAAGGAGTTGGTAGGATATTTGTGTAAAGTTAATCCTCACCCTACACTTGCCTTGCACTTGTCTAAATCTTGGCCATTGGTTGGCCACTTCTTGACCTATAAATACCCCCCTTAAGATGAAGAGTTCTTCATCCACAAATTACTTTCAAGTCTTGAAAATCCTCCATTCTCCTTGTTAGCCATTTCGTCAAGCCCTCTTCCCATCTAGCCTAAGTGGCCTTGGCGAATACCCCTAGCCTAGCCAAAAATCTACCCCCTCCTTGGTAGAAAAGTTACCTTCTTGTATCGTTATAATGCCCAAAATACCTAGCCCAAATACCTTAGTACTTAGTAGAAGTTGTGAAGAACTTCTAAGGTTCTTGGAGCATACAACTTAGGAGCAAAACCTTGCTCGGTAGCGACTTTTCTAGGATATTATTGGGCTTACGAGGTAATAATCCTAACCTATTTTGTATTAGAGAATGCATCTTGTAGAAGTATAAGAATAAGTATTAATCACTTAGAAGAATATCACGAATAGAATTGAGCTGTTACCACAGTAGAAGGGTTTAAAGAAGAATAATCAAAGCTGTACTTACATAGAATTTGTTTTCACGATGAACTTATATAGCTCACGGGTAGGGAAGTGCTGCCCGACTTAGTAGAATTATGAACCCTCTGTTTAGAATGACCTTGAGTAGTCTTTGATAGATATCTGTGACTATTATAGGTGACTCTCTGCGTGACATATTGACTTGGCGGTGGTTTTATTTGAGAAGGTATGTGAATCTTCCTAAAGCATGATATTTTACAATATATATAGTGCGGTAGGCGTACATGTGTTAACTAAAATATAACTACGGCAATGTCTTTGACTTAAGCTGAATAATACTTACGGCGATGCCTGGCTTAAGCTTTGAATAACACTGCAATGCCTCACGGCTTAAGCCTGAATAATAAAGATCTGAAAGCATTTTTTTTAGAATACTGAATCTTTTTCAGAAGAAGACTAATTGGTTTTTAAACAGAAGCTTAAGAGTTATACTGACCTTATGGGAGGTTAAGTATAACCACTTAAGATTGATAAAAGGAACAGTTTGCCTATGTGTTTATAACAGACTTATATTGAATTGTGAAAAGAATAAAAAGATGGTTTGATAAGTAGACATGATATGATGCTATGTGTGTTAGTGTCTTGTAACGTTTGTGAAAAAGAGTATTCTTGTTGTGATTATGTTGTTTAAAGATAAGCTGATATGTTAGTATACTATCACTCACCTCTTGAGATGATCACGGGGTTAAGCGCCTCCGTCTGGGGTAGACTCGAGCGATGCAGGACCATGATTCGAGAATACCTCATGCGGGTCGGGGGCCTATGCGAGCTCTGAGTTCGAGTTAGTATGCGGGGTTATACCTCATGCGATCTATGTGGCCGTGCGGACAACGAGTCGGGGCGATGCAGGAGTAGCTACCTCGATGCGGGGTTATACCTCATGCGGGCCCATGTGAGTGGCCTATGCGGACTCGGGAGTCGAGTTAGGCTTGCGAGAATGATGATATGGCGAGTGGCCTGTTTGATCATTCGCGGCCTAGACAAGACCTATTCTGATTACTATTGTTGCTCTTGTTTGTGATATGGCACTACGTGCGGTTTCTTGGTTGTTTCACACATATTTGTAAACTGGTTTTAAAATGATATGTTTTCATTTAAGTATTTCTGATTTCGCATACTTAGTACTGTTATCTTGACCTCGCCCGAAGTGCGTTCATGCCGCGGTAAGGGCAAGCGAGTGCTAGATCCGCATTCTTAGGATCTCTACGTTGGTGTCGGGAGCTCCATCTCTTAGGAGGCTCTACTTTTGGTATGATCTCCTGTTGTAGATAGTTTTATGCTGATCGAGGGTATGGTGGGAATACTGTCGCCATAGTTGTATATTTCCTTAGAAGTGCAGTAGTCATGTTATGCGATGTCGGATGTAGCGCTAAACCATGATTTTATATATATCTGCCGAAAGCGTGTTTTCTCACATAAGCGTGTCTTATGTTATAAAGCATTTCATGTCTTGCTTTATATTTCCGTGATTACTCGATGTATGACTACTTGGGTGCCGGTGAGGCACGATCCACGGGCCGAGCAGTCGTGACAAAAGTGGTATCGAGCGATTAATCCTCGGAAAGTGTCTACTGACCGTATCTAGTAGAGTCTTGATTATCGGTGTGTTGTGCACCACCAATAATCGAGGAGGCTATAGGATATTTAGGATTGGTTTCCATTCTTCTCATTACGAGATCGTGCTTTAGAGGCATGTTATAGGTTGGACCCTCTAACGTATTCCTTTCTATGTGATTATGCCTCGCGTAAAGCGGCCGGGCGAAGAAGGGCAAAGCGGCGGAGGCGCTAGCGAGACACCCGAGTCACGAGGGCTCGGGCCCGATCTATACGAGGCGGCGAGTTCTATGGCGCCGCCCGGCCCAGCGAGACCACAGTACCCACGCCTGTCCCACGGCTGGGCGGAGAGTTAGGTACTGAGAGATGGCCCGGCTTTTGGCTAAAGTTGTGGCCCGTCTGAGAGAAGGCTGAATCTGGCGATTCAGTTCAGCTCGGCTCGGTCGTACCGTTGTTCACGAGGCGAGAAGTTTGAGGCTACGAGACTTCTTGAGTTGTAGCCGCGGAGTTTTATGGGTCGAGGCGGAGGATGATCGCGGAGTTCATCCGTCGGCGAGGATTTTGAGAGTGATCGAGCGTCGGAGACCGGTCGTGATCTTTGGTTCACATAATTTGCGTGATACGCGATCGATTGGTTTGATTCATGGGAGTTATCCCGGGAGAGCACGCGTCCCGGCTACTTGGGATGAGTTCTCGGAGGCTTTCCTCACTCACTTCTTGCCTCGCGGATGAGGAGGCGCGGTGATAGATTTTTTTCTTTGGCGAGCGAGAGGGCCTTGTCGGGAGTACAATGTCGAGTTTGATTCATTGGCTCGATATGTCCCGGCATTAGTAGCGAGATATGGAGGATAGGGTGCACCGCTATGTCACCGGGCTGACGACTATATGGCGAAGTCATGTGCGGGGTTTCTCTCGGTAGGGTATGGACATTACCGCGTGCGAGCTCACGCCCTTGGATGCGAGGCGCGAAGGTCGGCGAGTGGGCGACAGCGAGAAGAAGGCGGGGCGGGAGGGTTTTACGGTGGTTATCGTGGTGGCGGCCTCGGCCGATCTGGGTCGCACCACGGCCGGCTCGAGCACTCCTGCCGTCCTCGGCCTGGCCCGAGTTTTCGAGGCGGGCGGGGCCAGGGCCGGGCGTCGAGTAGCGGAAGTGCGGCGTCGGGACCACCCCAGTGTGGCGTGCGGTGGATCCCATTACGGGAAGTGTGGTACTACTTTGGAGCTTATTACGATTGTGGCGGCGAGGTCACTGCGAGATTGTCCGGCCAGGCGTGGCCGGTGGTAGGGCTCGGCGCCGAGTTACATTGCCGGCCATCATCTCCTCTGATTACTCGCCGGGGCGGGGTCCAATGGGTCGGCCAGTCGTGGCGGTCGTGGCTCGGGTCCCGATTCTAGCGGTCCTCGAGCGCATCTATGCTTTGTCGGTAGAAGCGGATCGGGAGGCCTCGCGATGTCGTCCACGGTACCTTATCGGTTTACGGGTTTGATGTTTATGCCTTGATAGATCCGGGTTCTACTACATCCTATATATCTCCCTTGTTGCTAGTAGGATAGGGATAGAGCACGAGTCCATGGACCGCTTCGAGGTAGCTACGCGATGGGTGATTCGGTGGTAGCTCGGCGGGTATATAGGGCTTGTCTGTGACCATTCTGATCGTCGGACCACAGCGACTTGATAGAGTTGGAGATGATTGACTTGGCGTGATTATGGGGATGGATTGGCTAGCTTCTTGCTATGCCAATGTAGCTGAAGAGAAAGTAATGCGGTTCCAGTTTCTGAGGAGCCGGTTGTTGAGTGGGAGGAGCACGGTATCGTAGGGGTAGGTTTATTTCCTACCTCAAGGCTAGGAAGATGGTGCGAGAAGGGTATATCTACCATCTAGTTCGAGTGTTTGATCACGAGGTGCGGTACCAGATTTTGATCGATTCCGTAGTCGGTGAGTTCCCGGACGTGTTCCCGGATGACCTCGGGTATCCCTCCCGAGAGGAGATTGAGTTTTGTATTGACATATTGCGGATACTCGGCCTATTTCCATTCCGCCATCTGAGAATGGCTTTGCGAGTTGAGAGAGTGAAGGACCAGGTGAGGATTTCTTTGGAGAAAGGGCTTCATTAGGCCCAGTGTTTCCCGCAGAAGCGCCGGTATTGTTCGTGAAGAAGAAGGGCGGGGCGCTGCGTAATGTGTTGATTCTGACGGTGAACAAGGTGACCATTAAACGAATACCCCTTCCGGGATTGATGATTTGTTCGACCGATTGCGAGCGCGAGATGTTTCTCAAGATTGATCTGCGTTCGGGCTATCATCGAGTTCGTGTCGAGAGAAGTGGATGTCCACAGAATTGCATTCGGACGATGCGGGCATTATGAGTTGAGTCATGTCTTTTGGGTTGACCAATGCTCGTGGTATTCATGGATTTGATGAACAGTGTTCAAACCATTTTGGACACGTTTGTGATAGTGTTCATTGATGATATCTTGGTTTATTCGCTCGAGGCGAGGAGCATGCGGAGCATTTGAGGCTGTCTTGTGATTCTCGAGATCAGCGATTATCGCCAAGTTTTCCAAATGTGAGTTTTGGTTGACTTGATGGAGTTTCTTGGGCATATTGTGGGTGATGGCATTCAGTGGAATCTGGCGAATCGAAGCGATCGAGACTTGGCCTAGAACCTGCTACTCCGGCAGAGGTTCGCGATTTTACGGGCCTTGCGAGTTATTATCGGCGGTTCGTGGAGAAGTTTGCTTCTATCTACGCACCATTGACTAGGCCCGACTCGGAAAGCGGCCAAGTTCGATGGACTGATGCTTGTGGCGGGGTTTCGATTCTTTGAAAGAGAGATTGGCGGCCGCGTTCTTACTCTTCGGAGGTCGGATGGCTATGTCGTGTATTGTGATCGTCGGGCATCGGGTTGGGATGTGTGTTGATGCGGCATGGCGGGGTTATAGCATATGTATCGGCGGTGAAGAAACACGGAGGAACTACCCGCGTGATTTGGAGTTTGCGGTAGTGATTCACGCTTTGAAGATCTGGAGGCACTATTTGTATGGGGTTCACGTGGATATTTATACAGACCACAAGAGCCTCAGGTATATCTTCACGAGAGGAGCTGAACTACGGCGAGAGCGGTGGTTAGAGTTGCTTAAAATTACGATGTTGATATCTGTACCACGGGGAAGGCGATGTTGTGGCGGATGCTCTTAGTCGTAGGTCGATGGGAGCCTATCGGATGTGCGGCTAGAGAGGAGGGACATGGTTCGTGATTTGCATCGATTAGCGAGCCTTGGTGTCCGTTTGATTGATTACGATAGCGATGGGGTTAGAGTTCGTGAGGTTGCGAGTCTTCCGTCGTCGAGGAGGTGAAGAGGCGATTCGAGGATCCGGCTTTGATTCGATATCGTGATCTGACTCTTCGTGAGGGCAAGGGTCCTTTTGAGTAGCTTTGATGGGGTGCTAAGGTTTGAGGCGGTGTGTGTTCGGATGTTTGAGGACTTGGCGGAGTTCTTGGGAAGCACACGGCGCGCGTTACTCTATCCATCCGGTCGACCAAGATGTACCACGACGCCTTAGATACGTGTATTGGTGGGATGGCGAAGAGGGGCGTTGCGAGTTCGTAGCTCGGTGCGTGTTGTCGGTGAGTGGTAGAGCACGAGGCACAGTGGTTTGTTGCGAGCGATTGAGATCGACACGGAAGTGGGAGGTAATCAACATGGATTTCATCACGGGATTACCTCGCTTTCGGAGGAGACATGATTCTATATGGGTTATCGTCGGCGGTGGCGAAATCAGCCCACTTTCTTCCGTCGGGGCGACTTTTGGTGAGGATTATGCGGACTTTACATCAGAGATCGTCGGTGCATGGAGTCCCTACCCGATCATATCGAGCAGAGCCCGGTTCACGGCTAACAGAGATCCTTCCGGAAGGTTTAGGGGCAGTGAGCACAGTCGCATTTCATCCGCAGAGACGGACGAGCGCACTATCGGACTCTTGAGGATATCTGCGAGCTGTGTTATTGACCGAGTGGTAGTTGGGAGGATCATTTGCCTCTAGTTGAGTTCGCGTATAATAATAGCTACCACTCCGGTATTGGATGGCGCCTTATGAGGCCTTGTATGGGAGGAAGTGCGGTCGCCTATAGGTTGGTTCGATGTGGGCGAGTGCGGCTAGTAGGACCAGATTTGATACAATGGCGATGGATAAGGTGAAGCTTATCAAAGGCGGCTATTGACTCGAGTCGGCGAAGTCGTATCACGGATCATCGTCGTCGGCATCTTGAGTTCGAGGTTCATGATTGGGTTTTCCTAAAGGTGTCACCCATGAAGGGTGTGATGAGATCGGGAAGAAGAAACTTCGGTCCAGGTACATTGGGCGTTTGATTGTCGCGAGGTAGGCAAGGTTGCCTATGAGTTGAATCTGCCGTCCGTCTGGAGGCGGTGCATCCGGTTTTCACGTATCTATCTTTGAGGAGATGTATCGGGGATCCATCTAGGGTACACCGATCGGCGATGTCGGTGGCCAGGGGTTATCGTATGAGGAGATTCCATGGCGATAGTCGATCGTCGGGTTAGGCGTCTGCGGACGGGGCGTGGCTTCGTCAAAGTCTTGTGGCGGAGCGAGCTCGAGGAGGAGATGGCGTGGGGCGAGGAGGACATGAGGCGGAAGTATCCTCACCTATTCCCAGCGCCTCCGGTAAATTCACTTTCCTACTTGTATATTTTCATTATCGTTTCTGCCTAAGTGTTGCTCTGTGGCCGTGTGTGGCATTTACAACTGTTTAAGCTTCTTCGATAACTGTCTTGGGAAGGAACATTCGGGAAGAATGTTTCTAAGGGAGAATGTTATACCGTATTTTCAGTATGCGTGGGGAATACGTCAAAAGTCTAGCCTTAAAGTTTAGGCAAAACGTTTTTTTAGGCACAACTCACAAAAGCGAATAGTTTTTCCGGCGAAACGTTTCCACGGCTTTCGTAGGGTAAATTCGGCTATGCCATTTCTAATTTTGCGGATTTTTCCGAGAGGCGAAACATTTTGGACCAGCGGGAGGCGACACTTGTCACCCTCCAATTGGTGGACTTGAAATCGTCCATTTGGACGATTTGGGCTAGGAAGGAGCACGTTTTTGTGCCTTGTGCACAAGTCGAGGAGTTGGTAGGATATTTGTGTATAGTTAATCCTCACCTACACTTGCCTTGCACTTGTCTAAATCTTGGCCATTGGTTGGCCACTTCTTGACCTATAAATACCCCCTTAAGATGAAGAGTTCTTCATCCACAAATTACTTTCAAGTCTTGAAAATCCTCCTCTCCACTTGTTAGCCATTTCGTCAAGCCCTCTTCCCTCTAGCCTAAGTGGCCTTGGCGAATACCCCCCTAGCCTAGCCAAAAATCTACCCCCCCTCCCTTGGTAGAAAAGTTACCTTCTTGTATCGTTATAATGCCCAAAATACCTAGCCCAAATACCTTAGTACTTAGTAGAAGTTGTGAAGAACTTCTAAGGTTCTTGGAGCATCTGACTTAGGAGCAAAACCTTGCTCGGTAGCGACTTTTCTAGGATATTATTGGGCTTACCGGGTAATAATCCTAACCCTATTTTGTATTAGAGAATGCATCTTGTAGAAGTATAAGAATAAGTATTAATCACTTAGAAGAATATCACGAATAGAATTGAACTGTTACCACAGTAGAAGGGTTTAAAGAAGAATAATCAAATGTACTTACATGAATTTGTTTTCCTGATGAACTTATATAGCTCACCGGGTAGGGAAGTGCTGCCCGACTTACCGTAGAATTATGAACCCTCTGTTTAGAATGACCTTCAGAGTAGTCTTTGATAGATATCTGTGACTATTATAGGCTGACTCTCTGTAGCGACATATTGACTTGGCGGTGGTTTTATTTGAGAAGGTATGTGAATCTTCCTAAAGCATGATATTTTACAATATATATAGTGCGGTAGGCGTGCGTGTGTTAACTAAAATATAACTACGGCAATGTCTTTGACTTAAGCTGAATAATACTTACGGCAATGCCTCACGGCTTAAGCACGAATAACACCTCTGTGATGCCTCACGGCTTAAGCACGAATAATAAAGATCTGAAAGCATTTTTTTAGAATCTGAATCTTTTGAAGAAGACTAATTGGTTTTAAGCGAAGCTTAAGAGTTATCTTGACCTTATGGGAGGTTAAGTATAACCACTTAAGATTGATAAAAGAACGGTTGCCTATGTGTTTATAACGGACTTATATTGAATTGTGAAAGAATAAAAGATGGTTTGATAAGTAGACATGATATGATGCTATGTGTGTTAGTGTCTTGTAACGTTTGTGAAAAAGTATTCTTGTTGTGATTATGTTGTTTAAAGATAAGTGATATGTTAGTATACTATCACTCGCCTCTTGAGATGATACAGGGGTTAAGCGCCCTCCGTCACGGGGTAGACTCGGTGATGCAGGACCGTGATTCGAGAATACCTCATGCGGGTCGAGGGCCTATGCGGAGCTCTGAGAGTTCGAGTTAGTATGCGGGGTTATACCTCATGCGGTCTATGTGGCCGTGCGGACAGCGAGTCGGGGCGATGCGAGAGTAGCTACCCTCGATGCGGGGTTATACCTCATGCGGGCCCGTGAGTGGCCTATGCGGACTCAGAGTCGAGTTAGGCTTGCGAGAATGATGATATGGGCGAGTGGCCTGTTTCGATCATTCGCGGCCTAGACAAGACCTATTACGATTACTATTGTTGCTCTTGTTTGTGATATGGCACTACGTGCGGTTTCTTGGTTGTTTCACACATATTTGTAAAGCGGTTTTAAAATGATATGTTTTCATTTAAGTATTTCTGATTTCGCATACTTAGTACTGTTGTCTTGACCTCCTTGAGGGCTGCGTTCATGCTGCGGTAAGGGCAGCAGTGCTAGATCCGCATTCTTAGGATCTCTACGTTGGTGTCGGGAGCTCCGTCTCTTAGGAGGCTCTACTTTTGGTATGATCTCCTGTTGTAGATAGTTTTGTCTGATCGAGGGTATGGCGGGTACTGTCCACATAGTTGTATATTTCCTTAAGTGCAGTAGTCATGTTATGCGATTGTCGGATGTAGCGCTAAACCATGATTTTATATATATCTGCCCGAAAGCGTGTTTTCTCACATAAATTGTGTCTTATGTTATAAAGCGTTTCATGTCTTGCTTTATATTTCCGTGATTACTCGATGTATGACTACTTGGGTGCCGGTGAGGCACGATCCACGGGCCGAGCGAATCGTGGCGATACTTATCAAGGCACACTTAGACTAATTCTCAATTAATCAAGCCAAAGTACTTATCAGGGCACAAATAGAATAATTCTCATTTAACAAGCCAAAGTACTTATCAAGGCACACTTAGACTAATTCTCAATTAATCAAGCCAAAGTACTTATCAGGGCACAAATAGAATAATTCTCATTTAACAAGCCAAAGTACTTATCAAGGCACACTTAGACTAATTCTCAATTAATCAAGCCAAAGTACTTATCAGGGCACAAATAGAATAATTCTCATTTAACAAGCCAAAGTACTTATCAAGGCACACTTAGACTAATTCTCAATTAATCAAGCCAAAGTACTTATCAGGGTACAAATAGAATAATTCTCATTTAACAAGCCAAAGTACTTATCAAGGCACACTTAGACTAATTCTCAATTAATCAAGCCAAAGTACTTATCAGGGCACAAAATAGAATAATTCTCATTTAACAAGCCAAAGTACTACGTACGTACATTCTTTTTAAGAGACTCTTTTCCAAATAAAACTTCCCCGATACTAACAACCGTAGTATCAAGTCCTATCCACCTTTCAAGACAAGTCACAATACCTTTTTAGAAATACAATTACCGGCTTCTAAATCAAGTGACTTCTTTATTAAAAACCTTAAGCAATTGATACCTTTAAAACAATTTGCCCTTCCTTAATACAAGTTATTCTTTGATTACTTTACTAGAGAAAACCATTCTCTTAACCTTCCATAAAGCCGTTATAACCAACTTCCCATAAAGCCGTTATAACCCTTTATGGTTTAGACCAACACGTTCCTTTTATAACGAGACTACTTTTTGAAACCAAGTATTATATACTTTCAAATCAATTCTCTTAACTTTCAAAAAAAATACAATTAGTCTCTTAGCCTTTAGAAAACAAGTGACTCCTTTTATTACAAAACCTTAGGCAATTGATGCCTTACAATCAAGTTCCCTCTTCAATAAAACAAGTCATTTATCTTTCCATAAAGCAAATATAACCAACTCCCCATAAAGTCGTTATATTCACTTTATACCTTAGCCAAATACAATTTCATATCCAAGGGACTTATACGTTTAAAACGGAACAAGTATCACATACTTTAAAACTCTTCAAGTCCCTTAACTTTAAATAAACTTAAGACATCCTTTATGCTTTCAAAGAAGCGAGTTAATCTCCTAACTCACCCGACTTGGCCATCCAATAAACTAGTAAAGGATATCAAGGTGTTGTACGTCTACCGTACTACATACGTGCAACTAGTCATGCTCAAAGATAGGAAAAGTTCTACATAGAGTAGATCACACAACTACCTCTTAACTTCTAAGAGTAACAGGAAACATGAAATGATACCACAGGTATATTCCATACATAGAATCATGCCAAAGGAAGGAAGAGGTTCACATACCTCGCGACGATTGTCGACAAATAGCAAAATGCTCCAAAGTACTTCCATCTTGATAGCTATTCCATCCTTCAAGTAGGATACGCTATACTTAGTACTTCAACCTATAATGGCCACAATACGTCCATTAACCTCTTACTTTAAACGTAGAATATTCTAAGTGCCAAGTCACTAACTTCTACGGAAAATCGGACAGCACCTCCTTTGTTTCTACTTACTTTGCCACCTTTTTCAAGGCCAAATACAATAACCAAACACGCCACATTTAAGGCCCAATCAAAGCAATTAATCAATAGGGGATTACACGCCTACTAGACGTGTAAAATTCCGCCCCACAAACGATGACAAACTACTAGTCCAAATTTCGGCCATAAAGTATACCACAATACCAATTCTTATTCAATTTCCATTTCAATCCAAATTGGTAGCATAATATGATATCAAGTCGCATTTGATTATAACTACCATAATCTTTAAGTCAATAACATGCGACGATCCTAACAACGATTAAATTGTAATCCAATCTTAACATGGTTTACATTACATTTCGGATTTCCAAGGCTAAAATCGATCCATAATCATTATAAACTTCTACATATCAACTTCATGCTAGCAACATGTAAAGCTATCAACAACAATATAAATATATAATCTTGTAACACTTTAAAAGACAAGATTATACCTCAACGACTCTTAATCCAACTCCAATCCGAAGACGCTCCTTAGTAGTTTAGAACCTCTCCAAGACACTTCAATCCGCTTGTTGAGACCCTTAAAACAACACCAACAATTATCCTTCAAACTGTTATACCCCGTATTTCCAGAGTATGTACGTGAGGGCGTACGTATGCAATTTGAGCCTTAAAGTAGGCATAGGTTCGAATTTGTGCATAACTACCAAAAGGAGTCGTTTTTCGACGAAACGTTTCCACAGCTTTCGTAGGGAAAATTCCGGCTATGTCATTTAAAATTTTTGCGGATTTTTCCGAGAGACGAAACATTTTGGACCAACGAGAGGGCGACACTTGTCACCCTCTAATTGGAGCACGTTTTTGGGCGGATTGGACGAAAGGGTCAAGGGGAGTTGGTAGGATATTTTGTGCAAGTTGTGTGGTAGATGGATAAGGTGCACATGGCTTAATCCTAGCCCTACACTTGCCTAACACTTGGCTTGATCTTGGCCATTGGTTGGCCTTTGCTTGACCTATAAATACCCCCTTAGTTGATGAACTTTCTTCATCCAAAAATCATTTTCCAAGTCTTGAAATCTCTCCCCCTTTGTGAGTTAAAATCGTCCAAACCCTCCCCCTTTGAGAAAGGCCCTTGGCCGAAAGCTCCCCCCTCCCCTTTGTAGTGTTCTAGCCGTGGGGTACCCCCCCCCCCTAGCCTAGTTGTTTTCGTATAATACCCCCCTTTTGTGGTATGGAAATACTCACCTAGTATTGTTATAATGCCCAAATACCTTGGCCCAAATACCTTGTAGTATTCCCAAAGTTACACTTATACAAAAGCCCAGAAAATACTATTATACTTCCCTCAGTCACAAAAATGAAACCCTAAGTAAATCTTCACCCGTAGTTGAAGTTATAAGTAGAAGTTGGTTAGAACTTCTAAGGGTTGGTTGGAGCGGGTCGGAGCGCACGGAGTAGGAGCTAAACCTTGCTCAGGATCGACATATAACTTGGATAATTTTGGGCTTATCGAGGTAAACACTCATGACCTTCTGTTGTAATTGGAAATTACATGTTGTAGGAGTATATAGTTAAGTATACTATATATAGAACTGAACTTAGTTGTGCGGCAATGTCTTTTGACTTAAGCCTGAATAATACTTACGGCAATGTCTTGCGACTTAAGCCTGAATTTTTAAGAAGAGAACTGAACTGTAATTACATAGGAATGTATTACAGTAGACTTGTGTAAAATTTCTTTGTAGTTGAATTTTAAACGTCCGGTTAGACGTGTTAACCCCTGGTTGGCTTGGTAGCCTCGATAGAGGATGAGATTTACGCTGCGGGGAGAGTCTTCCGAATTTTACGTAGAATATTCTACATTGAGATCTAAAGATATTAATAGGCGCTTTGTGGCCTCTATAGGTTGTAGTACTACGTGTGGAGTGATCCGCTTGGTGAGAGTGTAGCGAGACGGTTTGAGGTACTTGGAGCGTTTTGCTATTAGTCGATACTGTCGCGAGGTATGTGAACCTCTTCCTATCTGTTCTAGCATGATATGGGTATAACTATGTAGTACGGTGAGCGTACGTGTTAAATGTATTTGATTGTCTTTAAACATAAAGTGTTATAACGGCTTTATGGGAAGTTGTTATAACTCTATGTAAATGAGAAATGCTTTGTGGTTTTTAAAAGATAACTGATTTGACTTATAACCGACTTGATGTAAAAGAACCTTGAAGTATTCTAAAAGATTAAGAAACCTTTTTGAAAGAAGTGTATACTTGGTTTGAAAACATAAAAGTTATACCAGCTTTATGAGAAGTTAGGTGTAGCGCCTTAAGAGAGATAAAAAGAATGGTTTAATGGTTTAGAAGTTAAGAGACTTATTCTTAAAGATAAGAGACTTGACTTAATATGGATGTTTGTGTGAAACCTCATTCGTGAGTAATGAGTACTTGGTTTTTGGAAGGAATAATGTTTTACTGATTTCGGAAATCAGAATGTGTATCGACAAACCACTGCAGCGTTAATAAAGGGAAATGTATTGAATAATTAAGTATTATTAAAACCAGTAGAAACCTCCATCTGCATAGAAGCTAAGATGAGACAAAATGATATTACATTTCTAGATCATGGCTGCTAATAAGATTGATTATGAACAAGAATAACCTACTCGCCTAAGGCATATGTTACTCAATTGTTTTAAAAGAGATTAAGACATTGAACTATGAACTTTTCAAAAAAGAGACTTGTGTATTTGAAATTAGGCAAACTGGAACTTTAGGAAAAAGAAAGGCATTGTGATGTCTAAGAAGGGTTTAAAACATAAGGTGTATAACAACTTTATGGGAAGTTGGTTATAACGACCTTATGAAAACAAAAGAAAGGTTTTATCATTGGTTTTAATGTGGTAACTTGACTTTAAAAAGAAAAGTGTTTTGGTCAAAAAAAAGAAGGCATGGTGTTGCCTTAATTTGGTTTTTTAAAAAAAAAAGAAAGTATGGAAGTTGTTTTGGTTTACTTAAAAGATATAAGTCACTCTATTTTTATACTACGGGTATCGGGTGACTTTTAGAAAAGGATTAGATCTCTTTAAAAGGAATTTAACGTACGTAGTACTTTAGGGTTAAAACCCGGACTTTGGCATAAAATGAAAGTACTTTGAGTTGTGTATAACTTGCCTATGCTTGTTGTTGTGAAACTTGCCTATGCTTGTTGATGTGAAACTTGCCTATGCTTGTTGTTGTGAAATTTGCCTATGCTTGTTGTGATAGCCTTTGTTGTGCAAAGATTGTGTTTCTATACTACCGCGTCTCTCGATGGAGGGTCGGTTGACTTGTTGAGAACTTACTTGGACGTGCCGGCAGTGACGGAGAAATTCCGCAGTGCGTTCGCTGATAGTGTTACTTTTGTTAAATCACTTTGGACATCTTGACCGCGATCGTAGCGCGCGGGTATGCTTCCACTTTGATTACCGCCTTGTTGTCTTATTGTTTCCCTTTGGACATCGACACGATGCGTAGCGCGGGTATGCTTCCATTTGGAATCTTTGTCTTATTGTTTCCCTTTGGACCTCTTGACACGATCGTAGCGCGCGGGTATGATTCCATTTGGAATGTTGTCTTATTTGTTCCCTTTGGACATACCGACACGATCGTAGCGCGCGGGTATGCTCCATTTGGATTTCTATCTTGTTGTTATCATATCATGCTGCCGGTGAGGAAGGTACTCATGGCGAGATTGATGTTGTGGCGTGAGACCACGAATTGATATAAGCATTATGTGTATATCTTGTAGTTTGGTTATCATACATCTCACCTTTTATAGACTATTATGATTTGATTCTGATATTTCTGATTTCACATACTTGGTACTGTTATCGACCTCGCCCGGGGCTGCGTTAAATGTCGCGGTAGAAGTACGTCATTTGTCGATCCCATTTTAGGATCACCTTTTCGTGTTGGAAGCTCCGTTCCTTGGAGGCTTATCTTTGGTATGTTACCACACAGTGCAGCAGGTCGTGTACATTCGGGGTATGGCGGGGCCCTGTCCGTCATAGTTGTTAATGTAAATCTTAAGTGCAGTAACCTTTGTTGTGGCGGGGTTTGTAAAAAGGATAAGCTGTTGGGTATTTATGTATATATGATGAAGGCAAGCTGTTTTGGTTGGACTGTTTATTTATATTGTCTCTAAATTCATGTTCATGTTTTTATTTCCGCTGATTTTCTCTGATGTTGTATCACTAGGGTGCCCGGGGTAAGGCACCAGTCACGGGCCCGGGTTCGGGTCGTGACAAAAGTGGTATATGATGAAGGCAACTGTTTTGGTTGACCTGTTTATTTATTTTGTCTCTAAATTCATGTTCATGTTTTTATTTCCGCTGATTTTCTCTGTTGTTGTATCACTAGGGTGCCCGGTAGGCACGATCACGCGAGTTCGGGTCGTGACAAAAGTGGTATCGAGCGATTAGTCCTCGGAAAGTGTCTCTGAGGTGTGTTCAGTAGAGTCTTGATTATCGGTGTGTTGTGCGCCACATCTATGTCGTGAGGCTATAGGACATTTAGGATTGGTTTCCATTCTCCTCATTCTGAGATCGTGCCTTAGAGCTGTGTTGTAAGTTGGACCCCTCTGACGTATCTCGTTTTTACCAGTTATGCCTCGCGCCGAGCAACCCGCCCGAGAAGGGCAAAGCGGCGAGAGGAGATACGAGTAGAAGCGGCGGCGATCTCTACAAAGACCGCGATACACGAGCCTCGATCCTACAGTGAGGCGGAGAGATGGGTTACAAGAGATGGCCCGATTAATGGTCGGGGTTGTGGCGGACTTGAGGATAGAATGATGCAGCAGATTCCGGCCCGATAGCACCCATAGTTCACCCCGGCGACGATTTGAGATTACGGATTTTACGAGGTGTAACGCGAGTTTTATGGGTCGAGGCACGAGGATGATCGCGAGGAGTTCATCCGGCGATTCTGTGGATCGTAAGTGATCAAGCATCGGAGACCGAGTCGGTGGTCTAGGTTCGCATCGGCCGCGTGATACCGCGATCGGCCCGGTTTGATCGTGGGAGCTGTCGGGAGAGCATGCACTTCCGGCTTTATGGGACGAGTTCTCGCAGGCCTTTCTTGCACATTTCTTACCTCGCGGATGAGAGGGCTCGGCGAACAGATTTTTGGTGTTGCGCGAGCGGCGTGCGGTTCGGGAGTATAATGTGAGTTCGACTCATTGGCGGTCGTCCCGCATTAGTAGCTAGTATGGAGGATCGAGTGCCGATATGTTCTGAGGCTCGATGATTACTTAGCGAGAGTTGTTGGTGTAGCTCTTGGTAGGGCATGGACATTGCCGCATGCGAGCTTATGCACTTGGAGGTGAGGCGGAGAAATCGGCGAAATAACCAAGGTCGGCGAAGGGCGAGCAGCGAGGTCCTTTGGTGACTTTCGAGCGGACCGCCTCGTGGCGAACTAGTTATGCGCCTCGCCCGATCTGAGTGGTCCTCGCAATCTTGAGCATCAGTATTGAGGGCGGTCGTGGCTCGAGGTTCAGATTTTCGAGAGAAGCGGTGTTAGCGGTGAAGCCACCCTACCTCGTTGTGACGTGTGGTAGACTCGCGGTGGGAGTGTCGTGCTAGTCAGGAGTTTGTTTTACATGCGGCGGCGGGGCCATTTGGGAGAAATTGTCCGACCGGGGTAGCGGTAGGATAGCACGGACTACGGGATCGGTTGCGGGTTCTTCACCTCCCATAGTCGAGCGGGATGTTCATACGGCGGGCCACGGTAAGTCGCGGTGGAAGTTCCCGATTTTAGCGGTCCTCAATCGCCTATTTTTGTGTATATCCTTAACCTGGAGTTTTGTATGTATTGATGTTGTGATGATGTGTTTAGTGTTATGTTCGGATAGCTTTGTGCTAAAATGTGATTTAGAAACACAGTTAGTGAAAAAGGGTAAGCACAGGGTGAGAAATGATGAACCTTAGAATATTACAATCGAGACCTTAGATGTAAAGGCCGTCTTGAGTACAAGATCTTGCGGGTGATCTTTGTCGAATGTATAATCATACGTAGAGTAATTGTGGAAATTTCCTTGGGTAGTGTAAAAATGGAAGTGGTAGCTTTCATGACCTGTATAGGTAAGATTGTTCCGGATCGGGGAACAAGAGCGTGATGCGTAATTGGGTCGGGTTGGGGCCATGTTGAGGGCCAACCCGCGGCCGATTTCAAAGTCGGGTCAGCTCTGGGTGGTCCCGCGGTGGTAGGGTCACGAGGCGCTAGGCCCGTGATTAGATAACCATCGTATGAGTTCGTGGATATGTTCGACGAGCGGATCGTGAAGGCGGGAATGGCCTTAAGGAGAGTGAAGCTAGTAAGATGACCAAGTTTGGAGGTTGTGACTCCAAAGTGTTGGGAAGCGAGCGAGGCGAAGTGTGGTACGTATACGGAAGAGTTCAAGTGTTCAAAGGGCCGCGGCGAGTAAGGAGGGAAGAAGAGCGTGTGTTATTACGTGGCGGTGTGGCGTTGACAACTTGTTAGAAGGAACTTCCGTTATCTGTTTGAGAAGGAACATTCGGGACGAATGTTTCTAAGGAGGAGAATGTTATACCGTATTTCGGTATATGCGTGAGGCGTGCGTATGCAATTTGAGCCTTAAAGTAGGCATAGGTTCGAATTTGTGCATAACTACCAAAGAGTCGTTTTTTTGGCGAAAGCGTTTTCCACGACTTTCGTAGGAAAATTCCGGCTATGTCATTTTAAATTTTGCGGATTTTTCCGAGAGGCGAAACATTTTGGACCAACGAGAGGCGACACTTGTCACCTCTAATTGAGCACGTTTTTGGGCGGATTGGACGAAAGGGTCAAGGGAGTTGGTAGGATATTTTGTGCAAGTTGTGTGGTAGATGGATAAGGTGCACATGGCTTAATCCTAGCCCTACACTTGCCTAACACTTGGCTTGATCTTGGCCATTGGTTGGCCTTTGCTTGACCTATAAATACCCCCTTAGTTGATGAACTTTCTTCATCCAAAATTCATTTTCCAAGTCTAGAAATCTCTCCCCCTTTGTGAGTTAAAATCGTCCAAACCCTCCCCTTTGAGACAGGCCCGTGGCCGAAAGCTCCCCACTCCTTTGTAGTGTTCTAGCCGTGGGTACCCACTGCCTAGTTGTTTTCGTATAATACCACTTTTGTGGTATGGAAATACTCACCTAGTATTGTTATAATGCCCAAATACCTTGGCCCAAATACCTTGTAGTATTCCCAAAGTTACACTTATACAAAAGCCAGAAAATACTATTATACTTCCTCATCACAAAAACGAAACCTAAGTAAATCTTCACCGTAGTTGAAGTTATAAGTAGAAGTTGGTTAGAACTTCTAAGGGTTGGTTGGAGCGGGTCGGAGCGCACGCGGAGTAGAGCTAAACCTTGCTCGGGATCGACATATAACTTGGATAATTTTGGGCTTATCGAGGTAAACACTCGTGACCTTACATTTGTAATTGGAAATTACATGTTGTAGGAGTATATAGTTAAGTATACTATATATAGAACTGAACTTAGTTGTGCGGCAATGTCTTTTGACTTAAGCTGAATAATACTTACAGCGATGTCTTGCGACTTAAGCTGAATTTTAAGAAAGAATCGAATGTAATTACATAGGTGTATTCTGATGAGCTTGTGTAGCATTCTTGTGTAGTAGAATTGTACACGTCAGGTTAGGCGTGTTAACCCCAGTTGGCTTGGTAGCGGCCTCGATAGAGAGGAGATTTCTGTTTGCGGGAGAGTCTTCGAATTTTACGTAGAATATTCTACATTGAGATCTAAAGATATTAATAGGCGCTTTGTGGCCTCTATAGGTTGTAGTACTACGTGTGGAGTGATCTGCTTGGTGAGAGTGTAGCAGACGGTTTGAGGTACTTGGAGCGTTTTGCTATTAGTCGATACTCGTCGCGAGGTATGTGAACCTCTTCCTATCTGTTCTAGCATGATATGGGTATAACTATGTAGTACGGTAGACGTACATGTGTTAAATGTATTTGATTGTCTTTAAACATAAAGTGTTATAACGGCTTTATGGGAAGTTGGTTATATGACTCTATGTAAATGAGAAATGCTTTGTGGTTTTAAAAGATAAGCGGATTTGACTTATAACCGACTTGATGTAAAAGAACCTTGAAGTATTCTAAAAGATTAAGAAACCTTTTTGAAAGAAGTGTATACTTGGTTTGAAAACATAAAAGTTATACCAGCTTTATGAGAAGTTAGGTGTAGCGCCTTAAGAGAGATAAAAAGAATGGTTTAATGGTTTAGAAGTTAAGAGACTTATTCTTAAAGATAAGAGACTTGACTTAATATGGATGTTTGTGTGAAACCTCATTCGTGAGTAATGAGTACTTGGTTTTTGGAAGGAATAATGTTTCTTGATTTGAAATCGAATGTGTATCGACAAACCACTGCAGCGTTAATAAAGGGAAATGTATTGAATAATTAAGTATTATTAAAACCAGTAGAAACCTCCATCTGCATAGAAGCTAAGATGAGACAAAATGATATTACATTTCTAGATCATGGCTGCTAATAAGATTGATTATGAACAAGAATAACCTACTCGCCTAAGGCATATGTTACTCAATTGTTTTAAAAGAGATTAAGACATTGAACTATGAACTTTTCAAAAAAGAGACTTGTGTATTTGAAATTAGGCAAACTGGAACTTTAGGAAAAAGAAAGGCATTGTGTTGTCTAAGAAGGGTTTAAAACATAAGGTGTATAACAACTTTATGGGAAGTTGGTTATAACGACCTTATGAAAACAAAAGAAAGGTTTTATCATTGGTTTTAATGTGGTAACTTGACTTTAAAAAGAAAAGTGTTTTGGTCAAAAAAAAGAAGGCATGGTGTTGCCTTAATTTGGTTTTAAAAAAAAAAAAGAAAGTATGGAAGTTGTTTTGGTTTACTTAAAAGATATAAGTCACTCTATTTTTATACTACGGGTATGGGGTGACTTTTAGAAAAGGATTAGATCTCTTTAAAAGGAATTTAACGTACGTAGTACTTTAGGGTTAAAACCCGGACTTTGGCATAAAATGAAAGTACTTTGAGTTGTGTATAACTTGCCTATGCTTGTTGTTGTGAAACTTGCCTATGCTTGTTGATGTGAAACTTGCCTATGCTTGTTGTTGTGAAATTTGCCTATGCTTGTTGTGATAGCCTTTGTTGTGCAAAGATTGTGTTTCTATACTACTGCGTCTCTCGATGGAGTCGGTTGACTTGTTGAGAACTTACTTGGGCGTGCGGCGGTGGCGGAGAAATTCCGCAGTGCGTTCTGTTGATAGTGTTACTTTTGTTAAATCACTTTGGACATCACGACCACGATCGTGGCGCGGGTATGCTTCCATTTGGAATCTTTGTCTTATTGTTTCCCTTTGGACTCTTGACCACGATCGTAGCGTGCGGGTATGCTTCCATTTGGAATCTTTGTCTTATTGTTTCCCTTTGGACCCTCTTCGACACGATCGTAGCGCGGGTATGCTCCATTTGG
Organism: Przewalskia tangutica; assembly: GCA_029844215.1. NCBI lineage: Eukaryota > Viridiplantae > Streptophyta > Magnoliopsida > Solanales > Solanaceae > Przewalskia > Przewalskia tangutica. Next base: position 92,612,894 of record CM056726.1, on the reverse strand, counting down.
ATTTCTATCTTGTTGTTATCATATCATATCATTGGCGGTGAGGAAGGTACTCATGGCGAGGATTGATGTTGTGGGCGTGAGACCGAATTGATATAAGCTTATGTGTATGTATGTAGTTTGGTTATCATACTGTCTCTGCTTTTATAGACTATTATGATTTGATTCTGATATTTTCTGATTTCACATACTTAGTACTGTTATCTTGACCTCGCCGAGGCTGCGTTCATCTGCAGTAGAGGTACATCAGTGTCGATCCATTTTAGGATCACCTTTCGTGTTGGGAAGCTCCGTTCCTTGAGGCTTATCTTTGGTATGTTACCACGAGTGCAGCAGGTCGTGTACATTCGAGGTATGGCGGGGCCACTGTCCGTCATAGTTGTTGTGTAAATCTTAAGTGCAGTAACCTTTGTTGTGGCGGGGTTTGTAAAAAGGATAACTGTTCGGGTATTTATGTATATATGATGAAGGCAACTGTTTTGGTTGACCTGTTTATTTATTTTGTCTCTAAATTCATGTTCATGTTTTTATTTCTGCTGATTTTCTCTGATGTTGTATCACTAGGGTGCCCGGGGTAAGGCACCAGTCACGGGCCCGGGTTCGGGTCGTGACACAAACCTCCAATCCAAAACCTAGAAAGCAACTAGGTTTTCACTTTGCGACTAACCCGAAAACTATCTTTTTCCGAGATTTTTCTATTGAGATACACTTACAATACACCCATGAACCTTGGTTTAAAGTGTGGGGCTTAATGGACAAGAAACAAAAAAATTTCCTTCTTTGAAATGGGGAACCCGAGAGCTCTTCAATGAGTTTCTTCAAATTCTTGTGAAATATGGCTAAGTGTTGGCTCTCTCTTGCTACTAGTAGTATAATAAAGGGACATGGAGGGTTAAGATGTAACCAAATGGGTGGTTTAGATGAAGTCTTACTAAATATCAAGACTAATTGACCTTTGACTTAGTCAACATTCTCATGTACCTGACTTGCAAGACATTAGTCATCCAAGACTTATGGTAAATGACCATATTGGCCATGCCTAAATTCGACCAAGGCATCATAAGGGGGGGTGACACGTGTCGCCCTCCCATTCGTCACAATAATACGTTTCCCGAAAATTTCATAATTCCGATAAATTTTTACAACACAAATCTTAACACTTATGAGTTCTTACGTACGTTCTTAAAACATATCCTGTAAATACGGGGTGTAACATTCTTCCCCCCTTAGAAACATTCGTCCCCGAATGTTCTTTCGGAGTCAATCTTTATAATTTGCGACATAGTTTCCTTTCACAACCCCGACATACTAATAATGCCACACATAGCCCTAATACCTCACACACGCATATCCGTCCATCATAATCCCGAAAAAGGTTATCTTTTCGTACTTCCAACACTTTCTAGCATACATACATAACTTCCATACCAATTCTAGCCCCTAATCTTTGGAGTCACTCTATAAGACAATATACGACCATTTCCGGCTTTCACGACCTGGTTCCGGTGGAACGCGTCCACGAACCCGTAAAACAATTAACTAGACTTGGGCCTTGCGCCCTCGCGACCCCATCACGTTGCGGAACTACTACCAACCGATCCCACTCCATTCCAGGCCATGGGGAGACCGTAGCAGTCCTCGGCACTCAGCGTCGCACTTAACTCTTATCCTTGGTCTGACTTAAAATCTTATTGCCAGAGAAAGCCTTATATATCTAAGGTCTCGGCAGTTACCAATATTCTTAGGCTCGCAATTTCCATGCCCCAAGCCTACCTTACGATCCCCGATGCAGTACAAAACTTCTCATAAAACCAAAACCATGTTGTCTCGATCACAACAACCATTACTTACTCTATACGGACCTCATCCGTACAATTCTCTTAAGCCTACTACGCAGCTTAATCTATTAACATGACATTCCGTTAGGTTCCTTAAAATGGCTTCTTAAGGGTTCACTACCCTATCAGACAGCTAATTCTTTCCCAATTATCTCGAAATAAAACACAAAACCTTGGCGAAAATTCATTAACTATTCCATACCTTCCCGGTATCTAGTTAGTCTTTACCAATTCCTGGAAATCTAAAATCATTCTAGGCAACACGCGTCTGACCCTCTTACATAACTCAGTATAGATGTATGTCACAATACCAACTATACTATAATCATTACCAACCTGGATACACAATCCACATAGTCATTCCTGGGTCATTGCGCTTTCTGCGTGCTGCAATCAACATAACTCGTTAGGGAAAGCGACCACTAACAACGGCTACATGTACGATCTCGAGTGAGAAGAATGAAACCAATCCTAAATGTCCTGCGACCTCACGATTATAGATGTAGTGCACAACACACCGATAATCAAGACTCTACTAGACACGATGCGTGAGACACTTTCCGAGAACTAAGCGCTCGATACCACTTTTGTCACGACCGACCCGGCGATCGTGACCTACAGGCACCCGTTCTGTATACATCGAGAATAGCGGCGGAACATACACAACATAAACACGTGTGTAAATAAAAACATAACGAGCTAGCCGTCGGGCGCTTCCATAAAATAAACATAACGATAGTACAACTCGGTTCTTACGGTGACCACGTATGTGAATACTGGACCTCTAGGAATAACAATGAACAATCGTGGCGGACGGGGCCCCGCCATACCACAAATATACATGAATCTACTACCTCGTGGAAGCGTGCGAAGAGATAAGCCTACGGAGCAAATAGAGCTTTTCTCGGCGAGCCGAGATCCTATGAGCAAGGATCACCAACACAGGTACCTAAAACTGCGGGCATGAGCGGCCCGAAGAAGTCGATTACAACAGTGCGAATATGGAACAGAAATAACGTACAGTAAACAGATCATAACTGTACAAAAGAATGACAGGGACAAGTATAAAAATACATACGGATCGTGGTGTCATTACCACTTATGAACTTAATCGCGCTTATTATCTTTTCCCATTTTCAATAAAAGTTATAGTCACATTCTTATGTACACGATTAGGAAAAATCATTAAGTTCATTACTATAAAACTTACTTATCTTCCATAAGTATAATCCGGCCCTTTAAGGAGGGCACATTTACTACCCGGCCCAATCTGGGACGCGATCAAGTCACACAAAATAGCAAAGTGTGGCCGTGGAATCCCAATCACTAAAGCGACTATAAGTGTAAAATATAACCATGTGACGCGCGTGGCATCCTCCATTTGGCGTACCCATACACCATACATATATATATCTCCGCCGTGAAATCCCATCCATCACCGCTGCGTACACATCGCATACATATATATATCTCGCGCGTGGAATCACATCACTGCCGACAGTATAAGTGTAAAGTATAAACATGAGTCTCATGCCCATAACATCAATCAGCGGGTGGTATAACGTCTTGGGGTTACCCGCCATTTATACTCTTACCACAGGCGGTGGTATAGCGTCTTGGGGTTTACCCTCACCGATACTCTTACGGAGAAGGTGGTAAGCGGTGGTATAGCGTCTTGGGGTTTACCGCTTCGATACTCTTACCACGGAGAAGGTGGTATAACGTCTTGGGGTTTACCGCCATTTATACTCTTACCCTATCTCGTGACCATCTAACAATACATAAGCACTACCATGTCCTTTATAAAAATCCAGAATTTAACCCAGTACTCGAATAGCGAAGCATACGGTGGAATCCACATCACCGTGCGTCGCCCAAGTAACTTACAACAAGACAGCCGACCCTCCAACCGAGAGTCGCGGCAACGTAATAAAACATAATACTTGCACTCAAAGGCTATCACCAGCACATATAGGCTAATTCTCAATTAGCCAAGCCAAAGTACTTATCAGGGCACAAATAGAATAATTCTCGTTTAACAAGCCAAAGTACTTATCAAGGCACACTTAGACTAATTCTCAATTAATCAAGCCAAAGTACTTATCAAGGCACACATAGAATAATTCTCATTTAACAAACCAAAGTACTTATCGGGGCACAAATAGAATAATTCTCATTTAACAAGCCAAAGTACTTATCAAGGCACACTTAGACTAATTCTCAATTAATCAAGCCAAAGTACTTATCAGGGCACAAATAGAATAATTCTCATTTAACAAGCCAAAGTACTTATCAAGGCACACTTAGACTAATTCTCAATTAATCAAGCCAAAGTACTTATCAGGGCACAAATAGAATAATTCTCATTTAACAAGCCAAAGTACTTATCAAGGCACACTTAGACTAATTCTCAATTAATCAAGCCAAAGTACTTATCAGGGCACAAATAGAATAATTCTCATTTAACAAGCCAAAGTACTTATCAAGGCACACTTAGACTAATTCTCAATTAATCAAGCCAAAGTACTTATCGTGCGGGGACAAATAGAATAATTCTCATTTAACAAGCCAAAGTACTTATCAAGGCACACTTAGACTAATTCTCAATTAATCAAGCCAAAGTACTTATCAGGGCACAAATAGAATAATTCTCATTTAACAAGCCAAAGTACTTATCAAGGCACACTTAGACTAATTCTCAATTAATCAAGCCAAAGTACTTATCAGGGCACAAAATAGAATAATTCTCATTTAACAAGCCAAAGTACTACGTACGTACATTCTTTTTAAGAGACTCTTTTCCAAATAAAACTTCCCCGATACTAACAACCGTAGTATCAAGTCCTATCCACCTTTCAAGACAAGTCACAATACCTTTTTAGAAATACAATTACCGGCTTCTAAATCAAGTGACTTCTTTATTAAAAACCTTAAGCAATTGGTACCTTTAAAACAATTTGCCCTTCCTTAATACAAGTTATTCTTTGATTACTTTACTAGAGAAAACCATTCTCTTAACCTTCCATAAAGCCGTTATAACCAACTTCCCATAAAGCCGTTATAACCCTTTATGGTTTAGACCAACACGTTCCTTTTATAACCAAGAGACTTCTACTTTTTGAAACCAAGTATTATATACTTTCAAATCAATTCTCTTAACTTTCAAAAAAAAAATACAATTAGTCTCTTAGCCTTTAGAAAACAAGTGACTCCTTTTATTACAAAACCTTAGGCAATTGATGCCTTAAAATCAAGTTCCCTTTTCAATAAAACAAGTCATTTATCTTTCCATAAAGCAAATATAACCAACTCCCCATAAAATCTTTATATTCACTTTATACCTTAGCCAAATACAATTTCATATCCAAGGGACTTATACGTTTAAAACGGAACAAGTATCACATACTTTAAAACTCTTCAAGTCCCTTAACTTTAAATAAACTTAAGACATCCTTTATGCTTTCAAAGAAGCGAGTTAATCTCCTAACTCACCCGACTTGGCCATCCAATAAACTAGTAAAGGATATCAAGGTGTTGTACGTCTACCGTACTACATACGTGCAACTAGTCATGCTCAAAGATAGGAAAAGTTCTACATAGAGTAGATCACACAACTACCTCTTAACTTCTAAGAGTAACAGGAAACATGAAATGATACCACAGGTATATTCCATACATAGAATCATGCCAAAGGAAGGAAGAGGTTCACATACCTCGCGACGATTGTCGACAAATAGCAAAATGCTCCAAAGTACTTCCATCTTGATAGCTATTCCATCCTTCAAGTAGGATACGCTATACTTAGTACTTCAACCTATAATGGCCACAATACGTCCATTAACCTCTTACTTTAAACGTAGAATATTCTAAGTGCCAAGTCACTAACTTCTACGGAAAATCGGACAGCACCTCCTTTGTTTCTACTTACTTTGCCACCTTTTTCAAGGCCGAATACAATAACCAAACACGCCACATTTAAGGCCCAATCAAAGCAATTAATCAATAGGGGATTACACGCCTACTAGACGTATAAAATTCCGCCCCACAAACGATGACAAACTACTAGTCCAAATTTCGGCCATAAAGTATACCACAATACCAATTCTTATTCAATTTCCATTTCAATCCAAATTGGTAGCATAATATGATATCAAGTCGCATTTGATTATAACTACCATAATCTTCAAGTCAATAACATGCGACGATCCTAACAACGATTAAATTGTAATCCAATCTTAACATGGCTTACATTACATTTCGGATTTCCAAGGCTAAAATCGATCCATAATCATTATAAACTTCTACATATCAACTTCATGCTAGCAACATGTAAAGCTAACAACAACAATATAAATATATAATCTTGTAACACTTTAAAAGACAAGATTATACCTCAACGACTCTTAATCCAACTCCAATCCGAAGTCGCTCCTTAGTAGTTTAGAACCTCTCCAAGACACTTCAATCCGCTTGTTGAGACCCTTAAAACAACACCAACAATTATCCTTCAAACCTCTTGTTATACCCCGTATTTCCAGAGTATGTACGTAAGGACGTACGTAGAAAAGTTTGGGCTTTTAAAGTGGCTTGGCCGAATTATTTTGTGCACAACACCCGGTTAGAGTCTTTTTTCGACGAAACGTTTCCCACGACTTTCGTAGGGAAAATTCGGCTATGTCATTTTTAATTTTTGCGGATTTTTAGAGAGGAAACATTTTGGACCAACAAGAGGCGACACTTGTCACCCTCTCATTGGAGCACGTTGTGGGCGGTCAAGTGGGGACCGAATTGGCCTTGTTTGGTCAAGGGGTTGGTAGGATATTTTGTGGTAGATGGATAAGGTGCACTTGGCAAGATCTTGGCCCTACACTTGCCTTGCACTTGGCAAGATCTTGGCCATTGGTTGGCCTTGGCTTGTCCTATAAATACCCCCCTTTGGAAGACTTCTTCATCCATTCCTAAATTTCCTAAAGTGTTAAAATCCTCCCTCCCCTTGTGTGGTGTTTCGTCGAACCCTCCCCCTTTGAGAAGGCCCTTTGGCCGAGTCCTCCCCCTTGGCGAGTACCCCCCTAGTGGGGTAGGCCGAGGGGTATACACCCCCCCTTGTGGTGTTGTCTCGTATAAATACCCCCCCTCTTGGTAGAAATACTCTCAAAAGTATTGTTATAATGCCCAAATTACCTTAGCCGTATACCTTGTAGTATTCTAAGGTTATACCTATACTAAAAGCCCAGTTATACTATTATACTTCCCGTCAGTCACAGAAACGAAACCCTAAGGAAAATCTCCATAGTTAGTTGGAGTAGTATGTAGAAGTTGGTTAGAACTTCTAAGGGTTGTTTGGAGCGGGTCGGAGCGCACGGAGTAGGAGCTAAACCTTGCTCAGGATCGACATTTAAACTCGGATAATTTTGGGCTTATCGAGGTAAACACTCTTGACCGTCTATTGTAATTGGATATTACATGTTGTAGGAATATATAGTTGAAGTATACTATATATAGAACTGAACATAGCTTGTGGCAATGTCTTTGGACTTAAGCCTGAATTTAAAGAAGAGAACTGAACTGTAATTACATAGGGCTGTATTACAGTAGACTTGTGTAGCATTACTGTGTAGTAGAATCGTACACGTCCGGTTAGACGTGCAAACCCCCCCCTGGTTGGCTTGGTAGCCGGCCTCGATAGAGGAGGAGATTTACGCTGTTGTTGCGGGAGAGTCTTTGCGAAATTTCTGTAGAATGTTCTACGATAAGATCTAGATGTTAATAAGCGCCTTGTGGCCTTATAGGTGGAAGTACTATGCGTGGCGCGATCTACTTGGCTTAAGGAGTAGCCGGCGGTTTGAGGTACTTGGAGCGTTTTGCTATTAGTCGATAATCGTCGCGAGGTATGTGAACCTCTTCCTATCTCTTCTAGCATGATATGTGTGTAACTATGTAGTACGGTAGACGTACATGTGTTAAATGTATTTGATTGGTCTAAAACATAAAGTGTTATAACGGCTTTATGGGAAGTTGGTTATAACAGCTTTATGTGGGTAAGAAAATACTTGTGGTTTTTAAAAGGTAACTGATTTGAACTATAACTGGCTGGTTATGTGATAATAAAGAACTTGAAGTATTTCAAAAGATTTTTGAATCATTTCGAAAGAAGAGTAATACTTGGTTTTTGAAAACTTAAGAGTTATACTAGCTTTAAGGGAAGTTAGGTATAACGGCTTAAGAATGTTTTACTGATTTCGGAAATCAGAATGTGTATCGACAAACCACTACAGCGTTAATAAAAAAAAGGAAATGTTTTGACAGATTAAGTATTATTAAAACCAGTAGAAACTTCCATCTGCATAGAAGCTAAGATGAGACAAAATGATATTTCCTAGATCATGGCTGCTGTAATAAGATTGTTATAAACAAGAATATCCTACTCACATATAAGGCTTATGTTTTCTCAGATGGTTTAAAAGAGAATTATATTCTTAAATGAATAAGATTATGAACTACGAAACCTTTCTAAAATAAGAACCGTGAACATTTGAAATTAGGCAAACTCGGACGTTTGGAAAATAATGTTGTTACTTGATTTTACAAAGGTAAGTGTTTTGATTTACTTCAAAAGATAATCACTCTATTTTCATATACTACGGGTATTGTGTGACTTTTGTAAACGTAACGTATCTTTTAAAAGATAATATATGAAGTACTTTGGGAATAGATACCCGATCTTGTTAATCATATATTAGAATGTACCTTGTGTATAACATGATTGTGTTGGTTTGTGATAGCCTTGTAATACTTTCTTGTTGATTTGATAAGTAAACATGCTAGGATGCTACGTGTGTTAGTATCTTGTGATGTTTTGTGTAAAGGGGGTTTTCCCTCGACTGCGCTTAAAGTTGTTTGACTCTCAGCCGTTATGTTGGTATTGTACCACTCACCTTGACTTGTCTCCGGAGGTTAAGCTGCCCTCCGATGCGGGGTAGACTTCGGTGATGCAGGACCGTGATTCGAGAGTACCTCATGCGGGTCGAGGATCCATGCGGAACTACGGAGTTCGGAGTTAGTTTGCGGCCCTTGTGGTCATGCGGTCTTTGTGGCCATGCGGTGCGAGTACAGGGCGATGCCGGGAGTAGCTACCCTCGATCGAGGAATACCTCATGCGGGCCTATGAGGTTGGCCTATCGCGAGCTACGGAGAGTTCCAGGCTAGATGCGCATTTGATTTGATCTGCGGCGAGTGACGGCTTTGATCATGTGGCGGTCAGACAGATATCATGATCTGATTTATGACCACTGAAATCGTAGGTGTTAGTAGTCGGTTATGCCTTCATTACTTACCTGTCTTGTTTTATTAGGACACGTGGGACACGTGTTCATGTGTATTTCTTGGTGCTTTTATATCATAAAGCTGGCGGTGAGGAAGGTATTCCACGCATGATTGATGTTATGGCGTGAGACCCATAGTTACATTTGAGTGATGACTTTGAGGCGTGAGTCACGACTTGACATATTTGCCTATATATTGTTAATCGTAGTTTGGTTATCATACATGTCTCTGCTTTATAGACTATTATGATTTCATTTACGATATTTTGATTTCACATACTTGGTACTGTTGTCTTGACCTCGCCCTTCGGCTGCGTTCATCTGCAGTAAAGGTACACGGTGTTGATCCTCGCTCTTAGGGTCACAATTCAGCGTATGGGAAGCTCCGTTTCTCGGAGGCTTATCGTGGTATAGTCCGTCGTTGTAGGTATTTACATTCAGGGGTATGGCGGGGCCCTGTCCCGCCATTGTTGTCGTATCATTCTTAGAGGTCTGTAGTACTGTTGTGGGCAGAGTTGTAATGGGATGTAACTGTTCGGTTTTAAATTGATTTATATATATATTCCGTAAGGCGAGTTTTCTCATACTATTGTTTCATACTTCTTGTTATTTCATGTTATTGTTTTATGTTCCGCTGATTACTCTGATGTTGTATCACTAGGGTGCCCGGGGTAAGGCACGATCCACGGGCAGGTTCGGTCGTGACAAAAGTGGTATCGAAGCGATTAATCCTCGGAAAGTGTCTACGACCGTATCGATGGAAGTCTTGATTATCGGTGTGTTGTGCACCACACCAATAATCAGGAGGCTATAGGATATTTAGGATTGGTTTCTATTTCTTCTCACTCTGAGATCGTGCCTTAGAGCTGTGTTGTAAGTTGGACCCTCTAACGTAATTCTTTCCCTTATCGTTATGCCTCCGCGTAGGGCAAACCCGGGCCCAGGAGGGCAAGGCAGCCGAGGGAGCTGCGAGTAGAGTACAGAGGGTTACGAGGGCACAGGCCCAGTCATCACCTAGGGTGGTGTTTTATTCGGGGAGTTATGCTACGTCACCAGCCCCAGCAGAGTTTAGTATGGCGGCAGCAGTTCCTACTGCGGCCATGATATATGAACCTTCAGTTCCACGACCGGGAACAGAGAATATAGATTGCAAGAGGCGACCCTATTACTAGCTATGGATTTGGCTACCAGAGAGTATACCGATGTACCGCAAGTCTTGATGACTATCTAAGAGGTTGTACAAGAGTAATTCTTCGATTGAAGCAAAGCGGCCAAGAAACGTAGATATCGACGGGTTAACGAAGGACAGCAGAAGAGGGCCAGGACAGAAAGGTCCTTTGGTAACTTTCGAGGCAAGTCGCCTCGCGGCCGATTAGATATGCACCTCGCCCGGTCAGAGTGGTCTTCCACGAGTTCGTGGCGTTCGGGGTGTGCAGGAGTTGGTCGAACTCCGTGGCTTCCGGTTCACGGTGTAATGACATCACGACCCGACCGGGGCGTGGCGTGCCTTACGGGCACCCAAGTAGTCATACATCGAGAAAATCAGCGGAACATAAAACAATAACATGATACATTGTAAAGAAGACACATGTTTATTCGAAGAAAAGTTGCCTTTACGTATATATAAAAACTCTTTCAAAAATGAACAGTTTAATCCTTTTACAAACCACAACAAAGATTACTCTGACTTCTACGAATGATATGACAACAACGACGACGGGGCCGTCATACCACGAATGTAAGCACCTACAACAACAGGGACTATACTAAGATAAGCCTCCGAAAGCGGAGCTTTCCCAAACGCCGAACTGACCCTAGGAGCGAGGATCAACGGCGGTGTACCTTTACTGCGGCATGAGCGGCCCCGAAGGAGGTCGATCTAACAGTACCAAGTATGTGAAATCAAAATAAATCGTAAATGAAATCATAGTAGTCTATATAAAGCGGGAGACATGTATGATAACCAAACTACGATTCCTGATAAATAAGCGATCGTATGCTAAGTCGTGACTCACGCCCTCAAAGTCATCACAATAGAACCGTACGGGGTAAGTACGAAGGCATAGCCGACTACTAAGACCCACAATACCAGAAATACCATAAACTATGTCACGAGGTCTTTGTAGACCGCACCACATGATCGGCCGCCACTCGCGCAGTATCACCGCGCGTCTATCCCTCGAACTTACCGCGACTCCGCATAGGTCACACCGCAGACCGCGTAGGTATACCCGCGTCGGAGGCGACTTAACCCCGGTATCCGCCTAGGCTCCCGCGGCCGCATAGTCTCAAAAGACCGCATAGTCTCAACGGACCGCATAGGAATCCCCGCGTCGGGCTAAACACCGAATGATCAATCACGGAGCATACCGTGCTCCGCATAGTCACAAGGACCGCGTAGGCCGTATAGACCCGCATCGGTGGCAAGCCACCGGTATAATAAGTCGAGGGTAGGTGATATAATAACGATCTGATGGACTTACCGCTTAGCAACGTAAGCCGCAGCAGAATGACCATACATAACAACCACAAGATACTAACACACGTAGCATCCTAACATGTTTACTTATCAAATCAACAAGAAAGTATTACAAGGCTATCACCAACCAATACAACCAAGTTATTCACACAAGGTACTTTCTACTAACAAGTTCGGGTATCTATTCCCAAAGTACTTCATTCATTAAATCTTTTACAAGAATCATTTCTTTCACATAAGTCACACAATACCCGTAGTACAAAAAGAGTGACTGTCTTTTTAAGTAAACCAAAACACTTACCTTTGTAAAATCAAGTAACAACATTATTTTCCAAAGCGTTCAAGTTTGCCTAATTTCAAATGTTCACGTTTCTTATTTTAGAAAGGTTTAAATCGTTCATATTATTAACCACGTAATAATATAATCCTCTTTTAAAACAACTTTGAGAAACATATGCCTTATATGTGAGTAGGTTATTCTTGTTCATAATCAATCGATTAAAGCGTAGTGATCTAGAAATGTAATATCATTTTGTCTCATCTTAGCTCTATGCGGATGGAGGTTTCTACTGGTTTTAATAATACTTAATTAGTCAAAATATTTCCTTTTATTAACGCTGCGGTTGTTTGTCGATACACATTCTGATTTCCGAAATCAGTAAAACATTAACCCTTTTAAAAACCAAGTACTCATTCGTTTTATCTTTCTTAAGCCGTTATACCTAACTTCCCATAAAGCTAGTATAACTCTTAAGCTTTTAAAACCAAGTATTATTCTCCTTTTAAAAAACAGTTCTTAATTCTCTTGAACTACTTCAAGATTATTATTATTCGGGCTTAAGTCAAAAGACATTGTCGTACAACTACGTTCAATTAACACACGTACGTCTACCGTACTACATAGTTATACACATATCATGCTAGAAGAGATAGGAAGAGGTTCACATACCTCGCGACGATTATCGACTATAAGCAAATCGCTCATGGCTATAACCCTAGCACGGTCCACCATCTCAAGTAGCACGCCACTCGCAGAACATTCAACCTATACGGGTTATACAAGTCTATCAAAGTCTAGACTACTCGGTAGAATAAATCTAGATACAAGACCTACGGAAATTGGCGCCCTTCCCTGCCGTCAAACTACACAAGTCTGTAATGTCCGTCCTGCGTAATTACTGATTCGATTCATCTTTAAATTCGGGCTTAAGTCCAAGGACATTGCCACAAGCTATGTTGATTCTATATATAGTATACTTCAACTATATATTCCTACAACATGTAATATCCAATTACAATAGGGGGACAAGATAATTACCTCGATAAGCCCATAATTATCCAAGTACAGATGTCGCTCCTGAGCAAGGTTTAGCTCGACTCCGTGCGCTCAACCCGCTCCAAACCACCTTAGAAGTTCTAACCAACTTCTACACAATACTCCAACTAACTACGAAGATTTTCCGTAGGGTTTCGGTTTTGTAGTGACGGAAGTATAATAGTATTTTCCAAGCTTTTCGTATAGAGGGTACTTTGGAAATACTACAAGGTATGAGGGCTAAAGTATTATGGGCATTTTAACAATACTTGGAGGGAATTTCTCTACCAAGGAGGGGGTAGTCTTTCGACTAGCACAACTAGGCTAGGGGGGGGTTGCACTCGGCCAACAGGCCTTTCTCAAAGGGGAGGGGGAGAGTTGGACGATTTGCTCAAGAGGGAGGAGTATTGTACTTGGAATTTCACAAGTGTGGATGAAGAATAACTCTTGCCTTAGAGGGGTATTTATAGGCTAACCAAAGGCCAATCAATGGCCAAGATGAAGCCAAGTGCAAGGCAAGTGTAAGGCCAAGATTAAGCCATGTGCAACCTTATCCATCTACCCAAAATATCCTACCAACTCCTTGACCAAAAACAATGCACAAAAAACGTGCCAACTTGCCCGCACCGTCGTCCATTGAGGGTGACAAGTGTCACCCTCCCGTTGGTCCAAAATGTTTCGTCTCTCGGAAAAATCCGCAAAAATTAGAAATGACATAGCCGGAATTTACCCTACGCGAGTTGTGTAAAACGTTTCGTCGAAAAACGACTCTAATCGGGTGTTGTGAACAAAAATAATCGGCCAAGCCACTTTAAAGTTCAAATTTTTCCTACGTACGTCCTTACGTACATACTCTGGAAATACGGGGTATAACATTCTCCCCTCCTTAGAAACATTCGTCCCGAATGTTCCTTCTAAGTCTCAAAACGAACAAGCGCCAGTATAGGACACTACTACACTTACGAAACAATCCTGCCACACCTGGCCACAGAAACATCCGCGCAAATACTTCCATCCAAGTCCACGAGGAAACACCTCCAATAACATCACAAAAACCCCCCTCCGGGGTCTAAAATATACTTCGCCACGCCTCTTTACCAAAGAAATGATCACATCTATGCTCGCCATACATGCTCGCTTCTTCCCGATACCACTTTTGTCACTTTGCCGCGAGGTTCTAGTGTCACTCCGGCGACCCAACAAATGGTACCGGACTGCATGCGATCCCTGAGGATGTCGTACACTTCTTGTACACTCGAACTCTTTCTCATAACCTACCACAATTCTGATACTGCTTCAGTTTCCAAAACTCGGGGTTACTATCTCTAACGTGGTCATCATTAACTGGGAACACTCTGGATGGATCTCCGATACTTTCCCGAACATAACAATACGAAAGACCGGACGTCTTGCCTCAAGTCGGACGGCAAATACTAACATATAGGCAACCCGCCTATTCTTCACATGAACTCAAAAGGCCCAAAGTAACTCGGGCTAAGTTTCCTCTGTTTTCCAAAACTTCGCCACACCCTAACCGGTGGTACTTTCAGAAGATCGACCGTCAACTGAACTCTAAATGTCGTGCCGATTATCCGTATAATTTCCTCGAGTTGCGGAACCTCTTACGGACAAGCTTCACCCTATCCATAGTCTGCTGGAACAAGCTGAACCAACTATCTCAACCTTGCCAACCTCGAACCAATCGGCCAAGCAACTTACACTTCCGCCCTACAAGGCTTCAAAGGCGACATCCGAACACCGAAATGGTAGCTTAAACACTCCTGATAGGAGACAACAATCCTTGCAGCTACCCTCGAAATCAAACACCGGCGAGGCGAATGTGGTCGAGACTCACCGAGTTCCTAACCTGCGTGGTAAAACTTCCGAAACAAAACAGCCGTACCACTGGCTCCACTGCGTCATAAGGTGAAGGTAGGCACCCGTGCGACCTTACAACCTTTCGATATCTCAACACGGTAAGTACACGGTCCTGACCGACGAACACGATGGGCTGCCCCCATCGGCCCGACTACTGGTTGAACGCATCCACGAACTCGTATGCTGGTTAACTAAACTTGGGCCTAACACCCTCGTGACCCTATCACAAGGCGGGACCACCACAACCGAACCACCAAATATGTCGCGGGTTGGCGCGGCGTGGCCTCAACCCGTCCCAACGCGTGAACAATACTAGCTCCCCGATCCGGAACAATCTCACTAATCACGTTACGAAAACCTAGCGGTCTTCTTAGCTCAACTACCCTCTTTCATTTCACACTACTTAGGGACCTATCCCAAACATAGCTTACGTGCACTATGCACTCCGAACATAACACTACACCTTTACTCGAGATGGCCTTACCTCTAAGGTCTCTACGTATAAAACTCTAAGGCTCACACCTTCTCTATCCCCCAAATCTTACTTGGTTAACTAACCAAGATTTCTAATCACAATTTTTAACACACTGCTATCAGAACATAGCACTTATGATATACCCATCTTAAAACTCATACTGATCTCTGGAGGGTTAAGGATTTACCTGTAACTACTATTTCACTCCCCTTAGTCGTTCTAATCAAACCTGCCCCGTAGGGCGCATAGCTGAGGGAGATGACAAACTACACACCGATCCTGAAGGCTAAGTCCTCCTACAAGGACACTCTTCGACACCAGACCCTGACGGTCATAGGTACAACAAGTACCAACTAAAAGATGATGTTCCCCGGGATGGCGTGCATCCTGGTGAACGGAAGCCCCAGGTTCTGACCAACTCCTGCATACCCCGAACGTCCTGAACCCCGTGGGGGACCTCTCTGCACTGGTGGATGTGCATAATCTAATCCGCTGGTGAGGTGACTCGCCTCGAAAGTTACCAAAGGACCTTGCTGCTCTGGCCCTCTTCTGCTGTCCTTTGTTAACCCGTCGATCTCTACGTTTCTCGGCCTGCTGCGCATAAGCCCGTACACAGGCCATGTTCAAGCCTAACTGAAGGATTACTCTTGCACAACCTTCTTTTAGGTAGTCATCAAAACTCGCGGTACATCGGTATACTCTCTGGTAGCCAAATCTATAGCTAGTAACAGGGTCGCCTCTTTGCAATCTATATTCTCTGTTCCCGGTCGTGGAACTGAAGGTTCAAATGTCATGGCGCAGCAGGCTGCCGCCGTGCCAAACTCTGCTGGGGCTAGTGACGTTGCAGAAATCCCCGAATGAAGCACTACCCTAGGTAATGATTGGGCCTGTGCCCTCGCAACCCTCTGAACTCTACTTGCAGCTCCCTCGGCTGCCTTGCCCTCCTGGGCCCGGGTTTGCCCTACGCGGAGGCATAACGGTAAGGGAAGGAAATACGTTTAGAGGGTCCAACTTACAACACAGCTCTAAGGCACGATCTCAGAGTGAGAAGAATAGAAACCAATCCTAAATATCCTATAGCCTCCTGATTATTGGTGTGGTGCAACACACCGATAATCAAGACTCTACGGATACGGCTGTAGACACTTTCCGAGGATTAATCGCTCGATACCACTTTTGTCACGACCGCAGGGCGTGGATCGTGCCTTACCCGGGCACCCAAGTAGTCATACATCAGAGAAAATCAGCGGAACATAAAACAATAACATGATACATTGTAAAGAAGACACATGTTTATCTGAAGAAAAGTTGCCTTTCGGCGTATATATAAAAACTCTTTCAAAAATGAACAGTTTAATCCTTTTTACAAACCACAACAAGATTACTACTGCACCTTACGAATGATATGACAACAACGACGGGACGGGGCCGTCATACCCTGAATGTAGCACCTACAACAGAGGACTATACCAAGATAAGCCTCAGAAAGCGGAGCTTTCCCAACGCCTTGTGACCACAGGAGCGAGGATCAACGGCGGTGTACCTTTACTGCGGCGTGAACGCAGCCCCGAAGGTCGCATAACAGTACAGTATGGCCCGAAAATAAATCGTAAATGAAATCATAGTAGTCTATATAAAGCGGGAGACATGTATGATAACAAACTACGATTCACAATAAATAGCGATATGCCAAGTCGAGGACTCACGCCTCAAAGTCATCACAATAGAACCGCATGCGGGGTAAATGCGAAGGCATAGCCGACTACTAAGACCCACAATACCGTAAATACCATAAACTATGTCACGAGGTCTTTCTGCACCGCACCACATGATCGGCGCCACTCGCGCGATATCACCGCGCGTCTATCCTCGAACTTACCGCACTCGCGCAGGTCACACGCACCCGCATGAGGTATACCCGCGTCGGAGGCGGCTTAACCCGGTATCCGCCTAGGCTCCGCGGCCGCATAGTCTCAAAAGACCGCATAGTCTCAACAGACCGCGTAGGAATCCCGCGTCGGGCTAAACACCGGAATGTTCAATCTCGAGCATACCGCGCTCGCGTAGTCACAAGGACGCGTAGCCGTATAGACCGCATCAGGGTGGCAAGCCCTGGTATAATAAGTCAGGGTAGGTGATATAATAACGATCTGATGGACTTACCGTTTAGCAACGTAAGCACAGCAAGAATGACCCCCCCTTACATAACAACCACAAGATACTAACACACGTAGCATCCTAACATGTTTACTTATCAAATCAACAAGAAAGTATTACAAGGCTATCACAAACCAATACAACCAAGTTATTCACACAAGGTACTTTCTACTAACAAGTTCGGGTATCTATTCCCAAAGTACTTCATTCATTAAATCTTTTACAAGAATCATTTCTTTCACATAAGTCACACATACCCGTAGTACAAAAAGAGTGACTGTCTTTTTAAGTAAACCAAAACACTTACCTTTGTAAAATCAAGTAACAACATTATTTTCCAAACGTTCAAGTTTGCCTAATTTCAAATGTTCACGTTTCTTATTTTAGAAAGGTTTCGTCGTTCATATTATTAACCACGTAATAATATAATCCTCTTTTAAAACAACCTGAGAAACATATGCCTTATATGTGAGTAGGTTATTCTTGTTCATAATCAATCTGATTAAAGCAGCCGTGATCTAGGAAATGTAATATCATTTTGTCTCATCTTAGCTCCTATGCAGATGGAGGTTTCTACTGGTTTTAATAATACTTAATTAGTCAAAACATTTCCTTTTATTAACGCTGCGGTTGTTTGTCGATACACATTCTGATTTCCGAAATCAGTAAAACATTAACCCTTTTAAAAACCAAGTACTCATTCGTTTTATCTTTCTTAAGCCGTTATACCTAACTTCCCATAAAGCTAGTATAACTCTTAAGCTTTTAAAACCAAGTATTACTCTTCTTTTAAAAACAGTTCTTAATTCTCTTGAACTACTTCAAGATTATTATTATTCGGGCTTAAGTCAAAAGACATTGCCGTACAACTACGTTCAATTAACACACGTACGTCTACCGTACTACATAGTTATACACATATCATGCTAGAAGAGATAGGAAGAGGTTCACATACCTCGCGACGATTATCGACTATAAGCAAATCGCTCCACGGCTATAACCGCTTGCACAGTCCACCTTCTCAAGTAGCACATGCCACTCGCAGAACATTCAACCTATACAGTTATACAAGTCTATCAAAGTCTAGACTACTCGGTAGAATAAATCTAGATACAAGACCCTACGGAAATTGGGCACCGCCCTGCAGTCAACTACCAAGTCTCATTGTAATACCGTCCTACGTAATTACGATTCGGTTCTCATCTTTAAATTCGGGCTTAAGTCAAGGACATTGCCACAAGCTATGTTCGATTCTATATATAGTATACTTCAACTATATATTCCTACAACATGTAATATCCAATTACAATAGGGGACAAGATAATTACCTCGATAAGCCCATAATTATCCAAATGCAGATGTCTCTGAGCAAGGTTTAGCTCCAACTCCGTGAGCTCCAACCCGCTCTAAACCACCTTAGAAGTTCTAACCAACTTCTACACAATACTCCAACTAACTACGGAGATTTTCCTTAGGGTTTCGGTTTTGTGACTGACGGGAAGTATAATAGTATTTTCCGGGCTTTTCGTATAGAGGGTACTTTGGAAATACTACAAGGTATGAGGGCTAAAGTATTTTGGGCATTTTAACAATACTTGGAGGGTATTTCTCTACCAAGGAGGGGGTAGTATTTTGACTAGCACAACTAGGCTAGGGGGGGTTGCACTCGGCCAAAAGGCCTTTCTCAAAGGGGAGGGGGAGAGTTGGACGATTTGCTCACAAGAGGGAGGGAGTATTTTACTTGGAATTTCACAAGTGTGGATGAAGAATAACTCTTGCCTTAGAGGGGTATTTATAGGCTAACCAAAGGCCAATCAATGGCCAAGATGAAGCCAAGTGCAAGGCAAGTGTAAGGCCAAGATTAAGCCATGTGCAACCTTATCCATCTACCCAAAATATCCTACCAACTCCTTGACCAAAAACAATGCACAAAAAACGTGCCAACTTGCCCCTTTTCGTCCGTCCATTGAGGGTGACAAGTGTCACCCTCCCGTTGGTCCAAAATGTTTGGTCTCTAGGAAAAATCCGCAAAAATTAGAAATGACATAGCCGGAATTTACCCTACGCGAGTTGTGTAAAACGCTTCGTCGAAAAACGACTCTAATCGGGTGTTGTGAACAAAAATAATCGGCCAAGCCACTTTAAAGTTCAAATTTTTCCTACGTACGTCCTTACGTACATACTCTGGAAATACGGGGTATAACACAGACGTCATCCCGGGGAGTGTCGTCTTTTAGTTGGTACTTGTTGTACCTACGGCCGTCAGGGTCTGATGTCGAAAGAGTGTCCTTGTAGGAGGACTTAGCCTTCAGGATCGATGGGTAGTCGTCACCTTCCTTAGCTATGCGCCCTACGGGGCAGGTTTGATTAGAACGACTTAAGGGAGTGGAGCAGTAGATACAGGTTTATCCTTAACCCTCTAGAGATTAGTACGTATGAGGAGATGAGTATATCTTAAGTGCTATGTTCTGATAGCAGTGTGTAAATTGTGATTAGAAATCATGGTTAGTAACCGGGGAAGATTGGGGGATAGAGAAAGTGTGAGCCTTAGAGTGTTATACGTGGAGACCTTAGAGGTAAGGCCATCTCGAGTAAAAGATATATTGTTTATGTTTGACCCTTATAGGAGTGCATAGTGCACGTGAGTTATGTTTGTGGGATAAGTCCCTGAGTAGTGTGGAATGAAAGAGGGTAGTTGAGCTAAGAAGACCGCTAGGTTTTCGTAACGTGATTAGTGAGAGTTTTCATTCGGGGAGCTAGCGTTTTGCGCGTTGCCGGGTCGGGTTGAGGCCACGTTGCGGGTCAACCCGCGGCATGTATGGTGGTGGGTCGGTTGTGGTGGTCCGCCTTGCGGTAGGGTCACGAGGTGTTAGGCCCAAGTTTAGTTAACCAGTACAAATTCGTGGATCGTTCGACCGATGGTCGGGCGAGGAGGTCAGCCGTCTTGTCTTCTAGCAAAGACCGTTTACTCGGCAGTGTTGATTTTATCAGAAAGGTTGTAAGGCTGCACGGGGTGCCTACCTTCACCTTATGACAAACAGTGGAGCCCAGGGTACGACTGTTTTTGTTTCTGGAAGTTTTACCAAGCAGGGTTAAGGACTCAGGTGAGTCTCAGAATCGTATTCGCCCTCGGGCCAGTGTGTGGATTTCAGGGGTAGTTGTGAGGATTGTTGTCTCCTGTGGAGGGAGTGTTTGAGCTACCATTTCAGTGTTCGGATGTCGCCTTATGAAGCCTTGTGGGGGCGGATGTGTAAGTCGCCGGTCGATTGGTTCGATGTTGGCAAGATTCAGATAGTTGGTTCAGGCTTGTTCCAGCAGACTGTGGATAGGGTAAAGCTTGTCTAGAAGAGGTTCTGGCAGCTCAGAGAAATCGTGCGGATAATCGGCGACGACGCTTAGAGTTCAGGTTGACGGTCGGTCTTCTTGAAAGTACCACCCCGGGTTGGGTGCGACGAGTTTTGGAAAACAGTGGGAACTTAGCCCGAGTTACTTTGGGCCCTTTTGAGTTCATGTGAAGAATAGGCCAGGTTGCCTATATGTTAGCATTTGCCGTCCGACTTAGGAGGCAGTATGTCCGGTCTTTCGTATTGTTATGATCGGGAAAGTATCGGAGATCCATCCAGAGTGTTCCCAGTTAATGATGACCACGTTAGATATAGTAACCCCGAGTTTTGGAAACTGAAGCAGTATCAGAAATGTGGTAAGAGTTCGAGTGTACGACAGCCTCAGGGATCGCATGCAGCCCGGTACCATTTGTTAGGTCGCCGGAGTGACACTAGAACCTCGCGGCAAAGTGACAAAAGTGGTATCACGACGAGTAAAGGGAGAAGCGAGCATGTATTGCGAGCAGAGATGTGACCATTTCTTTTGTATGGAGAAAGTGCGAAGGAATTATATTTTAGACCCTTGGATGGGAGCGTTTGTGATGTTAGAGGTGTGTCCTCGTGGACTTGGATGTAAGTATTTTGCGTAGGTGTTGTTGTGGCCAGTTGTGGCAGGATTGTTCAGGAAGTATAGTAGTGAAGACTATACTGGCGCACGTTTGGTTTGAGACTTAGAAGGAACATTCGGGACGAATGTTTCTAAGGATGGGAGAATGTTATACCCCATATTTCCAGTATGCGTGGGGCGTGCGTAGAAAAGTTTGGGCTTTTAAAGTGGCTTGGCCGAATTATTTTGTGCACAACACCCGGTTAGAGTCGTTTTTCGACGAAACGTTTCCACAGCTTTCGTAGGGAAAATTCCGGCTATGTCATTTTTAATTTTTGCGGATTTTTCCGAGAGACGAAACATTTTGGACCAACAAGAGGGCGACACTTGTCACCCTCTCATTGGAGCATGTTGTGGGCGGTACAAGTGGGACGAATTGGCCTTGTTTTGTCAAGGGGTTTTTAGGATATTTTTGTGGTAGATGGATAAGGTGCACTTGGCAAGATCTTGGCCCTACACTTGCCTTGCACTTGGCAAGATCTTGGCCATTGGTTGGCCTTGGCTTGTCCTATAAATATGTCACGACCCGAATCCGGGCCCGTGACTGGTGCCTTACCCCGGGCACCCTAGTGACACAACATCAGAGAAGATCAGCGGAAATAAAACATAATCATGAAATGAGAGATATTATAAATAAACAGGCCAACCAAAACAGTTGTCTTTCAACATATATATATAAACGTTTGAACAGTTACAATCCTTACAACCCTGCCCACAACAGTGCTACAGACCTCTAAGATTTTTACAACAACTATGACGGGACAGGGCCCCGCCATACCCCTGAATGTACAAGAACCTACAGACATCAGGGTAACATACCAAAGATAAGCCTCCGAAGGAACGGAGCTTCCCAATACGCTGAAAGGTGATCCTAAAAGCGGGGATCGACAACCGATGTACTTCTACCTGCGGCATGAACGCAGCCCCCCGAAGGAGGTCGATAACAGTACAGTATGTGGCGTAAATCAGAATACCAAATGAAATCATAATAGTCTATATAAAGCAGGAGACATGTATGATAACCAAACTATAGTACACACATATAACAGTTATATCAAGTCAGGGTCTCACGCCCTCCGGGTCATTTACTCAAATATAATTATGGGTCTCACGCCCACAACATCAGTCATGCCCGTGGAATACCTTCCTCACTGCCGACAGTCTATGATATGATAACACCATGAAGTACACCTGAACACCAAGTCCTACCTGATGCCAAAGCCGTAATAACAATACAATACAACCAAACCACGAAGCTGACACGGGGCAAGTGCGAGCCGACTACGGATACCAAGGCGGTCACGTGGCGACCGGGCAAGTCTGGTCGACCACCAGTACCAAGGCGTATCACGAGACCGTCACTACACCGAACGGGGCAAGTGCGAGGGCTAACTACCAGTACCAGGCCGAATCAGCCACGAGGCGGGGCAAGTACTGCCGACCACCGGTACCAAGGCGAACAAGAAGAAACCTCATGGAGCTAGTCCATGGAATAACACTATCATCGTGAGCATACCGTGGAATTTTCCGTCCGCCGGTGCGTCAAGTAAGTCCTCAACGAGTCAACCGGCCCTCCATTGAGAGACACGGTAATATAGAACACAATTCTTGCATAACAAAGGCTATCACAACAAGCATAGGCAAGTTACACAACAACAAGCATAGGCAAGTTATACACAACTCAAGGTACTTTCATTTTATGTCAAAGTCCGGGTTTTAATCCTAAAGTACTACGTACGTTAAGTTCCTTTTAAAGATCCATTCCCTTTATAAAAGTCACCCGATACCCGTAGCATAAAATAGAGTGACTTATATCTTTTAAGTAAACCAAAACACTTCTCTTTTTAAAGTCAAGTTACCACATTAAAACCAATGATAAAACCCTTCTTTTGTTTTCATAAAGTCGTTATAACTAACTTCCCATAAAGCTGTTATAACACTTTATGGTTTAAACCAATTTAAGATAACACAATGCCTTTCTTTTCCTAAAGTTCCGGTTTGCCTAATTTCAAGTATTCACGTTTCTTATTTTAGAAAGGTTTTGTAGTTCATAGTCTTATTCATTTAAGAATATAATTCTCTTTTAAACAAACTGATAAACATATGCCTTATATGAGAGTAGGTTATTCTTGTTCATAATCAATCTTATTAAGCAGCCATGATCTAGGAAATGTAATATCATTTTGTCTCATCTTAGCTTCTATGCAGATGGAGGTTTCTACTGGTTTTAATAATACTTCATTATTCAATACATTTCCCTTTATTAGCGCTGCAGTGGATTGTCGATACACATTCTGATTTCCGAAATCAGTAAAACATTATTCTTTGGAAACCAAGTACTCATTACTCACGAATGAGGTTTCATACATCTTACCACTTTCAAATCGATTAATTAAGTTAAGTCTCTTAACTTCTAAAATCAGTAAACCATTTTCTTTACCTCTCTTAAGACGTTATACCTAACTCCCCATAAAGCTAGTATAACTCTTTTTTAAAACCTTTAAAACCAAGTGTTACTCTTCTTTCAAAAATGGTTTCTTAACTCTTGTGACATACTTCAAGTTCCTTATTATCACACCTCAAGTCAGTTATAAGTCAAATCAGTTACCTTTTAAAACCACTGGCATTTTCTTACCTACATAAAGCTGTTATAACCAACTTCCCATAAAGCCGTTATAACACTTTATGTTTTAAACCAATCAAATACATTTAACACGTGTACGTCTACCGTACTACATATTTCACACATATCATGCTAGAAAAGATAGGAAGAGGTCCACATACCTCGCGACGATTATCGACTAATAGCAAAAGCGCTCAAGTACCTCAAACCGGCTACACTTAAGCCAAGTAGACCACGCCACGCAGATTTCAACCTATAGAGGCCACAGGCGCTATTAATATCTTAGATCTCAATGTAGAATATCTTACGAGAAAATTCGGCGACATCCCCGCACATGCAGCGTAAATCTCTCTCTATCGAGGCGGCTACCAAGCCAACCAGTGGGGTTTGCATCTAACCGGACGTGTACAATTCTACTCAGAATACTACACAAGTCTCAGTAATGATCTATGTAATTCTGATTCGATTCTCTTCTTTAAAATTCGGGCTTAAGTCAAAAGACATTGCGCACAATTATAATGTTCAGATTATATATAGTATACTTCAACTATATATTCCTACAACATGTAATTTCCAATTACAATAGAAGGTCAAGAGTGTTTACCTCGATAAGCCCAAAATTATCCGAGTTTATATGTCGATCTGAGCAAGGTTTAGCTCTACTCCGTGCGCTCAACCCGCTCCAAACAACCCTTAGAAGTTCTAACCAACTTCTACTCAATTACTTCAACTATCAATGAAGATTTCCTTAGGGTTTCGTTTAGTGGCTAAAGGAAGTATAATAGTATTTTTACGGGCTTTTGTATAAGTGTAATCTTGGGAAATCTACAAGGTATTTGGGCCAAGGTATTTGGACATTATAACAATACTAGGAGAGTATTTCTATACCACAACAAGGGGTATTATACGAAAACAACTAGGCTAGGGGGGGGGGTACCCCACAGCCAAGCCTCACTCAAGGGGGGGTTTGCCTCGGCTAGGCTCTCAAAGGGTAGGGTACTTTCGGCCAAGGGGAGGGGTGTGGTGGACTAAACTCAAGAGGAGGAGTAGTTTGAGACTTAGAGAAATGCTCAAGTTTTGGATGAAGAATGTCTTCAACTAGAGGGTATTTATAGGTCAAGCAAAGGCCAACCAAGGGCCAAGATGAAGACAAGTGCATAGCAAGTGTAAGGCCAAGATTTAGCCATGTTCTACCTTATCCATCTACACAAAATATCCTACCTAACCCTTGACCAAAATTTCAACACAAAAAACGTGCCAATGGTCTAGCTTTGCCGTCCACTTGCTTACAATGTGAGGGTGACACTTGTCACCCTCCGTTGGTCCAAAATGTTTCGTCTCTCGAAAAATCCATAAAAATTATTAATGACATAGCGAATTTTCCTCGTAAGTCGTGGAAAGCGTTTCGTCGGAAAACGACTCTTTTCGGCACTTGTGCCCAATTTCGAACCTTGCCTAATCTTAAGGCTCAAATTCTTATACGTACGCCCTCACGTACATACTCTGGAAATACGGGGTATAACATTCTCCCCTCCTTAGAAACATTTGTCCCGAATGTTCCTTCTCAAGACGGATAACGATGAAGTTCTTCTAACAAGTTGCCAACGCCACACCTGGCCACGAAATAACACACGTTCTCTTCCTTCCTTACTCGTCGTGCCGCTTCTCGAACACCGAACTCTTCTAGTATCGTACCACACTTCATCATCGCTCTGATTCCCAAAACTTTGGAGTCACCACCTCCAAACTTGGCCATCTTACTAGCTTCACTTCTCTCTAAGGCCATTCCCGGCCTTCACGATCCGCTTTTGGTCGAACATAACCACGAACTCATACGACGGTCATCTAAACTTGGGCCTAGCACCCTCGTGACCCTACCACCTGGCGGGACCACCTCGATCTGACCCCACCTCATTCCGGGCTACGGGTTGACACACAACACGTCCTCAACCCGAGCCTCTGTCACGCCGACTCTCTCGTTTATCGATCCGGAACAATCTTACCTATACAGGTCATGAAAGCTACCACTTCCATTTACACCACCCAAGGAAAAAAAAAATTCCACAATTACACCACGCATACTTACACATTCTGACAAAGATCCCCCGCAAAATCTTGTACTCAAGATGGCCTTACATCTAAGGTCTCAACTGTAATATTCTAAGGTTCATCATTGTCTCACCCTGAGCTTACCCTTTTTACCAACCAGGTTTCTAAATCACATTTTAGCACAAAGCTATCCGAACATAACACTAAACACATCATCATAACATCAGTACATACAAAACTCTAGAGGGTTAAGGATATACCTGAAAATAGGCGGTTCAAAGGACCGCTAAAACTGGGAACTTCCACCGCGACCTCTACCGGGGCCTGCCGGTGTATGAACATCCTGCCTAGCTATGGAAGGTGAAAGACCCGCAACTGCTCTAGTAGTCTGTGCTATCCTACCAGCGCTACCCCTGGTCGGACAGTCTCTCGCCAGATGGCCCTGTTGGCCGCAAGAATAACAATCTCCCAAGTCGATCGACACTCTCCCTTATGAAGTTTTCCACAACGGCCACACTGAGACAAGGGCAACCTCATCCGGCGAGCACTCCTACTCCCCTGAAAATCTGAAACCTGGGAGCCCTGACCTGCTCCTGAATATCCCAAAGGTCCCGAAGGCTGTGGAGGACCACTCTGTACTGGTGGAGGCGCATAACTGGCCTGCTGCTGAGGTGGTCCGCCTCGAAAGTCACCAAAGGACCCTGCTGTTCTGGCCCTCTTCTGCTGACCCAGGTCATTCTGTCGATTTATCCGCTCCTCACATCCAAGTGCATACGCCTGCATGCGGGCAATGTCCATACCCGGCTGAAGAGCTACACCCGAACAACTCTCGGCTAGGTGATCATCGAGCCCTGTAACAAATCGGTGCACTCGATCCTCCATACTAGCTACCAACGCGGACGTCACGCCAATGAGTCGAACTCCACATTGTACTCCCGAACCGTCGCCGATTCTGCCAGAACACCAAAAATCATGCGCCGAGCCCTCTCATCCGCGAGGCAATAAATGTGCAAGAAAGGCCTCTGAGAACTCGTTCCATACGGCTGGAAGTGCATGCTCCCCCCGGGATAGCTCCCACGAATCAAACCAGTCGACTGCAATATCACGCAGTCGATGCGAACCTAGGACCACTGACTCGGTCTCCGATGCCTTGATCACTCTCGCGATCCGCTGCGAATCGTTTGATGAACTCTGCGGATCATCCTCGTGTCTCGACCCATAAAACTCGCGGTTTACAACTCGTAAAATCCCGTAGCCTCGAACTATCTCGATCTAGGGTGAACCATCGGTGCTATCGAACTGCCGGCCCAACCTATCCTCTCAAGTCTGCCACAACCTCGCCATTAATCGCCCACTCGCGTGACTCATCTCCTCGCTCCGCATCGCGGATCGGAGGCTCGATCTTGTGGTCTCGCCACGCTTACTCGCAACTCCTCTCGCCGCTTGCCCTTCGGGCCCGGTTGCCTTACGCGAGGCATAATCGTAAAAACGGCGTATGTCGGAGGGTCCAATCTTATCACACAGCTCTAAGGCACGATCTCAGAATGAGATAATGGAAACCAACCCTAAATGTCCTATAGCCTCCTGATTATAGATGTGGTGCACAACACACCGATAATCAAGACTTACTGAACACGATGCAGACACTTTCCGAGGACTAATCGCTCGATACCACTTTTGTCACGACCGAATCAGCCCGTGATCGTGCCTACCGCACCCTAGTGACACAACATCGAGAGAAGATCGTGAAATAAAACATAATCATGAAATGAGAGATATTATAAATAAACAGGCCAACCAAAGCGATTTGCCTTTCAACATATATATATAAGCGTTTGAAGCGATTACAATCCTTACAACCCCGCCACAACAAAGGCATGCACCTCTAAGATTTTTACAACAACTATGACGGACGGGGCCTCACCATACCCACAGATGTACAAGAACCTACAGACATCGGGTAACATACCAAAGATAAGCCTCGAAGGAACGAGCTTCCCAATACGCTGAAAGGTGATCCTAAAGCGGGGATCGGCCGATGTACTTCTGCGGCACGACGCAGCCCGAAGGAGGTCGATAACAGTACCAAGTATGTGAAATCAGAATATCAGAATGAAATCATAATAGTCTATATAAAGCAGGAGACATGTATGATAACCAAACTACAGTACACATATATAACAGTTATATCAAGTCAGGGTGTCACGCCCTCCGGGTCATTTACTCAAATATAATTATGGGTCTCACGCCCACAACATCAGTCATGCCCGTGGAATACCTTCGCCATCACGGCGATCTATGATATGATAACACCGAAGTACACCGAACACCAAGTCCTACACGATGCCAAAGCCGTAATAACAATACAATACAACCAAACCACGGGCGACACGGGGCAAGTGCGAGCCGACTACGGATACCAAGGTCGGTCACGTGGTGGCCGGGCAATCTGGTGACCACCAGTACC
The DNA here is from genome assembly GCA_029844215.1 of Przewalskia tangutica. Lineage (NCBI taxonomy): Eukaryota > Viridiplantae > Streptophyta > Magnoliopsida > Solanales > Solanaceae > Przewalskia > Przewalskia tangutica. The sequence goes on along the minus strand of CM056726.1, from coordinate 92,584,304 downwards.
AAGGCGTATCACGAGACTTCGTCACTACACTGAGCAGGGCAAGTCGCGAGGGCTAACTACCGTGTACGAGGCCGAATCAGCCACGAGGACGGGCAAGTACGGCCGACCACCGGTACCAAGGCGACGGTAAGAAACCTCATGGAGACCTAGTCCATGGAATAACACTATCATCAGGAGCATACCCGTGGAATTTTCCGTCACTGCCGGTACGTCCAAGTAAGTCCTCAACGAGTCAACCGACCCTCCATTGAGAGACGCGGTAATATAGAACACAATTCTTGCATAACAAAGGCTATCACAACAAGCATAGGCAAGTTACACAACAACAAGCATAGGCAAGTTATACACAACTCAAGGTACTTTCATTTTATGTCAAAGTCCGGGTTTTAATCCTAAAGTACTACGTACGTTAAGTTCCTTTTAAAGATCCATTCCCTTTTATAAAAGTCACCCGATACCCGTAGCATAAAATAGAGTGACTTATATCTTTTAAGTAAACCAAAACACTTCTCTTTTTTAAAGTCAAGTTACCACATTAAAACCAATGATAAAACCCTTCTTTTGTTTTCATAAAGTCGTTATAACTAACTTCCCATAAAGCTGTTATAACACTTTATGGTTTAAACCAATTTAAGATAACACAATGCCTTTCTTTTCCCTAAAGTTCCAGTTTGCCTAATTTCAAGTATTCACGTTTCTTATTTTAGAAAGGTTTTGTAGTTCATAGTCTTATTCATTTAAGAATATAATTCTCTTTTAAACAAACTGATAAACATATGCCTTATATGAGAGTAGGTTATTGTCACGACCCGACCAAGCTGGTGCCCTACTCAGGCACCCTTACAGTAAACATCGAGAGATAATCAATGAACATACATGAAACTTATAAAATAAACAACGAAATAAAACAACAAGTTAGCCGATAGGGCTACCTTCCCGGACATATATACATATACATAAACAATGATTCCATCCCTTTTTTTTTTTTTTTTTTTTTTACAAACCGACCTGACATGTGACTACGGACCTCTAAGAGTTTAACATAACAAGCGTGGCGGGACGGGGCCGCCATACCCACTGAATATACATAAGTCTACTACATCGTGACACCGTATCAAAAGATAAGCCTCGGAGTGAAAGGAGCTTCTTTCCAAAATCGAACAGAGATCCTAAGAGCAAGGATCACCAACACAGGTACCTATAACTGCGGGCATTTAACGCAGCCCGAAGAAGTCGATACAACAGTACGAGTATGGAACAGAAATAAGGTGCAACAATCATATCATAATCTGCGTAAAAGAATGTCGTATGAACTCTCGAAATCAATCGTATATTAACGCTCCTTTCCTTCTTTCAATAAGATTTAACAACATGTTCTTACATACATACTTAAGAGATTTATCAAGTTTTTCCACATAACTTATTAATCTTACTTAACATAATCCGGCCCATTTGCGGGACACGGTGTACTGTGGACTCATATAACATAATCCGCCCGCTCACGGCTCGGTGTCTTGTGGAATCATATAACATAATCCGCCCGCTGTGGGGCTCGGTGTACCTCATAACGTAATCCGCCTGTTGTAGGCTCGGTGTATTTCATAACGTAATCCGCCTATTTGTAGGCTCGGTGTATTTCATAACGTGTCCGCCTATTTGTAGGCTCGGTGTATTTCATAACGTAATCCGCCTATTTGTAGGCTCGGTGTATTTCATAACGTGTCCGCCTATTTGTAGGCTCGGTGTATTTCATAACGTGTCCGCCTATTTGTAGGCTCGGTGTATTTCCTTACATAACATGTTTAAACCATCGTATTATTTTCTTAAGTTGTCATAACAACTTCCCATAAAGTCGTTATAACAACCTTTCATTTTAGAGAACTTAAGACACTTTTATTCTTACAACACTTAGGAAAAGCGGATCCAAAGATACTACGTCCTTACATACTTAAAAAGAATCATATCGCTTAAAACTTCATAACCCTTAAAAGACGATCAAAGTTCTTAGTCTTAAACTTCATAACATACTTCCTTTAAAAACCCACTTACTTATACTTATATAACAAAAATATAAAGTTCCATACACTTCCAAAACCAAGTAATTTATTCCTTAAAATCATATAACTTCAAGTCATTTTCGAACATAAAATCCACTTACTTACTTTAAACAAATCAAGACACATAGCCTTTAAATCAATTCTCATAATTTCCTAACCATTCTTACCAACGTCTCCCATAAGACCTAGTAAGGACTTAGGATAATTTAAAGATACTCTTAACTTAGATTCAACAATGTAAATACTTCTTAACTTCTAAGAGTAGAAGGAATCTTGAAATACTATCACATGGATATTTCATACGTAGGATCATGCCAAAGGAAGAAGAGGTTCACATACCTCGCGACGACTAGCGACAAGTTGCAAAAAGGCTCCAGTACTTCAACCTATAATGGCCACAATATGTCCATTAACCTCTTAATTCAAACGTAGAATATTCTAAGTGCTAAGTCGCTAAATTCTACGGAAAATCGGACAGCACCTCCTTTGTTTCTACTTACTTTGCCACCTTTTTCAAGGCCGAATACAATAACCAAACAGCCCCAATTGGCTCACAATTTCTATAAGGTACTCCAATACAAATGAAAAACAAACTAAAAAGTCCAAATTCGGCCACCTTGAGTTCAACCTTACCAATTCTTATCAAATTTCCATTTCAATCCAAATTGGTAGCATAACATGATATCAAGTCGTATTTGATTATAACAATCCATAATCTCTAAGTAGGTAACATGCGACGATTTCTAATAACGACTAAATTGAAATCCAACTTAACATGGCTTATATTACATTCCGGATTTCCAATGCTACAATCAATCCATAATACTTATACTTTATCATATCAACTTCATGTTGGCAACAAGTAAAGCTAACAACAACAATATATATATATAATCTTGTAACACCCTTAAAAGACAAGATTATACCTTAACGATTCTTAATCCGATTCCAAATCCGAAGTCGCTCCTTAGTAGTTTAGAACCTCTCCAAGACCCTTCAATCCGCTTGTTGAGACCCTTAACACCCTACCAACGACTTTCCTTCAACTTCCAATCCAAAACCTAGAAAAGCCATTAGGTTTTCACCTTGCGACTAATACGAAAACTCTCTTTTTTCCGGGATTTTTCTATAGAGATATACTCACAATACACTCTTGAACCTTGGTTTAAAATGTGGAGCTTAAAGAACAAGCAACGAAAATTTTCCTTCCTCAAAGCTCACTAAAGCCGAGAGCTATCTCAAGAGGTTCTCCAATTTCATGAAAATTTCTCTAAGTGTTAAAGTTGGTCTTGCTACTAGTACTACTATATAGTGCTATGGAGGGTCAAGATGGGTACAAATGTGAGGCTTGGATAAGTTTCTAATAAAAATCAAGACTTGTGGTCCCATTGACCAAGTCAATTATATCAAGCTCCTCAATCTTGCAAGACTTGTCTTGCTAACAAAGGTCAAATGACCATTTACTCCTTGCTCAATTTCGTCCTAGACAACATAAGGGGGGTGACACGTGTCGCCCTCCCATTCGTCGCAATATTACGTTTTCCGACAATTCCTAATTCCGATAAATTTTTACGAGCCTCAAATCTTAACACTTGTGAGTTCTTACTAACGTTCTTAAAACATGTCCTGTAAATACGGGGTGTAACATTCTTCCCCCCTTAGAAACATTCGTCCCCGAATGTTCTTTCGGAGCTCAAACTAACATTCCTTGACATTGTCTCATAAACTTGCACTTAGCAAAACCTAGTTATGCCACATATGGCCCTAATATACCACACTTGCATATTTATCCATCACAAACCAAACGAGGGAACAATCCAAAGTGTGCATCATCACTATCTACTCACATTCAAGGCCTAAAAGATTATCTTTTCGTACTTCCAACTTACTTCTAGCATACGTACATAATTTCAATATTATCCGTTCTTGATACTAAAACATAAAACAACCTTATCATGCATACCAATTTGTAAAGGGCCGAAGATATACCTGAATTCATGTAGGCGGTTCAAAGGACCGCTAAAACTGGGAACTTCCACCACGACCTGCGCCACGGCTGTAGTGTGTGAACATCCTGCCTAGCTCTTTGAAGGAGAAGAACATGACTGATCCAGGTGGTGTGCTATCCCTCCGTAACTTTCCTACTAGGACAATCCTCATCATATGGCCCCGACGGCACAGTAAAAGCAGGCACCGATGGCGACATTCCCATGGTGATGCCGCCACACCGTGAACATCGAGGAAGAGTGGCCCCGCGCCTAGAACCCGGTGTGCATACGAATCCGGCTCGAGCTCGACCGGCTCCCACTACCGGTGATCTAACCCCGCCGAAAACGGGAAGGAGCACTCTGTGCGTGAGCTGTAGACCTAGCTCTTCTTTGAGGCTCTCGCCTCGAAAATCACCACTCAACCCCTGCCGCCCTAGCCTCTTGGGTGGCCTTGTCTGGTCGGTCCTCTCTCTCCTGTCCTCTATCCCACGTGCATAGCTCGCATCTAGCAATGTCCATACCGGTGAAGAGCCACCCCAAACATGCGGTAATCATATGACGGTCTAGCCCATCACGTAACGATGAACTCTATCCGCCATGCCATTTACTATAGTGTGTGCGTATGCGGCGAGAGTCAAACTCGGTGTACTCTAATAGTCCCGCCATTAAGCCTCAAAGTCAAGAACCTATCTACCCCGGCACTCCTCATCTCAGGAGGCAAAAAGTGATTCATGAAGGCCTCTGTAAACTCTTCCCAAACAGCTGGAAGAGCATCCCCACCTCTCGAAAGCAACCACGACTCAAACCAGTTCAACGCAATATCGCGTAACCGGTAAGAGGCTAACACAACTGACTCCGTATCCGAGGCCCTAAGCACCTGCATAGTCCGCTGTAGCTGCCGAACGAACTCTTGAGGATCTTCCTCAGATCTCGAACCATAAAACTCGGGTGGACTACAACCGAGAAAATCCCGTATCCTCAAATGCGCTCTGGTTAGCCGCTGCTCCATGTCGCCGCCTACCACTATGCTAGTCAAAAGCCTGATCCGCTCTCCATAATCCCTAAACTCTGCCCCTGGCTGCGGAACTGGGGGCTCGTGTACCGGAACCTCTGGAGCTCTTGCGCTCTCGGCTCCTCTCTGCTGGCGTGGTGAACTCGCCGACCGCCTACTACCTCGGGCATATTGCGTGCCCGACTCCTGGTAACTCTCTGCGCACCACTGGCAGCTCCTGCTGCTGCCTTGCCCTTCTGGGCCCTGGTCGCCTTCCGTGGAGGCATAGCTGATTCACATACATAAGAATACGTCAGAGGGGATTCAACCTAATAAGACGACTCTCTTGCACGATCTCGCAGAGAGAAGAATGAAACTAATCCTAAATGTCTTGCGACCTCACGATTATAGATGTGGTGCACAACACACCGATAATCAAGACTACTAGACACTGCGTAGACACTTTCCGAGGACTAATCGCTCGATACCACTTTTGTCACGACCCGACCGGGCATCGGTGCCCTACCTGGGCACCCTTACAGGTAAACATCAGAGATAATCAGCGGAACATACATGAAACTTATAAAATAAACAACAGAAATAAAACAACAGGTTAGCCGATAGGGCTACCTTCCTGGACATATATACATATACATAAACAACAGCAGTTCCATCCCTTTTTTTTTTTTTTTTTTACAAACCGACCCACAACATGTGACTACAGACCTCTAAGAGTTTAACATAACAACTGTGGCGGGACAGGGCCCCGCCATACCCCTGAATATACATAAGTCTACTACATCAGGGACACCGTACCAAAAGATAAGCCTCCGGAGTGAAAGGAGCTTCTTTCCAAAATCGAGCAGAGATCCTAAGAGCAGGATCACCACAGGTACTATAACTGCGGGCATGAGCGGCCCGAAGAAGTCGATCTAACAGTGCAAGTATGGAACAGAAATAAGGTGCAACAATCATATCATAACTGCATAAAAGAATGTCGTATGAACTCCTGAAATCAATCGTATATTAACCGTTCCTTTCCTTCTTTCAATAAGATTTAACAACATGTTCTTACATACATACTTAAGAGATTTATCAAGTTTTTCCACATAACTTATTAATCTTACTTAACATAATCCGGCCCATTTGCGGGACACGGTGTACTGTGGACTCATATAACATAATCCGGCCCGCCTGTGGGGCTCGGTGTACTTGATACCACTTTTGTCACGACCCAGGCCGGGCATGGCGATCGTGCCCTACAGGCACCCTACGAGTAAACATCAGAGATAATCAGCGGAACATACATGAAACTTATAAAATAAACAACAGAAATAAAACAACAGGTTAGCCGATAGGGCTACCTTCCTGGACATATATACATATACATAAACAACAGCAGTTCCATCCCTTTTTTTTTTTTTTTTTTTACAAACCGACCCACAACATGTGACTACAGACCTCTAAGAGTTTAACATAACAACTGTGGCGGGACAGGGCCCCGCCATACCCCTGAATATACATAAGTCTACTACATCAGGGACACCGTACCAAAAGATAAGCCTCCGGAGTGAAAGGAGCTTCTTTCCAAAAACTGAACAGAGATCCTAAGAGCAAGGATCACCAACCTGGGTACCTATAACCTGCGGGCATGAACGCAGCCCGAAGAAGTCGATAACAGTGCAGAGTATGGAACAGAAATAAGGTGCAACAATCATATCATAACTGCATAAAAGAATGTCGTATGAACTCCTGAAATCAATCGTATATTAACCGTTCCTTTCCTTCTTTCAATAAGATTTAACAACATGTTCTTACATACATACTTAAGAGATTTATCAAGTTTTTCCACATAACTTATTAATCTTACTTAACATAATCCGGCCCATTTGCGGGACACGGTGTACTGTGGACTCATATAACATAATCCGGCCCGCCTGTGGGGCTCGGTGTACTGTGGAATCATATAACATAATCCGGCCCGCCTGTGGGGCTCGGTGTACCTCATAACGTAATCCGGCCTATTTGTAGGCTCGGTGTATTTCATAACGTAATCCGGCCTATTTGTAGGCTCGGTGTATTTCATAACGTGTCCGCCTGTTGTAGGCTCGGTGTATTTCATAACGTGTCAGGCCTATTTGTAGGCTCGGTGTATTTCATAACGTGTCCGCCTATTTGTAGGCTCGGTGTATTCATAACGTGTCCGGCCTATTTGTAGGCTCGGTGTATTTCCTTACATAACATGTTTAAACCATCGTATTACTTCTTCTTAAGTTGTCATAACAACTTCCCATAAAGCTGTTATAACAACCTTTCATTTTAGAGAACTTAAGACACTTTTATTCTTACAACACTTAGGAAAACTGGATCCAAAGATACTACGTCCTTACATACTTAAAAAGAATCATATCGCTTAAAACTTCATAACCCTTAAAAGACGATCAAAGTTCTTAGTCTTAAACTTCATAACATACTTCCTTTAAAAACCCACTTACTTATACTTATATAACAAAAATATAAAGTTCCATACACTTCCAAAACCAAGTAATTTATTCCCTTAAAATCATATAACTTCAAGTCATTTTGAACATAAAATCCACTTACTTACTTTAAACAAATCAAGACACATAGCCTTTAAATCAATTCTCATAATTTCCTAACCATTCTTACCAACGTCTCCCATAAGACCTAGTAAGGACTTAGGATAATTTAAAGATACTCTTAACTTAGATTCAACAATGTAAATACTTCTTAACTTCTAAGAGTAGAAGGAATCTTGAAATACTATCACATGGATATTTCATACGTAGGATCATGCCAAAGGAAGAAGAGGTTCACATACCTCGCGACGACTAGCGACAAGTTGCAAAAAGGCTCCAAAGTACTTCAACCTATAATGGCCACAATATGTCCATTAACCTCTTAATTCAAACGTAGAATATTCTAAGTGCTAAGTCGCTAAATTCTACGGAAAATCGGACAGCACCTCCTTTGTTTCTACTTACTTTGCCACCTTTTTCAAGGCCGAATACAATAACCAAACAGCCCCAATTGGCTCACAATTTCTATAAGGTACTCCAATACAAATGACTAACAAACTAAAAAGTCCAAATTCGGCCACCTTGAGTTCAACCTTACCAATTCTTATCAAATTTCCATTTCAATCCAAATTGGTAGCATAACATGATATCAAGTCGTATTTGATTATAACAATCCATAATCTCTAAGTAGGTAACATCACGATTTCTAATAACGACTAAATTGAAATCCAACTTAACATGGCTTATATTACATTCCGGATTTCCAATGCTACAATCAATCCATAATACTTATACTTTATCATATCAACTTCATGTTGGCAACAAGTAAAGCTAACAACAATAATATATATATATAATCTTGTAACACCCTTAAAAGACAAGATTATACCTTAACGATTCTTAATCCGATTCCAAATCCGAAGTCGCTCCTTAGTAGTTTAGAACCTCTCCAGACCACTTCAATCCGCTTGTTGAGACCTTAACACCTACCAACGACTTTCCTTCAACTTCAATCAAAACCTAGAAAAGCCATTAGGTTTTCACCTTGCGACTAATCTGAAAACTCTCTTTTTCCGGATTTTCTATAGAGATATACTCACAATACACTCTTGAACCTTGGTTTAAAATGTGGAGCTTAAAGAACAAGCAACGAAAATTTTCCTTCCTCAAAGCTCACTAAAGCCGAGAGCTATCTCAAGAGGTTCTCCAATTTCATGAAAATTTCTCTAAGTGTTAAAGTTGGTCTTGCTACTAGTACTACTATATAGTGCTATGGAGGGTCAAGATGGGTACAAATGTGAGGCTTGGATAAGTTTCTAATAAAAATCAAGACTTGTGGTCCCATTGACCAAGTCAATTATATCAAGCTCCTCAATCTTGCAAGACTTGTCTTGCTAACAAAGGTCAAATGACCATTTACTCCTTGCTCAATTTCGTCCTAGACAACATAAGGGGGGTGACACGTGTCGCCCTCCCATTCGTCGCAATATTACGTTTTCCGACAATTCCTAATTCCGATAAATTTTTACGAGCCTCAAATCTTAACACTTGTGAGTTCTTACTAACGTTCTTAAAACATGTCCTGTAAATACGGGGTGTAACAGTTATTCTTGTTCATAATCAATCTTATTAAGCAGCCATGATCTAGGAAATGTAATATCATTTTGTCTCATCTTAGCTTCTATGCAGATGGAGGTTTCTACTGGTTTTAATAATACTTCATTATTCAATACATTTCCCTTTAGTAGCGATGCAGTGGATTGTCGATACACATTCTGATTTCTGAAATCAGTAAAACATTATTCTTTGGAAACCAAGTACTCATTACTCACGAATGAGGTTTCATACATCTTACCACTTTCAAATCGATTAATTAAGTTAAGTCTCTTAACTTCTAAAATTAGTAAACCATTTTCTTTACCTCTCTTAAGACGTTATACCTAACTCCCCATAAAGCTAGTATAACTCTTTTTTAAAACCTTTAAAACCAAGTGTTACTCTTCTTTCAAAAATGGTTTCTTAACTCTTGTGACATACTTCAAGTTCCTTATTATCACACCTCAAGTCAGTTATAAGTCAAATCAGTTACCTTTTAAAACCACTGGCATTTTCTTACCTACATAAAGCTGTTATAACCAACTTCCCATAAAGCCGTTATAACACTTTATGTTTTAAACCAATCAAATACATTTAACACGTGTACGTCTACCGTACTACATAGTTCACACATATCATGCTAGAAAATATAGGAAGAGGTCCACATACCTCGCGACGATTATCGACTAATAGCAAAACGCTCCAAGTACCTCAAACCGTCGGCTACACCTTAAGCCAAGTAGACCACGCCACACGCAGTATTTCAACCTATAGAGGCCACAAGGCGCCTATTAATATCTTAGATCTCAATGTAGAATATCTTACGAGAAAATTCGGCGACTCCCCCCATGACAGCGTAAATCTCCTCTCTATCGAGTAGGCTACCAAGCCAACCAGGGGGGGGGGTTTGCATGTCTAACCGGACGTGTACAATTCTACTCACAGTAATACTACACAAGTCTACTGTAATACAGTCCTATGTAATTACAGTTCAGTTCTCTTCTTTAAAATTCAGGCTTAAGTCAAAAGACATTGCCGCACAATTATAATGTTCATTCTATATATAGTATACTTCAACTATATATTCCTACAACATGTAATTTCCAATTACAATAGAAGGTCAAGAGTGTTTACCTCGATAAGCCCAAAATTATCCGAGTTTATATGTCGATCTGAGCAAGGTTTAGCTCTACTCCGTGCGCTCGACCCGCTCCAAACAACCCTTAGAAGTTCTAACCAACTTCTACTCAATTACTTCAACTATCAATGAAGATTTCCTTAGGGTTTCGTTTAGTGGCTAAAGGAAGTATAATAGTATTTTGGGCTTTTGTATAAGTGTAACCTTGGGAAAACTACAAGGTATTTGGGCAAGGTATTTGGACATTATAACAATACTAGGAGAGTATTTCTATACCACAACAAGGGTATTATCACGAAAACAACTAGGCTGGGGTACCCACGCCAAGCCTCACTCGAGGGGGTTTGCCTCGGCTAGGCTCTCAAAGGGAGGTACTTTCGGCCAAGGGGAGGGTGTGGTGGGCGAAACTCAAGAGGAGGAGGAGTAGTTTGAGACTTAGAGAAATGCTCAAGTTTTGGATGAAGAATGTCTTCAACTAGAGGGGTATTTATAGGTCAAGCAAAGGCCAACCAAGGGCCAAGATGAAGACAAGTGCATAGCAAGTGTAAGGCCAAGATTTAGCCATGTGCTACCTTATCCATCTACACAAAATATCCTACCTAACCCTTCACCAAAATTTCAACACAAAAAACGTGCCAATGGTCTAGCTTTGCCGTCCACTTGCTTCCAATGTGAGGGTGACACTTGTCACCCTCCCGTTGGTCCAAAATGTTTCGTCTCTCGGAAAAATCCGCAAAAATTATTAATGACATAGCCGGAATTTTCCCTACGTAAGTTAATGGAAACGTTTCGTCGGAAAGCGACTCTTTTTAAACTTGTGCCCAATTTCGAACCTTGCTTAATCTTAAGGCTCAAATTCTTATACGTACGCCCTCACGTACATACTCTGGAAATACGGGGTATAACAAAATACCCCCCTTTGGAAGACTTCTTCATCCATTCCTAAATTTCCTAAAGTGTTAAAATCCTCCCTCCCCTTGTGTGGTGTTTCGTCCAACACCCCCCTCCCCCTTTGAGAAGGCCCTTTGGCCGAGAGTCCTCCCCCCCCCCTTGGCCGAGAGTACCCCCCCCTAGTGGGGTAGGTCGAGGGGTATACACCCCCCCTTGTGGTGTTGTCTCGTATAAATACCCCCTCCTCTTGGTAGAAATACTCTCAAAAGTATTGTTATAATGCCCAAATTACCTTAGCCGTATACCTTGTAGTATTCTAAGGTTATACCTATACTAAAAGCCCAGTTATACTATTACTTCCCGTCAGTTACAGAAACGAAACCCTAAGGAAAATCTCCATAGTTAGTTGGAGTAGTATGTAGAAGTTGGTTAGAACTTCTAAGGGTTGTTTGGAGCGGGTCGGAGCGCACGGAGTAGGAGCTAAACCTTGCTCAGGATCGACATTTAAACTCGGATAATTTTGGGCTTATCGAGGTAAACACTCTTGACCTTCTATTGTAATTGGATATTACATGTTGTAGGAATATATAGTTGAAGTATACTATATATAGAACTGAACATAGCTTGTGGCAATGTCTTTGGACTTAAGCCTGAATTTAAAGAAGAAGCTGGTGTAATTACATGAGTGTATTCTGATGAACTTGTAGCATTCTTGTGTAGTAGAATCGTACGTCGGTTAGGCGTGCAAACCCCCTGGTAGGCTTGCAAGCCGGCCTCGATAGAGCAGGAGATTTCTGTTGTTGGGAGAGTCTTTGAAATTTACGTAGAATGTTCTACGATAAGATCTAGATGTTAATAAGCGCCTTGTGGCCTTAGGTGGAAGTACTATGCGTGGCGCGATCTACTTGGCTTAAGGAGTAGCCGGCGGTTTGAGGTACTTGGAGCGTTTTGCTATTAGTCGATAATCGTCGCGAGGTATGTGAACCTCTTCCTATCTCTTCTAGCATGATATGTGTGTAACTATATAGTACGGTAGACGTACATGTGTTAAATGTATTTGATTGGTCTAGAACATAAAGTGTTATAACGGCTTTATGGGAAGTTGGTTATAACAGCTTTATGTGGGTAAGAAAATACTTGTGGTTTTTAAAAGGTAACTGATTTGAACTATAAATTGGTTATGTGATAATAAAGAACTTGAAGTATTTCAAAAGATTTTTGAATCATTTGAAAGAAGAGTAATACTTGGTTTTGAAAACTTAAGAGTTATACTAGCTTTAAGGAAGTTAGGTATAACGGCTTAAGAATGTTTTCTTGATTTGAAATCGAATGTGTATCGACAAACCAACTGCGGCGTTAATAAAAAAAAAGGAAATGTTTTGTGATTAAGTATTATTAAAACCGGTAGAAACTTCCATCTGCATGAAGCTAAGATGAGACAAAATGATATTTCCTAGATCATGCATTCTTTGTAATAAGATTGTTATAAACAAGAATATCCTACTCACATATAAGGCTTATGTTTTCTCAGATGGTTTAAAAGAGAATTATATTCTTAAATGAATAAGATTATGAACTACGAAACCTTTCTAAAATAAGAACCGTGAACATTTGAAATTAGGCAAACTCGGACGTTTGGAAAATAATGTTGTTACTTGATTTTACAAAGGTAAGTGTTTTGATTTACTTCAAAAGATAATCACTCTATTTTCATATACTACGGGTATTGTGTGACTTTTGTAAACGTAACGTATCTTTTAAAAGATAATATATGAAGTACTTTGGGAATAGATACCCGATCTTGTTAATCATATATTAGAATGTACCTTGTGTGTATAACTTGATTGTGTTGGTTTGTGATAGCCTTGTAATACTTTCTTGTTGATTTGATAAGTAAACATGCTAGGATGCTACGTGTGTTAGTATCTTGTGATGTTTTGTGTAAAGGGGTTTTCCTCATTTGCGCTTAAAGTTGTTTGACTCTCGGCCGTTATGTTGGTATTGTACCACTCGCTTGACTTGTCTCGGAGGTTGCGCCCTCCGTCGGGGTAGACTCGGTGATGCAGGACCGTGATTCGAGAGTACCTCATGCGGGTCGAGGATCCATGCGGAACTACGGAGTTCGAGGTTAGTTTGCGGCCGCTTGTGGTCATGCGGTCTTTGTGGCCATGCGGTGCGAGTCGGGGCGATCTTGGGAGTAGCTACCCTCGATGCGAGAATACCTCATGCGGGCCTATGAGGTTGGCCTATGCGGAGCTACGGAGAGTTCGAGGCTAGATCGCGCATTTGATCTTTGAGCGAGTGACCGGCTTTGATCATGTGACGGTCAGACAGATATCATGATCTGATTTATGACCTGTTAAGTAATGTAGGTGTTAGTAGTCGGTTATGCCTTCGCCTTACCTGTCTTTGTTTTATTAGGACACAGGTGGGACACAGTGTTCATGTATTTCTTGGTGCTTTTATATCATAAAGCTGGCGGTGAGGAAGGTATTCCACGGGCATGATTGATGTTATGCGCGTGAGACCCATAGTTACATTTGAGTGATGACTTTGAGGCGTGAGTCCACGACTTGACATATTTGCCTATATATTGTGATCGTAGTTTGGTTATCATACATGTCTCTGCTTTATAGACTATTATGATTTCATTTCTGATATTTTGATTTCACATACTTGGTACTGTTGTCTTGACCTCCTTGGGGTGCGTTCATCTGCGCAGTAAAGGTACACCGATGTTGATCCTCGCTCTTAGGGTCACGATTCGTATGGGAAGCTCCGTTTCTCGGAGGCTTATCGATGGTATAGTCCACTGTCGTTGTAGGTATTTACATTCGGGGTAGGCGGGAGCCATCCGCCATTGTTGTCGTATCATTCTTAGAGGTCTGTAGTACTATTGTGGGCAGAGTTGTAATGGGATGTAACTGTTCGGTTTTAAATTGATTTATATATATATGCCGTAAGGCGAGTTTTCTCAGACTATTGTTTCATACTTCTTATTATTTCATGTTATTGTTTTATGTTCCGCTGATTACTCTGATGTTGTATCACTAGGGTGCCCGGGGTAAGGCACCAGTCACGGGCCCGGGTTCGGGTCGTGACACCTCCAATCCAAAACCTAGAAAGCAACTAGGTTTTCACTTTGCGACTAACCCGAAAACTATCTTTTTCCGAGATTTTTCTATTGAGATACACTTACAATACACCCATGAACCTTGGTTTAAAGTGTGGGGCTTAATGGACAAGAAACAAAAAAATTTCCTTCTTTGAAATGGGGAACCCGAGAGCTCTTCAATGAGTTTCTTCAAATTCTTGTGAAATATGGCTAAGTGTTGGCTCTCTCTTGCTACTAGTAGTATAATAAAGGGACATGAAGGGTTAAGATGTAACCAAATGGGTGGTTTAGATGAAGTCTTACTAAATATCAAGACTAATTGACCTTTGACTTAGTCAACATTCTCATGCCACAACTTGCAAGACATTAGTCATCCAAGACTTATGGTAAATGACCATATTGGCCATGCCTAAATTCGACCAAGGCATCATAAGGGGGGGTGACACGTGTCGCCCTCCCATTAAATCCTAATAATACGTTTCCCGAAAATTTCATAATTCCGATAAATTTTTACAAGCCTCAAATCTTAACACTTATGAGTTCTTACGTACGTTCTTAAAACATATCCTGTAAATACGGGGTGTAACAATAACAGTCTAAACAAAACAGGAGACATGTATGATAGCCAACCTATAGTACACAACACATAAGCAGTCATATCAAGTCAGGGACGCATGCCCTCAAAGTCACTACTCAAATATAACTATCGGTCACACGCCCATAATATCCATCATGCCCGTGGAATCCTTCTTCACAGCCGGCAGTCCATGATATAATATAACACCAATAAGCATGCATGAACACCAAGTCCCACCTGTGTCCTAAAAGCATGCGGGCAGTAGGAAAAGCGAACCACGGATCCGGCTGCATCATAAAAGCGGCGGGCAATCACGAAGCCAACTACGAGATCGGCTGCGTCGACAAGCGACGGGGCAAGTACAGCTAACTACGGATCCGGCTGCGTCACGAGATATGGCCGGCAAGTGCGAAATCTATCTCACGAGCTTACCGTACCAAAGCGTATGTAATAGAACCGCGGGGCAATCGAAAGCCAACTACGGATCGGCTGCGTCGACAATAGCGGGAAAATCGAAAGCTAACTACGAGATCCGGCTGCGTCGCTAAATCTCATGGAGGCGAATCCATGGAATAAAAATCCCACGTGGTCGCATGCCGAATCCCACATCGTATAAGCATGACCGTGGGGTAACACAAACAAATCAGAATCTAACGCCTCACGGTCATATGCCGGAATCCCACATCGTATAAGCATGTCGAGTAATACAAATAATGGAAACATACGTGGAATTGTAACGACCGTTCGGGGCAGTTCTTTGTGCCTTACCGGGCACCCTAGTGACACAACATCGAGAGAAAACGGCGGAAAATAAAACTTTAAACAAGAAACAAGATATATGATCATAAAGCAGGTCAACCCAACGGTTACCTTCAATAACATATATAAATACAACTCTTTCAAAAGCGAAGCAGTTTAATCCTTTTACAAACCACTTGCGGTACTACAGACCTCTAAGATTTACAACGACTATGGCCAGGCGGGGCCCGCCATACCACAGATGTACAAGAACCTACAACTCGAGAAACACATGCAAAAGATAAGCCTCGGAGAAAGCGGAGCTTCCCAATCTGTTGACGTGACCACATGGCGAGGATCCACGGCCGATGTACCTACACTGCGGCATGAGCGGCCACGAGAGGTCGATACAATTACAGTATGTGAAAGCGTAAAAATCAGTAAATGAAATCATACTAGTCTATATAAAGCGAGACATGTATGATAGCAAACTACGATTCACAACATAAAAACGATCATGTCGATCGAGGACTCACGCCTCAAGTCATCACTCAAATATAACTATGGGTCTCACGCCCACATCAATCGTGTTCGCATCACGGCGCGTGCCGGAATTCTGCATCGGTGTAGACATGTCACGATGAAACAATAATACCAATGCCCCGGCCACGTACCCGAATTCTACCTCGGTGTAGACACGTCCATGTGACATTAATAACAATATACTGGGTGATCAACCCTGCCGCATGGCCACATGCCCCCGGAATTCTACCTCGGTGTAGACATGTCCATGTAACCACAATAACAATATATCGGGTAATCAACCCTGCCGCATGGCCACATGCCCCCGGAATTCTACCTCGGTGTAGACATGTCCATGTGACATCAACAACAAGACAGTAATCAAAATGGAAACATACCCGTGGAATTCTCCGTCACTGCCAGCACGTCCAAGTAAGTTCTCAACAAGTCAACCGGCCCTCTATCGAGAGACGCGGTAACACAGAAATACAACACTTGTACAACAAAGGCTATCATCACAAGCATAGGCAAGTTTCACACAACTCAAAGTACTTTCCCATAAGTCACACAATACCCGTAGTATAAAAATAGAGTGACTATCTTTTTAAGTAAACCAAAATACTTCCCTTTGCAAAAATCAAGTAACCACATTATTTCCAAACGTTCAAGTTTGCCTAATTTCAAGTGCTCAAGTTTCTCATTTTAGAAAGGTTTTATAACTCATAGTCTTAATCCCTTTTAAAACAATTGAGTAACATATGTCATACATGTGAGTAGTTTATTCTTGTTTATAACGATCTTATTACAGCAGCCATGATCTAGAAAATGTAATATCATTTTGTCTCATCTTAGCTTCATGCGGATGGAGGTTTCTACTGGTTTTAATACAACACATCATTATTCAATACATTTTCCTTTATTAACGCCTGCGGTGGTGCGATACACATTCTGATTCCCGAAATCAGTAAAACATTATCCCTTTAAAAACCAAGTACTCATTACTCACGAATGAGGTTTCACACAACATCCATATTAAAACAAATAAGTTAAGTCTCTTAACTTAACATCGATAAACCATTTTCTTACCTACGTAAAGCTATTATAACCAACTTCCCATAAAGCCGTTATAACACTTTATGTTTAAACCAAACAAATACACTTAGTAGCGTCGTCACCGTACTACATAGTTACACACATATCATGCTAGAGCGGATAGGAAGAGGTTCACATACCTGCGGCGAGTATCGACAATAAGCAAAATGCTCACAAGATCTTGTAACACGGCTGGCCGTTTCCACTCTTCAAGTAGGATACGCTACTCGCGATACTTCCATATAAGGCCTGGCGTCTATTAACTTCTAAATGCGGTTCCATGTTCTACTGAAAATTCGGCGACACCTCTCCCCAGCAGCGTAAATCTCCTCTCTATCGAGGCCGGCTACCAAGCCAACCGGGGTTCACGTCTAACCGGGCGTGTACCATTCTACTACACAACAATGCTACACAAGTCTCTTAATGTCTGATCCATGTAAATCTGATTCGATTCTTTTCTTTAAATTGGGCTTAAGTCAAAAGACATTGCCGCACAATAATGTTCGACTATATATAGTATACTTCAACTATATATTCCTACAACATGTAATCTCCAATTACAACAAGGGACAAGAATATTTACCTCGACAAGCCCAAAATTATCCAAGTTATAATGTCGATCCTGAGCAAGGTTTAGCTCACTGCTCAATGCGCTCGATCCGCTCCAAACAACCCTTAGAAGTTCTAACCAACTTCTACTCAAATACTTGACCAAGCTATGAAGATTTCCTTGGGGTTTCGGTTTGAGACTAAAAGGACAAAAGGTAGTATTTAGGGCTCTACGTATAGAGGTAACTTTGGAATACAACAAGGTAAAGGCTAAGGTATTTTGGGCATTATAACAATACTAGGAGAAGTATTTCAATACCACGAGGAGGGTATTATCACGAAAACAACTAGGCTAGTGGGGTACCCATGGCTAGCACCATGAGGAAGGGAACCCCCGGCCAAAGGCCACACACGAAAGGGGAGGAGGAAGGCTCTCGGCTAAGAGCTCGCAAAGGGGAGGAGAGGGTTTCAAGACTTGGAAGTTTTGGATGAATGAAGTCTTGAGCTTAGGGGTATTTATAGCAAAACCAAAAGCCAACCAATGGCGAGATCAAGCCGTGTGCAAGGCAAGTGTAAGGCCTTGATCGAGCCAAGTGCACCTAGCCCCTACTCCACAAAACAATGCACAAAACATGGCACCAAACAAGCCACAAAACAAGGCCAAAACAAAGGAGCCAATAGGGCACTGGCGTGAGCCAAAAGATCAAGCCAAGCGTGAACCACATCGTGCGCGGGCGCCCACTTGCTTCCAATGTGAGGTGACACCCTCGTTGGTCCAAAATGTTTCGTCTCTCGGAAAAATCCATAAAATTTAAAAAGGACATAGCGGAATTTTCCTACGAAAGGCTGTGAAAGCGTTTCGTCGAACGACTCTGGCAAGGTGTTGTGCACAAAGGTAACCGGCCAAGCCACCTAGGAGGGGGTGACCGTGTCACCCTCCTAGCCCTCATAAAAGCGTCTTCGAAAAATATCCACAATGGCCAAAATCTCAAAACAAAGTGGGCCCCACAAAGCCAGTAAATTTCTCCGTGGGCCCAGTGACCATTCAAAATAAAATTCCATAATTCTAATATAATCTAAGAAGCCCAAATTCCAAATCAGGAACTCAATTCCCTTCAACGAACATTTTCCTTACAAAAACCGGAAACTTTTTCCGTGGAAGAATCACCTCTTTCTTCCTTTCCAATTTTTCTGTCGTGCTCTCGTACGTACGTCCTCGCATACATACCCTGAGAATACGGGGTATAACAGGAATCCCACATCACCGTCGGTACGTCCAAGTAAACTTACAACAAGACGGTGACCCTCCCGTAGAGTCGCGTAAAAATATAATACTTGCACTCAAAGGCTATCACCAGCACACATAGGCAATTTCATAAAATCTTTAGACTTTCATTTTATAAACTCAAGGCACTTACGTTTTATATAAAAGAAATCGGGATTTTAACACTAAGTACTACGTACTTCCATTCTTTTCAAAAGACTCATTTTTATATAAAACCCCAAGATACTAACACCTGTAGTATCAAGGCATGTCTATTTTTCAAACTAAGTTACTACATCTTTAGAAATTCATTTCAAGACTTGAAATGAAGTAACTTCTAATTTCACAACCTAGGCAACTCGTACCTATCAATCAAAATAGATAACTTTCTTATCCTTCCATAAAGCCGTTATAACCAACTTCCCATAAAGCTGTTATAACCCTTTATGGTTTTAGACATGTTCATTCCTTTTATAACCAAGAGACTTATACTATTAAAACCAAGTATCACATACTTATAAATCAAGCTTCTTAACTTTCAAAATACTTCAAGTCTCTTAATATTTAGAAAACAAGTTTCTTCTACTTTTAAACCTCAAGTAACTCACACCTTTAAAACAAGTTAATTCTCTTAAATCATGTCATTTCTCCTCTTTTAAAACAATTAAGTAAATCACTCATTTAACTCCCCTAAAGTGTCACGACCCGAACCGGGGCCCGTGACTGGTGCCTTACCCCGGGCACCCTAGTGATACAACATCAGAGAAAATCAGCGGAAATAAAAACATGAACATAAAACAAGAGATATGATAAAAAAACAGGCCAACCAAAACAGTTGCCTTCTTGCATATATCTGAGAATCTGAGCGGTTACATCCTTTACAACCACACTTGCCCGCGTACTACTGGACCTCTAAGAAAGTGACAACAACTATGACGGGACAGGTCCCCGCCATACCCCTGAATGTACAAGAACCTACAGACTCAGGGTAACATACCACAAGATAAGCTCCGGAGAAGCGGGGCTTCCCTCTGTTGACGTGATCCATGGCGAGGATCCTGGCCGATGTACCTCTACTTGCGGCATGAACGCGGCCCCGAAGGAGTCGATACAACGGTACCAAGTATGTGGCGAAATCAGTAAATGAAATCATGGCGATCTATATAAAAGCGAGACATGTATGATAGCCAAACTACGATTTTGTCACGACCGAACCGGGCGTGGTAGTGCCTTACCGGGCACCCTAGTGATACAACATCGAGAAAATCAGCGGAAATAAAAACATGAACATGAATTAAGAGAAAAGATAAATAAGCAGCCAACTAAAGCATTTGCCTCATCATATATACATAAATACGACGGTTATCCTTTTTACAAACCACGCCAGCGATTACATGCACCTAAGATTTACAATGGTATGGCGGACGGGGCCGCCATACCACGAATGTATAAGAATCTCTGCACTCGGGTAACATACCAAAAGATAAGCCTCAAGGAAGGCGGAGCTTCCAACACTGAAATGTGATCCTATAAGCGGGGATCGACAGTCGATGTACCTTTACCTGCGGCATGAACGCAGCCCCCCCGAAGGAGGTTAGTACAACAGGTACCAAGTATGTGAAACTGTAAAATACTGTAAATACAATCATAATAGTCTATATAAAGCAGGAGACATGTATGATAACCAAACTACAGTTCACAACATAAAAGCGATCATGTCAAGTCGTGACTCGCGCCTCAAAGTCATCCGCCGTACGTGGAACTCCTTCGCTCACCGTGATCTAGGTACAAATTATGTGATACGTAAAGCAGGTCTCGGCCCATCTTATGGACCTAATATAGAAAGCGTGTGGAATACATTTCAGTCCATCCATGAAGCCGTGGTCGAGTGGAATACATTCCGGATGAACCGTAGTCGAGTGAAATGCATTCCCGGATGAACCGGTAGTCAAGTGAAATACATTCCCGGATGAACCGGTAATCAAGTGAAATACATTCCCGGATGAACCGGTAATCAAGTGAAATACATTCCCGGATGAACCGTAATCAAGTGAAATACATTCGGATGAGCCGGTAGTCGAGTAGAACACGATGCTTGCGCAACAAGGCTATCACACGTAACATGGTCAAGCTTCATAACAACAAGCATAAGCAAGTTACACACAACTCAAGGTACTTTCATTTTATGTCAAAGTCCGGATTTTAACCCCAAAGTATTACGTACGTTAAATTCCTTTTAAAGATCCATTTCTTTTCTGAAGGTCACCCGATACGTAGTATAAAAATAGAGTGACTAACATTGTTAAGTAAACCAAAATGCTTTCCTTTGTAAAATCAAGTAACAACCTTATTTTCCAAGCGTTCAAGTTTGCCTAATTTCAAAAGCTCAAGTTTCTCATTTTAGAAAAGGTTTAGTAGTTCATAGTTTTAAATCCTTTAAAACATAATTCTCCTTTAAGCGTTTTGAGAAACATATGTCTTATATGTGAGTAGGTTATTCTTGTTTATAATTAAACTTATTAAGCGACCATGATCTAGGAAATGTAATATCATTTTGTCTTATCTTAGCTTACATGCGGATGGAGGTTTATTGGTTTTAATACCATACTTCATTATTCAATACATTTTCCTTTATTAACGCTGCGGTGGTTTGTCGATACTTATTCGATTTCAAATCGGTAAAACATTATTTTATCACTCTTAAGACGTTATACCTAACTTCCCATAAAGCTAGTACAACTCTTATGTTTTCAAAGCCAAGTATTACTCTCCTTTCAAAAGGTCTTTTGAAACACTTCAAGTTCTTTATTACTACACATCAAATCCGTTATAAGTCAAATCGGCTACCTTTGAAACCACAAAGCATTTTCTTACCTACATAAAGTTGTTATAACCAACTACCCATAAAGCGTTATAACACTTTATGTTTCAAACCAATCAAATACATTAAACACGTATGCGTCTACCGTACTACATAGTTATACACATATCATGCTAGAACAGATAGGAAGAGGTTCACATACCTCGCGACGAGTATCGACTAATAGCAAAGCGCTCCAAGTACCTCAAACCGTCGGCTCCACCTTAAGCCACGTAGATTTCACCACACGTAGTACTTCAACCTATAAGGCCACGGCGCTTATTAACATCTTGATCTCATCGTTCCATATTCTCTGAGAAAATTCGGCACCTCCCACATGCAGCGTAAATCTCCTCGCTTTATCGAGTAGCTATCAAGCCAACAAGGGTTAACACGCCTAACCTGACGTGTACAATTCTACTATACGATAATGCTACACAAGTCTCTTTATGTCTGATCCCATGTAATTACGATTCGATTCTCTTCTTTAAATTCGGGCTTAAGTCAAAAGACATTGCCGCAACTATGTTCAATTCTATATATAGTATACTTTAACTATATATTCCTCTGACATGTAATTTCCAATTACAATAGAAAGGTCAAGATATTTACCTCGATAAGCCCAAAATTATCCAAGTTATAATGTCGATCCTGAGCAAGGTTTAGCTCTACTCTACTCAGTGCGCTCAATCCGCTCCAAACAACCCAGAAGTTCTAACCAACTTCTACTTAAATACTTCAACCAATAATGAAGATTTCCTTAGGGTTTCGGTTTGCGACTAAAAGGACAAAAGGTAGTATTTAGGGCTCTACGTATGGAGTAACTTTTGGAATACAACAAGGTAAAGGCTAAGGTATTTTGGGCATTATAACAATACTTGGAGAAGTATTTCTACGAGAGGGGTGTATTATACTGAAAACAACTAGGCTAGGGGTACCCACTAGCACCTCAAAGGGGAGGAGGCTCTCGGCCACGAGGGCCTTTACTAGGGAGGCTCTTGGGCGAGAGTCAAACAAGAGGAGAGGAAGGATAGCAAGACTTGGAACATATTTGGATGAATGAAGTCTTCAAGCCGAGGTATTTATAGCAAAACCAAAAGCCAACCAATGGCCAAGATCAAGCCATGTGCAAGGCAAGTGTAAGGCCAAGATCAAGCCAAGTGCACCCTAACCTACTCACAAAACACTCCACAAAACAAGCCACAAAACAAGGCACAAATCAAGGGACCAATCGGCCAAGGCCAACCGTCCCTCTTGGACGCCCAATCGTCCAAGCCACCCCACTTGCTTCCAATGTGAGGGTGACACATGTCACCCTCCCGTTGGTCCAAAATGTTTCGTCTCTCGGAAAAATCCGCAAAAATTATAAATGACATAGCCGGAATTTTCCCTACGAAGCGTGGAAAGCGTTTAAATCGAAAACGACTCTATTCGGCACTTGTGCCCAAATTTCATCTATGCCTAGCTTAAGGCTCAAATTTCGTACGTACGTCCACACGTACATACTCTGGAAATACGGGGTATAACATTCTCCCCTCCTTAGAAACATTCGTCCCGAATGTTCCTTCTCAAGACGGATATCGATGAAGTTCCTTTAACAAGCTGCCAACGCCACAGCCTGGCCACGAAATAACACACGTTCTCTTCCTTCCTTACTCGTCGTGCCCTTCTTGAACACTTGAACTCTCCCAGTACGTACCATACTTCAGTCAACGTTTCTGTTTTCCCAGCCCTGGGAGTCACCACCTCCAACTTGGTTATCTTACTAGCCTCAATCTTCCTTAAGGCCATTCCCGGCCTTCACGATCTTCTTACGGTCGAACACACACGAACTTATACGATGGTCAACTAAACTTGGGCCTAGCACCCTCGTGACCCTACCACGGCGGGACCACCTGAGCCGACCCACCTCGAAGCAGATGCGGGTTGGCCCGCAACATGACCCCCTGACCCGGCTGTCGCGCCAACTCTTGCTCGCCGACACGGAACAATCTTGCTAAATCACATCATGAAAGATACCACTTTCATTTACCCAACCAGGACTTATCACACAATACTTTCTAGGCATAAAATGCACTCGACAAGGATCACTCATGAAATCTTGTACTCAGACGGCGCACATCTATGGTCTCAACCGTAATATTCTAAGGTTCATCATTTCTCACCTGAGCTTACCCTTTTCCCAACCGGGTTCTAAATCACATTTCAGACAAAGCTATCCGAACATAACACTTAACACATTAACATAACATCAAAACATACAAGCCTCTAGAGGGTTAAGGATATACCAAGCCACCGCTCCACTCTGTCGTAAGTCGCCTGCAGGCGTAGCGTAGAAAGCGATGAACTCGCCATCGATCCGTAGGCTGCGCCAGCCGCGTACCTCTCCTATAAGCACGTCTCGTCACATGGCCACGACGACCGCAGTGAAACAAGCACCCGATAAAAGACGACATTCCCGGGATGATGTTTGCCACATCGTGCCTGGCTGAGGGACGTGAATCCGGCCAAGCTCACGTATACCGTGAACGAAGCCACGGAGCTCGACCAGCTCGAATACCACTGAGCGTCACGAAGGCGGGAGGACCACTGCATCTTGGCGGAGGTACATAACTAGGCTAACTGCTGAGGCGGTCCGCCTCGAAAGTTACCAAAGGACCCTGCTGTTCTGGCCCTCTTCTGCTGATCTCGGTCATTCCGTCGACCTCTCCGTGCCTCACATCCTAGTGCATGAGCTTGCATGTGGGCAATGTCCATGCCCGGCTGAAGAGCTACACCCGTACAAGCCTCGCCAGTAATCGTCGGCCCGGTGGCGTAGCGGTGTACTCGTCCTCCATATCGGCTACCTGGCGGGAACATACCGAGCTAATGATTCGAACTCCACATTGTACTCTCTAACCGTCCGCCCGTCCTGCCTCAACGTCAAAAATCTGTCGGCCCGAGCCCTCCTCATTTGTGGAGGTAAGAAATGTGCAAGAAATGGCCTCGAGAACTCGTCCCAAACTGCTGGAAGTGCATGCTCTTCCCGGGACAACTCCCACGAATCAAACCGATCAGCTGCGAGATCACGCGGTGATGCGAACCAATACCACCGACTCCGCCTCTGAGGCTCTGATCACTCTCATGATCCATTGTGGTGTCGGATAAACTCACGAGGTCGTCCTCGGCTCTCGATCCATAGAACATCGGAGGCTACAACTCGTAAAGTCACGTAGCCTCAAACCTATGCGCTCGGGGTGAAATACGGGTGCTCTTGGAATTTGGGCTGCTGCATCGGCCTATCCTCATATCTGGCCACGACCACGGCGATGGCGCCATCTCGCTTGTACCCCATCTCGCCGGCTCCAGTGTGGGATGGAGGCTCGGCATCTGTAGTCTCGGCGCCCATCGCTGCGGCTCTAAACTCTCTTTGGTCTTTGGCGGCGTCGCGAAACCCGCCGTCAGGCTTGTCTCAGTCTTGGCCGGGCTGCGCCTCGTACTCCTCTGCATCTCTTCACGACTCCTCATTCGCCTTGCCCATCCGGGCTGGGTTGCCTGCAGCGGAGGCATAAGCGGTAAAGGAAAGGAATACGTCGGAGGTCCAATTTATCACACCGACTAAGGCACGATCTCAGAATGAGAAGAATGGAAACCAATCCTAAATGTCCTGCAGCCTCCTGATTATAGATGTGGTGCACAACACACCGATAATCAAGACTCTACTAGACACGGTCTGTAGACACTTTCCGAGGACTAACTGCTCTGATACCACTTTTGTCACGACCCGAACCCGGGCCCGTGACTGGTGCCTTACCCTGGGCACCCTAGTGATACAACATCAGAGAAAATCAGCGGAAATAAAAACATGAACATGAATTAAGAGAAAAGATAAATAAACAGGTCAACCAAAACAGTTGCCTCATCATATGTACATAAATACCCGAACAATTATCCTTTTTACAAACCACCCGCCACATTACTCTGAGACCTCTAAGATTTACAACAGCTATGACGGGACAGGGCCCCGCCATACCCCTGAATGTATAAGAATCTACAGACTCAGGGTAACATACCAAAAGATAAGCCTCCGAAGGAACGGAGCTTCCCAACACGCTGAAATGTGATCCTATAAGCGGGGATCGACAGTCGATGTACCTTTTACCTGCGGCATGAACGCAGCCCCCCGAGGTCGATCTGACAGGTACCAAGTATGTGAAACTGTAAAATACTGTAAATGCAATCATAATAGTCTATATAAAGCAGGAGACATGTATGATAACCAAACTACAGTTCACAACATAAAAGCAGTCATGTCAAGTCAGGGACTCACGCCCTCAAAGTCATCCCTCATGCCCGTGGAACTCCTTCCTCACTGCCGGCAGTCTAGGTACAAATCATGTGATACGTAAAACAG
The DNA here is from genome assembly GCA_029844215.1 of Przewalskia tangutica. Lineage (NCBI taxonomy): Eukaryota > Viridiplantae > Streptophyta > Magnoliopsida > Solanales > Solanaceae > Przewalskia > Przewalskia tangutica. The sequence goes on along the minus strand of CM056726.1, from coordinate 92,557,993 downwards.
GTCTCGGCCCATCTTATGGACCTAATATAGAAACGTGTGGAATACATTTCCGGTCCATCCCATGAACCGGTAGTCGAGTGGAATACATTCCCGGATGAACCGGTAGTCGAGTGAAATACATTCCCGGATGAACCGGTAATCAAGTGAAATACATTCCCGGATGAACCGGTAATCAAGTGAAATACATTCCCGGATGAACCGGTAATCAAGTGAAATACATTCGGATGAGCCGTAATCAAGTGAAATACATTCGGATGAACCGGTAGTCGAGTAGAACACGATACTTGCACAACAAGGCTATCCGTTATACCGTATTTTTGAGTATATGCGTGGGGCGTGCGTAGAAAATTTGAAACTTGTACTAAGGCTTGGCGAATTAATTTTGTTCACAACACCCGTTTAGAGTCGTTTTTCGACGAAGCGTTTTCCACGACTTTCGTAGGGAATTTCCGCTATGTCATTTTTAATTTTGCGGATTTTTCCGAGAGGCGAAACATTTTGGACCAACGAGAGGCGACACTTGTCACCCTCGAGTTGGTGGAGTGATGGGCGGTAGCTTGGCGAAAGGTGTGCATTAGTTGGTAGGATATTTTTGTGTGTTGATTGATAAGTGGGACCCACACACTTGTCTAAATCTTGGCCTACACTTGCCTTGCACTTGGCATGATCTTGGCCATTGGTTGGCCTTCACTTGACCTATAAATACCCACCCCTTTGGAAGACAAATTCATCCACAAATTTGCCTAAGTCTTGAAAGCTCTCCTTCTCCCTCCCCTTTGTGTTGAGTTCGGCCAAGAGGCCTCCTCTCTCTAGAGGCCTTGGCCGGAGGTACACTCCCCCTAGTGGTGCTAGCCGTGGGGTACCCCACTGCCTAGTTGCTTTCGTATAATACCCTTTTGTGGTATAGAAATACTCCCCAAATATTGTTATAATGCCCAAATACCTTAGCCGTATACCTTGTAGTATTCTAAGGTTATACCTATACGAAAAGCCCAGAAATACTATTATACTTCCCGTCTGTCACCAAACCGAAACCCCAAGGAAAATCTCCATGGTTTGTTGGAGTAGTATGTAGAAGTTGGTTAGAACTTCTAAGGGTAGTTTGGAGCGGGTTGGGCGCGGAGTTGGAGCTAAACGATTGCCCGGGATCGACTTTAACTAGGATAATTATGGGCTTATCGAGGTAATTATCTTGTCCTCTATTGTAATTGGAAATTACATATTGTTAGAATATATAGTTGAAGTATACTATATATAGTCTTGAACGTAGTTATCGGCAATGTCTTTTGACTTAAGCTGAATAATACTTACGGCAATGTCTTGCGACTTAAGCTGAATTTAAAGAAGAATCTTGAATCAGTAATTACATAGGACTGTATTACAGAGACTTGTGTAGTAATCTTGTGGAGTAGAATTGTACGTTCGGGTTAGATGTATGAACCCCACTGGTTGGCTTGATGGCGGCCAGATAGAGAGGAGATTTACTGTTTGTTGCGGGGAATGTCTTGCCGAATTTTCTGTAGGATGTTCTACGAGGGGATCTAAATGTTAATAAGCGCCTTGTGGCCTTATAGGTTGAAGTACTACGTGTGGCGCGATCTACTTGGCTTAAGGAGTATCCGACGGTTGGAAGTACTTGGAGCGTTTTGCTATTAGTCGATACTCGTCGCGAGGTATGTGAACCTCTTCCTATCTCTTCTAGCATGATATGTGTGAACTATGTAGTACGGTGAGCGTCATGTGCTAAATGTATTTGATTGGTTTAAAACATAAAGTGTTATAACAACTTTATGGGAAGTTGTTATATGACTTTATGTTGGTAAGAAAATACTTGTGGTTTTAAAAGGTATGATTTGAACTATAATCGGCGTGTTATGTGTTAATAAAGAACTTGAAGTATTTCAAAAGATTTTTGAATCATTTGAAAGAAGAAGTAATACTTGATTTGTTTTGAAAACTTAAGAGTTATGCTAGCTTTATGGAAAGTTAGGTATAACGTCTTAAGAATGTTTCTTGATTTTGGAAATCGAATGTGTATCGACAAACCACTGCGGCGTTTATAAGAGGAAATGTTTTTAATAATTAAGTATTATTAAAACAGAGAAACTTCCATCTGCATAGAAGCTAAGATGAGACAAAATGATATTTCCTAGATCATGGTCACTGTAATAAGATTGTTATAAACAAGAATATCCTACTCACTTATAAGACTTATGTTTCTCGGATAGTTTAAAGGAGAATTATATTCTTAAATGAATAAGACTATGAACTCTGAAACCTTTCTAAAATGAGAAACTTGAACATTGGAAATTAGGCAAACTTGATCATTGGAAAGAATGTTGCTACTTGATTTTACAAAGAGAAGTAATTGATTTACTTTAAAAGGATAGTCACTCTATTTTATACTACGGGTATTGTGTGACATTGTGAAAGTAACGTATCTTTTAAAGAGTTAATGTATGAAGTACTTTGGGGATAAAACCCCGAACTTGTTGGCATATAGTAGAAAGTACCTTGTGTGTATAACTTGATTGTGTTGGTTTGTGATAGCCTGGTAATACTTTCTTGTTGATTGATAAGTAAACATGCTAGGATGCTACGTGTGTTAGTATCTTGTGATGTGGTGTAAAGGGGTTTCCTTTGTTGTGCTTATGTTGCTTAACGATAAGCTGTTGTGTTAGTATTTTACATCACTCATCTCTTGAGATGATTCCGGGGGTTAAGCTGCCCTCCGATGCGGGGTAGACTCAGGCGGTCTGGGACCATGATTCGAGAATACCTCATGCGGGTCCAGGGGGCCTATCGCGAGCTACGAGAGTTCGTGTTAGTGTCGTCCTTTATGGGCATGCGGTCCACGTGGCCATGCGGTGCGAAGTCGGGGCGATGCCGGAGTAGCTACCCTCGATGCGGGAATACCTCATGCGGGCGATGAGATTGGCCTATGCGGAGTGCGGGAGTTCGGGGTTAGACGCGTGCATTGATCTGCGGGCAAGTGGCGGCTTTGATCATGTGACGGTCTAGACATATCTTATGATCTGATTCATGACCTTGTTGGTGCGTGGTTTTTAGTAGTCGGCTATGCCTTCGTACTTACCGTCTGATTTTATTATGACACAGGTGGGACCTGGTGTTCATGTGTGTTCCTTGGTGCTTTTATATCATAGACTGCCGGCAGTGAGGAAGGTATTCCACGGGCATGATTGATGTTGTGGGCCTGAGACCCATTATTATACTTGAGTGATGACTTGAGGGCGTGAGTCCCTGACTTGACATGACTGCTTTGTTGTAAACTGTAGTTTGGTTATCATACATGTCTCCTGCTTTATATGATCGCTATGATTTCATTTACGATATGTATTTTCAGTTTCACATACTGCAAATTTTTGTTGTCTTGACCTCGCCCTTGAAGCTGCGTTCATCTGCGCAGTTGAGAACACGATCGTTGATCCTAGCTCTCGAGTCCGCAGTTTGGCGTTAGGAAGCTCCGTTTCTCGGAGGCTTATCGGTGGTATAGTCCCTGTCGTAGTAAGTGTTTACATTCGGGGTTTGGCGGGCCTGTCGCCATGGTTGTCATATCATTCGTAGAGTGCATGTAATCTTTATTGTAGGCGGGGTTTGTAAAAGGATTAAAGCTGCTCATGTTGAAAAAGTTGTCATTTTTATATATCTGAAAGGCAAGTTTTCTCAGATTATTGTTTCATATTTCATAATATGTCTTGTATCGTTTTATGTTCCGCTGATTACTCTGATGTTGTATCACTAGGGTGCCCGGGGTAAGGCACCAGTCACGGGCCCGGAATCGGGTCGTGACACTATCACACGTAACATGGTCAAGCTTCATAACAACAAGCATAAGCAAGTTACACACAACTCAAGGTACTTTCATTTTATGTCAAAGTCCGGATTTTAACCCCAAAGTATTACGTACGTTAAATTCCTTTTAAAGATCCATTTCTTTTACGAAGGTCACCCGATACCCGTAGTATAAAAATAGAGTGACTAACATTGTTAAGTAAACCAAAATGCTTTCCTTTGTAAAATCAAGTAACAACCTTATTTTCCAAGCGTTGAGTTTGCCTAATTTCAAAAGCTCAAGTTTCTCATTTTAGAAAAGGTTTCGTAGTTCATAGTTTTAAATCCTTTAAAACATAATTCTCCTTTAAACGTTTTGAGAAACATATGTCTTATATGTGAGTAGGTTATTCTTGTTTATAATTAAACTTATTAAGCAGCCATGATCTAGGAAATGTAATATCATTTTGTCTTATCTTACCTTATGCGGATGGAGGTTTATTGGTTTTAATACCATACTTCATTATTCAATACATTTTCCTTTATTAACGCTGCAGTGGTTTGTCGATACTCATTCTGATTTCCGAAATCAGTAAAACATTATTTTTATCACTCTTAAGACGTTATACCTAACTTCCCATAAAGCTAGTACAACTCTTATGTTTTCAAAGCCAAGTATTACTCTCCTTTCAAAAAGGTCTTTTTGAAACACTTCAAGTTCTTTATTACTACACATCAAATCCGTTATAAGTCAAATCAGCTACCCTTTGAAACCACAAAGCATTTTCTTACCTACATAAAGCTGTTATAACCAACTACCCATAAAGCCGTTATAACACTTTATGTTTCAAACCAATCAAATACATTAAACACGTATGCGTCTCGTACTACATAGTTATACACATATCATGCTAGAAACGGATAGGAAGAGGTTCACATACCTCGCGGCAGTATCGACTAATAGCAAAAGCGCTCCAAGTACTTCAAACCGTCTACTCCTTAAGCCACGTGATTGCACCACACGTAGTACTTCAACCTATAAGGCCACAAGCGACATTAACATCTAGATCTCATCGTTCCATATTCTGAGAAAATTCGGCAAATTTCCCACACGCGCAACGGCGTAAATCTCTCCTTTATCGAGGCCGCTATCAAGCCAACCGGGGGTTAACACGCCTAACCTGGCGTGTACAATTCTACTATCTGAGAATGCTACACAAGTCTCTGTAATGTCTGATCTATGTAGTTACTGATTGATTCTCTTCTTTAAATTCGTGCTTAAGTCAAAAGACATTATCGCACAACTATGTTCAATTCTATATATAGTATACTTTAACTATATATTCCTGACATGTAATTTCCAATTACAATAGAAGGTCAAGATATTTACCTCGATAAGCCCAAAATTATCCAAGTTATAATGTCGATCCGAGCAAGGTTTAGCTCTGCTCAATGCGCTCCAATCCGCTCCAAACAACCCTTAGAAGTTCTAACCAACTTCTACTTAAATACTTCAACCAATAATGAAGATTTCATTAGGGTTTGGTTTGCGACTAAAAGGACAAAAGGTAGTATTTAGACTCTACGTATGGAGGTAACTTTTGGAATACAACAAGGTAAAGGCTAAGGTATTTTGGGCATTATAACAATACTTGGAAGTATTTCTACCAAGAGGGTGTATTATCTGAAAACAACTAGGCTAGGGGTACCCACGGCTAGCACCTCAGGGGAGGGAGGCTCTGCCCAAGGGCCTTTACAAGGGAGGGCTCTTGGGCGAGAGTCAAACAAGAGGAGAGGAAGGATAGCAAGACTTGGAACATATTTGGATGAATGAAGTCTTCAAGCGAGGGGTATTTATAGCAAAACCAAAGCCAACCAATGGCCAAGATCAAGCCATGTGCAAGGCAAGTGTAAGGCCAAGATCAAGCCAAGTGCACCTAACCCTACTCCACAAAACACTCCACAAAACAAGCCACAAACAAGGCACAAATCAAGGGACCAATCGGCCAAGGCCAATCCCTCTTGGGCGCCCAATCGTCCAAGCCACCCCACTTGCTTCCAATGTGAGGTGACACGTATCACCCTCCGTTGGTCCAAAATGTTCGTCTCTCGGAAAAATCCGCAAAATTTATAAATGACATAGCGGGATTTTTCCATACGAAAGAGTTGGAAAGGTTTCGTCTAAAAACGACTCTATTCGGCACTTGTGCCCAAATTTCAGTCCTATGCCTAACTTAAGGCTCAAATTTAAATGCGTCGTCCACGTACATACTGCTGAAATACGGGTATAACAAGTTTACAACATAAAGTAGTCATGTCAAGTCAGGGACTCACACCGCCGAAGTCATCCTCCGTGCGTGGAACTCATTCCTCACTGCCGGCAGTCTAGGTATAAATCGTATGATACGTATAACATGACTCGGCCCATCCTATGGGACTCGAGGTGGAATCGTGTGGAATACATATCTCGGCCCATCCCATGGGACTCGATAAGAATCGTGTGGAATACATGTCTCGGCCCATCCCATGGGACTCGATAAGAATCGTGTGGAATACATGTCTCGGCCCATCTCATGGGACTCGATAGGAATCGTATGGAATACATGTCTCGACCCATCTCATGGGACTCGATAGGAATCGTATGGAATACATGTCTCGGCCCATCTCATGGGACTCGATAGGAATCGTATGGAATACATGTCTCGGCCCATCTCATGGGACTCGATAGGAATCGTATGGAATACATGTCTCCGCCCATCTCATGGGACTCGATAGGAATCGTATGGAATACATGTCTCGGCCCATCTCATGGGACTCGATAGGAATCGTTCACAACAAATCAGCCGGCCCTCCATCGAGAGACGCGGCGGTATAGAAATCTGATGCACTTGCACAACAAGGCTATCACACGAAAACATAGGCAAGTTACACACAACTCAAGGTACTTTCATTTTATGTCAAAGTCCGGGTTTTAACCCCAAAGTACTACATACGTTAAATTCTTTTTAAAGGATCCATTTCTTTTACAAAGGTCACCCGATACCCGTAATATTAACATAGAGTGACTAACATTTATAAGTAAACCAAAACACTTTCCTTATTAAAATCAAGTAACAACATTCTTTTACAAAAGTTCAAGTTTGCCTAATTTCAAATACTCAAGTCTCTTATTTTCGAAAGATTCCATAGATCATAGTCTTAATCACTTAACGTAATCTCTTTTTAAAACAATTGAGTAACATATGTCTTATGTGTGAGTAGCTTATTCTTGTTTATAACCATCTTATTAAAGCAGCCATGATCTAGGAAATGTAATAATTTTGTCTTATCTTAGCTTCTATGCAGATGGAGGTTTCTACTGGTTTTAATATAATTAATTAGTCAATACATTTCCTTTATTAACGCTGCAATGGTTTGTTCGATACTTATTCTCATTTCCGAAATCAGTAAAACATTATTCTTTAAAAGTCAAGTACTCATTACTCACGAATGAGGTTTCACAACTTTTTAACAAAATTCATAGTCCTTAACATTTCATAAAATGTCATTTATAAGTTAAGTCTCTTATCTTTTAAGATCAAGTCTCTTAACTTCTAAAATCAATAAACCATTCTTTTACCTACATAAAGTCGTTATAACTAACTTCCCATAAAGCTATTATAACACCTTATGTTTTAAACCAACCAAAACTCGTTTAGCACACGTACGTCTACCGTACTACATAGTTCACAACAATCATGCTAGAAAAGATAGGAAGAGGTTCACATACCTCGCGACGATTATCGACAAATAGCAAAACGCTCCAAGTACTTCAACCCGTCGGCTACTCCTTAAGCCAAATAGATCACGCCACACGTAGTACTCCACTCCTAAAATGGTCATAGTACTTCTATCAAACCTTTCTTACCATTGAAGACTTATACCAATAAAAAGCCCTATAATTCTACGGAAAATTGGGCAGCACTTCCCCCGTTTTTACTCACTTTTCCATCTTTCTCCAAGGCCCGAATAACCGTAATTATATGCCATATATAAGGCGTAATAATTAAACAACATAAAGAAGGGGATTACACGCCCAAACGGTAACGCGGTTTACTATCACGCCTTCATAATAACAATAAGTAAAAGAAGGGGATTACGCGCCCAACCGGTAACGCGGTTTACTATCACGCCTTCATAACAACAATACAATAATTAAAAATGGGATCACACGCCCAAACGGAACGCGATTGAACAATCTTCCCCTTAACGGAAATGTAAATACAGTCCAAAGTAAATCTGATCCAAAGTAAATCTGATCCTTAAGTTGGGGTCCTTGGCCAACTTTGTCCATTTTACTTATCCACATTACTCATTAGTCATCCAACTTATATTTCCATTCTTAATATAAGTTATAGTTACTTTGTTATTAGCTTCTTAGCAAGTAAGATACGTTTTTACCATTTTGTGGCTTTCTTGCCAATTTCCATTTTAGCAACTTAACAAGATCCAAATCCTTCCAAACTTTACTCCATATATTATATAATCCATAATATACTTATAATATATGTATAATAACCAATTCACAAAGAGGTTTAAGTTTCACTACCTCAAATAGCCCAAGAATATCCAAGTTCTTAAAGTCGCTCCAAGCAAGTCTTAGCTCCAAATCTTTACGTTCCAATCATGACAAGCAACCCATGAAGCTCTAACCAACTTCTCTTCAAGATTCAACTCAAAAGTGAAGAACACTTAGGGTTCCAACAAGACAACTTTCGGCCAAGGCAAACTAAATAGGCTAGGGGTGTGAAATCTTTTCCAACTCTTGGTACACAATCTTCCTAACACCTTAGGGAAGAAAACTTAAGAGTTTAAGAATTGTTGGACAAATTTTGCTCAAGAAAAGGCCCGTGGCGAGAGTCACGTGAAGGGAGAGGGAGGGTTTCTCAAGTCTTGAAATGGTTAAGTGTGGAAGATTTCATCAACTAATAGTGCATATATAGGACAACGAGGGCTAGGATGAAGGCAAGTGTGTGGTTGAGATTGGGGACAAGTGTGTGTGGGCCCATGAGCCACTTGTCCAACTAAAATATCTTGCAAGACAAGGCCACTTGTATTGCCACTTGTCAGTGATTTCGCCAAGAGCCACCTAGGGGGTGACACGTGTCGCCTCCTATTAAATCCAAAATATTTCATCTTCGAAAATATCCATAATGGCCAAAATCTCAAAAACAAAGTGGGCCCCACAAACCAGTAAATTTCTCCGTGGGCCACGTGACCATTTCGAAAATAAAATCTCAAAATTCTAATATAATTCAAGAAGACCAAATACCAAATCACGGGAATCAATTCCCATCAACGAACATTTTTCCTTTACAAACAGGAAACTTTTAGTTGAAAAATCAAATCATTCTTCCTTTCCAATTTTTCTGTCGTATTCTCGTACGTACGTCCTCGCATACATACCCTGGAACTACGGGGTATAACATTCTTCCCCCCTTAGAAACATTCGTCCCAAATGTTCCTTCTAAGTCTCCAAACATACAAGCGCCGATATAGTCTCCACTGCTATACTTACGAAAATCAATTATGCCACTAATGGCCAGAATATAATGGGTGCGCAAAACTCAAATCCAAGCCAACGAGGAGTCATTTCTAATCTCACAACGGCTCCCACTAGCAATTTACTCTAAGGCCATTCCCGGCCTTCACAATCCGACTCATGTCGAACGCATCCACGAACCCGTACGATGGTTACCTAAACCTGGGCCTAGCGCCCTCGTGACCCTACCACCTAGCGGGACCACCTCGAGCCCGCCCACATTCGGACTCACGGGTTGACCCGCGAATGGTCCTCAACCGACCCATAACGCGCCAAACTCTTGTTTCCCCCGATCCGGAACAATCTCACTAATCAAGTCACGAAAACCTAGTGGTCTTCTTAGCTCAACTACCCTCTTAATTCACACCACTCAGGGACTTATCACACAATTATACCCCTCGTATACTATGCTCTCCGACAAAGGTCAATCGTAAACAAAATCTTTTACCCAACTTCCCCTTACTAACCAGGCCTCTAAATCATCATTTAACAAAACGCTATCGGAACATAATACATAGCACATCATCATATCAACAACGCATACCAGTCTCTAGAGGGGTAAGAATATACCTGTATCAACTGCTTCATTTCCCTTCGTCGCTCTAATCATAATCCAGCCCTGCCGGGCGCATAGCTATAGAAGGCGAGGAATCTGCCACTGACCGGTAGGCTGCGTCATTCTACTTGTATCTCTCTTCCTAGGACAGTCTCTCGTCACATGGCCCTGACGGCCGCATGTGAAACAAGCACCAGTAAAAAGACGACACTCCCCGGGATGACGCTTGCCGCATCGTGCACTGAGGGAAACATGAACCCGACTGGCTAGAACCCATGTATACCTGTGAACTAAGCCACGGAGCTCGATCGACTCACGAATACCCGAACGTCACGAAGGCGCGGAGGACCACTGCAGTCTTGGCGAAGGTGCATAACTACTTCTTCTTGGCGGTCCGCCTGCAAGTTACCAAAGGACCTGCTGTTACGGCCTTCTTGCGATCCCGGTCATTCCGTCGACCTCTCCGTGCCTCACATCCTAGTGCATGAGCCTGTATGTGGGCAATGTCCATGCCCGGCTGAAGAGCTACACCCGAACAAGCCTCTGCCAAGTAGTCATCGAGCCCGGTGACGTAGCGGTGCACTCTGTCCTTCATATCTGTCACTAAAGCGGGGACATACCGAGCCAACGAGTCAAACTCCACGTTGTACTCCTAACCGTCGCCGTGCGCCTTAACGTCAAAAATGCGTCGGCCCGAGCCCTCGCGTCATGGAGGCAAGAAATGTGCAAGAAATGCCCGAGAACTTCGTCCCAACCTGCTTTGAGCGCATGCTCTCCTCGGGGCGATTCCGTAGATCAAACGATCATTGCTGTATCGCGCGGCCGATGTGAACCTAGGACCACCGGCTCGGTCTCGGCTCGATCACTCATGATCCATCAGTAACTATCGGATGAACTCCTGCGGATCATCCTCAAGCCTCGACCGTAAAACTCGCGGTGCGACTCGAGAAAGTCCGCGATCTCAAACTATCCGATCTCGGGTGAACTACGGTACTCGGTGCGGAATTGCTGCATCCGGCCTATCCTCGTGCCTTGCCACTATCACGGCCAATAATCGGGCCATCTCGCGTAACCCATCTCCTCTGTTCCTTGGCGTGGGTCGGCGTCGAATGCGTGGCCTTAGTAGAGACCGCGCTAATCCACTCGCGGCTCCTCTGCGCGCCTCACGGGCCCCGATTGCTTTGCGTGGAGGCATAACTGGCACATAAGAATACGTCAGAGGGAGTCCAACTTACAACACAGCTCTAAGGCACGATCTCAGAATGAGAAGAATGGAAACCAATCCTAAATATTCTGTAGCCTCCTGATTATAGATGTGGTGCACAACACACCGATAATCAAGACTCTACTAGATACGGTCTGTAGACACTTTCCGAGGATTAACTGCTCTGATACCACTTTTGTCACGACCCGAATCGGGGCCCGTGACTGGTGCCTTACCCCGGGCACCCTAGTGATACAACATCAGAGAAAATCAGCGGAAATAAAAACATGAACATGAAACAAGAGATATGATAAAAAACAGGTCAACCAAGCGGTTGCCTTCTTGCGTATAAATAGAATGCGAGCGATTACATCCTTTACAACCACACTTGCAGCGGTACTACGGACCTGCAAGAAAGTGACAACAACTATGACGGGGACGGGCCGCCATACCACGAATGTACAAGAACCTACAGACTCGGGTAACATACCACAAGATAAGCTCCGAGAAGCTGGCTTCCCAATACGCTGTTGTGATCCACATGGCGAGGATCCACCGATGTACCTCTACTGCGGCATGAACGCAGCCCGAAGGAGGTCGATCTGACAGTACCAAGTATGTGAAATCGAAATCATAAATGAAATTATGACAGTCTATATAAAACAGGAGACATGTATGATAGCCAAACTACAGTTTACAACATAAAAGTAGTCATGTCAAGTCAGGGACTCACACCCTTGAAGTCATCCCTCATGCCCGTGGAACTCCTTCCTCACTGCCGGCAGTCTAGGTATAAATCGTATGATACGTATAACATGACTCGGCCTATCCCATGGGACTCGAGGTGGAATCGTGTGGAATACATATCCCGGCCCATCCCATGGGACTCGATAAGAATCGTGTGGAATACATGTCTCGGCCCATCCCATGGGACTCGATAAGAATCGTGTGGAATACATATCTCGGCCCATCTTATGGGACTCGATAGGAATCGTATGGAATACATGTCTCGGCCCATCTCATGGGACTCGATAGGAATCGTATGGAATACATGTCTCGGCCCATCTCATGGGACTCGATAGGAATCGTATTGTTACACCCCGTAAATTCAAATATTAGATAAGTTGAAAATTATGTGTCGAACGGATTTTAAGTCTTATTCGGAGTGTGGTACCCCATTTTTTTTTTTAGATGTATGGGGTGTTTAGCAAGCCTAGTATTAAGTTGGATGAGTCTAGTTTCCAACGCAACAAACCGCTCGTCGATAGGACATCGGAGCGGAGGGGTATGGGCGTTAGAAGTTCAGCGGACAGGCGCAGAGGAAGGATTTTTCGTGTCAGGCGTCTCAGCGCCGCGGCGCCGTCCGCCGGGCCGCGGCGCCACTAATCCTGAAAATACGTGGAGGTTTCGGCGCATGGCTGGCTGCGATCATGGCGCCAGGCGGATTTTTCTGCGGGCGATTAGCTTAAAGCAGGATATTTTCGAAAAGAGCCTATGGGAGGGTGACAAGTGTCCCTCCCATCTTGTTGACCACGAAAAGGACCCTATTTTAGGACCAAGTCTTGAAAGACTTGGTCATTTCATCTTAGAACTCCTAAAAACCCTCTCCCTTTCTCTCTAGAGGTTTGAGAAAAAGAAAAATGAAAAGCCTAGCTTAGTGGGTTTTGTGGGAACGGCGGCAAGGAGGCAAAGTGTTGGTAAGCTTGTGGGAAGCACGAAGACGAGGTTGACGGGGTTGGGAGTTGAAGAAAAAGAACTTTGGTGGGCTAACCCAAAAGGTAAGAGATTTCCTCTTCTCTTGGAATTGATTATAATCCTTGTTATAGTTGATATTGACCACGTGAATCATGTATTAGATTGATATGTATAGTAGGTTTTGATAGCCATTTGAAATGGGAAATACAAAGGAAATCGATAGTTATACTTGTCGCATGTTGTCACGACCCGATTCCGGGCCCGTGACTGGTGCCTTACCCCGGGCACCCTAGTGATACAACATCAGAGTAATCAGCGGAACATAAAACAATACAAGACATATTATGAAATATGGAACAATAATCTGAGAAAAACTTGCCTTTCGGCATATATATAAATAACAACTTTTTCCAACATGAACAGTTTTAATCCTTTTTACAAACCACACTTGGCGATTACTACGGACCTAAGAAATGATACGACAACAATGGCGGGACGGGGCCGCCATACCCCGAATGTAAACACCTACAACAACGGGGACTATACCACTGATAAGCCTCGGAGAAACGGAGCTTTCCATGTGACGTGACCCTAAGGCGAGGATCGATGGCGGTGTACCTTTACTGCGGCATGAACGCGGCCCCGAAGTCGATCTGGCCAGTGCAGGAGTATGTGAAACTAAAAATCATAAATGAAATCATAATAGTCTATAAAGCGTGAGACATGTATGATAACCAAACTACGATTCACAATAATAATAGCGATCGTGTCAAGTTAGGGACTCACGCCTCAAGTCATCACTCAAATATAACAATGGGTCTCACGCCCACAACATCAATCCTGCGTGGAATACCTTCCTCACCGGCTGGCGGTTTATGATATAAAAGCACCAAGGAACACACATGAACACCAGTCCCACCTGCCATAATAACACGTCTGGGGTAAGTGCGAAGGCATAGCCGACTACTAACACCAGCAGTACCAACAAGGTCATGAATCGTATCATAAGATGCATCTGGCCGTCACGTGATCATAGCCGACCACTTGCGCGGTATCTAATGTGCGCGTCTAGCCACGAACTTTCCGCACTCCGCATAGGCCAATCAGATCGGCCGCATGAGGTATAACCCGCGTCGAGGTAGCTACTCCCGGCGGCGTCTGGACTCGCCCGTCCGCGTAGCGCGAGGACGCGTGACCACGAGGGCGCGTCTAACTCGGAACTCCGCGATTCGCGCAGGCCCTGGACCGCGTGAGGTAGTCTCGAATCATAGGTCCATCGACCACTGAGTCTACCCGCGTCGGAGGCGGCTTAACCGGAATCATCTCAAGAGATGAGTGATGTATAATACTATCATAACGACTTATCGTTAAACAACATAAGCACAACAAAGGAAAAACCCCTTTACACAAACATCACAAGATACTAACACAAGTAGCATCCTAGCATGTTTACTTATCAAATCAACAAGAAGGTATTACAATGCTATCACAAAACAAAACAATCAAGTTATACACACCAGTTACTTTCTACTATATTCTCACAAGTAATGGGTTTTATCCCCAAAGAACTGCATACATTAATTCTTTAAAAGAAACGTTACTTTCACAAAAGTCACACAATACCGTAGTATATGAAAATTTTGTGATTTTCTTTTGAATTAAATCAAAACACTTCTCTTTGTAAAACTCAGTAACAACATTATTTTCCAAACGTCCAAGTTTGCCTAATTTCAAATGTTCATGTTTCTTATTTAGAAAGGTTTAAGTAGTTCATAGTCTATTCATTTAAGAATATAATTCTCTTTTAAACTATCGAGAAACATAAGTCTTATATGTGAGTAGGATATTCTTGTTTACAACAATCTTATTACAATGACCATGATCTAGGAAATATCATTTTGTCTCATCTTAGCTTCATGCGGATGGAAGTTTCTCTTGGTTTTAATAATACTTAATCACAAACATTTCCTTTTATTAACATTGCGGTGGTTTGTCGATACATTCGATTTCCAAAATCGGTAAAACATTCTTAAGACGTTATACCTAACTTTCCATAAAGCTAGTATAACTCTTAAGTTTTCAAAACAAATCAAGTATTACTTAACTCTCAAAATGATTCAAAACTCTTTTGAAATACTTCAAGTTCTTTATTAACACATAACAAGCGCTTATAGTTCAAATCGGTTACCTTTTAAAAACCACGTGTATTTTCTTACCAACATAAAGCCGTTATAACCAACTTCCCATAAAGCGTTATAACACTTTATGTTTTACACCAATCAAATACATTTAGTACATGCGTCTCCGTACTACATAGTTCACATATCATGCTAGAAGAGATAGGAAGAGGTTCACATACCTCGCGGCGAGTATCGACTAATAGCAAAGCGCTCAGTACTTCCAACCGGCTACTCCTTAAGCCAAGTAGAGCGCCACACGTGGTACTTGACCTATAAGGCCACAAGGCGCTTATTAACATCAAGATCTTATCGTAGAACATTCTACGTAAAATTCGGCGACCTCCCCATGACAGCGTAAATCTCCTCTCTAGCAGGTGGCTACCAAGCCAACCGGGGGTTATACATCTAACCCGAGCGGGTACAATTCTACTCCACGATTACTACACAAGTCTGCAATACAGACCTATGTAATTCTGATTCGATTCGATTCTTGGGCTTAAGTCAAAAGACATTGCGCGATGCTAAGCTTAGTTCTATATATAGTATACTTCAACTATATAATCTAACAACATGTAATTTCCAATTACAATAGAGACAAGATATTTACCTCGATAAGCCCATAATTATCCAAGTATAAAGTCGATCTGGGCAATCGTTTAGCTCGACTCGGCGCTCCAACCCGCTCTAAACCACCTTAGAAGTTCTAACCAACTTCTACACAATACTCACGGACTATGGAGATTTTCCTAGGGTTTCGGTTTTGTGACCGGGAAGTATAATAGTATTTCCAGGGCTTTTCAGATAGGTATAACCTTAGAATACTACAAGGTATCTGGCTAAGGTAATTTGGGCATTATAACAATACTTTGAGAGTATTTCTACACCTGAGGGGGTATTATCTGAAAGCAACTTGGCTGGGGTACCCAGCACACTACTAGGAGGGGGTGTACCCCTCGGCCAGGCCTCTAGGAGAGGAGGCCTCTTGGCGAACTCACACTAAGGGGAGGAGAAGATTTAACACTTAGAAACATTTAGGAAAGGATGAAGAATTCATCAAAGGGAGAGGGTATTTATAGCACAAGCCAAGGCCAACCAATGGCCAAGATTGAGCCAAGTGCTACACAAGTGTAGGGCAAGATATGCCCAAGTGCCCCTAGTCCTACTCCTTAAAACCCTCACAAATAGCTACCAAAATATCTACCACTTGACCTCACGATTCGTCCCGTATGCGCCCGCTTGCCCGCTGATGAGAGGGTGCCAAGTGCGCCTCTCGTTGGTCCAAAATGTTCCGTCTCTCGGAAAAATCCGCAAAATAAGAAAAGACATAGCCGAATTTTCCCTTGCAAAGTTATGTAAAGCGTTTAGTCGAAACGACTCTAGCAAGGTGTTGTGCACAAATGCCATTCGGCGAGCCACTAGGCGGGGTGACACGTGTCACCCTCCTATTGGCCCAAAATAAAACATCTTAGAAAATATCCACAATGGCCAAAATCTAAAACAAAGTGGGCCCCAAAAACCGTAAATTTCTCCGTGGGCCCACGTGACCATTTCCGAAAATAAAATTCCATAATTCTCTAATATTCCAGAAGTCAGAATACCAAATCTGGGAATCAATTCCCATTAACGAACCTTTTTCCTTCACAAAACGGAAACTTTTCCGTGGAAAAATCGCCTCTTTCTTCGCTCCAATCTTTCATGCGTATTCTCGCATGCGTGCGTCCTCGCATACATACCACGGAACTACGGGTATAACATTCTTCCTTAGAAACATTCGTCGAATGTTCCTTCTAAGTCTCAAAGCGAGCAGCGTGCGATGATAGTCTTCACTACTATACTTACGAAACAATCTGCCGCGGTACGGCGCGAAATACCACGCAAAATACCTACATCCAAGTCCACGAGAAACACCTCTAACATCACCACAAATAATACTACTTTTGTCACTTTGTCGCGAGCCTTGCTCCAACGACCCAACAAATGGTGCCGGCTGCGTGCGATCACGAAGGCGTCGTGCACTCAGTGCTTACCATATTTACGATCGCTTTAGCTTCCAAAACTCGGGGTTACTATCTCTTTACGTGGGCATCATTAACTGGGAACATTCTGGATGGATCTTCGATACTTTCCCGAACATAACAATACGAAAGACCGGACGTCCTGCCTCCTAAGTCGGACGGCAAAAGCTAACATATAGGCAACCTGGCCTATTCTTCACATGAACTCTTAAAGGCCCAAAGTAACCCGGGCTAAGTTCCTTCTGTTTCCAAAACTCGTCACACCCTGTCCGGGGTGGTACTTTCAAGAAGACCGACCGTCGACACGAAGTCTAAGCGTCGTCGCCGATTATCCGCCACGATTCCTCCGAGCTGCGAACTTCTTCTAGGCGAGCTTTACCACATCCACGATCTGCTGGAACAAGCTGAACCAGTATGCGAACGCGCCAACATCGAACCAATCGACGGCCGGCAACTTACACTTCGCCCTTACAAGGCTTCATAAAGCGACATCCGAACACGAAAAGGTAGCTAGAAGCACTTCTCTCTGAGAGACAACAATCCCCACGACTACCCACGAAATCCACCGCTGGCGAGGCGAATGCGGTCTGAGACTCACCTGAGTTCTTAACCCTGCCTGGTAAAACTTCCAGAAACAAAAACAGCCGTACCCTGGGCTCCACTGTTTGTCATAAGGTGAAGGTAGGCACCCCGTGCAGCCTTACAACCTTTTAGATAACTCAACACAGCGGTAAATCGCGGTCGGCCGAAGAACACGATGGGCTGCCCCATCGGCCCGACCACCGGTCGAGCGTCCACGAACTCGTCGTTGGTTAACTAAACTTGGGCCTAGCACCCTCGTGACCCTACCACAAGGCGGGACCACCACAACGCACCCACGCCCATACATGCGCGGGTTGACGCAGCGTGGCCTCAACCCGACCCGCAGCGCGCAATACTAGCTCCGATCGAACAATCTCACTAATCACGTTACGAAAACCTAGCGGTCTTCTTAGCTCAACTACCCTCTTCATTCCACACTACTTGGGACCTATCCCAAACACGACTCCGCGTGCACTATGCACTCATAAAGTCAAACATAAACATACGTCTCTGCAGAGATGGCCTTACCTCTAAGGTCTTTGCGTATAAAGCTCTAAGGCTCACACTTTCTCTATCCTCCAAAATCTTACTCGGTTAACCCACCATGATTTCTAATCACAACTAACACTTGCTATCGAACATAGCACTTAAGGTATATTCACCTTGAAAGTTACCGAAGGACGCTTCTGCTCCGCCCTCTGCTGTCCTTGGTTAACCCGTCGATCTCTACGTTTCTCGGCCTGCTGCGCATAAGCCCGTACACAGGCCATGCTCAAGCCCAACTGAAGAATTACTCTTGCACAACCCTTTCTTAGGTAGTCATCAAGACTCGTGGTACATCGGTATAATCTCGTAGCCAAATCCATTGCTAATGTGGTCGCCTTTTTGCAATCTATATTCATCGTTCGATCATTGGGCGAAGGTTCAAATATCATGGGACGCAGAGGAATTGCCGTCACCGTGCTAAACTCTCTTTGGGCTAGTGGCGTCGCGAAATCCCGAATGAAGCACTACCTAGGTAATGATTGTGCACGTGCCCTCGCAACTTTACGAACTCAACTCGCGGCTCCTCGGTGCCACGCCTCACGGGCGGGTTGCCTACGCGGAGGCATAACGATAAGGGAATGATTTTCGTCAGAGGGTCCAACTTACAACACAGCTCTAAGGCACGATCTCAGAGTGAGAAGAATAGAAACCAATCCTAAATATCCTATAGCCTCCTGATTATTGGTGTGGTGCAACACGCGATAATCAAACTCTGCTGGATCTGATGCGTAGACACTTTCCGAGGATTAATCGCTCACGATACCACTTTTGTCACGACCGATTAGGGCGTGGTAGTGCCTACCGGGCACCTAGTGATACAACATCGAGTGTCAGTGGAACATAAAACAATACAAGACATATTATGAAATATGGAACAATAATGAGAAAAACTTGCCTTTCGGCATATATATAAATAACAACTTTTTCCAACATGAGCAGTTTTAATCCTTTTTACAAACCACACTTACAAGATTACTACTGCACCTCTAAGAAATGATACGACAACAATGGCGGGACGGGGCCCGCCATACCACGAATGTAAACACCTACAACAGGGGACTATACGTGATAAGCCTCCGAGAAACGGAGCTTTCCCACGCCGATCGTGACCCTAGGCGAGGATCAATGGCGGTGTACCTTTACTGCGGCATGAACGCGGCCCCGAAGGAGGTCGATCTGGCAGTGCAGAGTATGTGAAACTAAAAATCGTAAATGAAATCATAATAGTCTATAAAGCGGGAGACATGTATGATACCAAACTACGATTCACAATAATAGCGATCATGTCAAGTCGGGGACTCGCGCCTCAAGTCATCACTCAAATATAACAATGGGTCTCACGCCCACAACATCAATCTGCGTGGAATACCTTCGCCACGCTGGCGATTTATGATATAAAGCACCAAGGAACACACATGAACACGGGTCCACGTGCCATAATACTGCGTGCGGGGTAAATGCGAAGGCATAGCCGACTACTAACACCAGTACCAACAAGGTCATGAATCGTATCATAAGATCTGTCTGAACCGTCACATGATCATAGCCGACCACTTGCCCGCGATATCTAATGTGCGCGTCTAGCCACAGAACTTTCCGCGACTCGCGTAGGCCAATCGGTCGGCCCGCATGAGGTATAACCCGCGTCGGTAGCTACTCCGGCGGCGTCTGGACTCGCCGTCCGCGTAGCCACAAGGACGCGTGACCACAAGGCGCGTCTAACACGGAACTCCGCGATTCCGCATAGGCCCTGGACCCGCGTAGGTAGTCTCGAATCATAGGTCCATCGACCCGCTGAGTCTACCCGCGTCGGAGGCGACTTAACCGGAATCATCTCAAGAGATGAGTGATGTATAATACTATCATAACAGCTTATCGTTAAACAACATAAGCACAACAAAGGAAAAACCCCTTTACACAAACATCACAAGATACTAACACACGTAGCATCCTAGCATGTTTACTTATCAAATCAACAAGAAGGTATTACAAGGCTATCACAAACCAACACAATCAAGTTATACACACCAGGTACTTTCTACTATATGCTAACAAGTTCGGGGTTTTATCCCCAAAGTACTTCATACATTAATTCTTTAAAAGATACGTTACTTTCACAAAAGTCACACAATAACATTAGTATATGAAAATATAGTGATTATCTTTTGAAGTAAATCAAAACACTTCTCTTTGTAAAACTCAAGTAACAACATTATTTTCCAAACGTCCAAGTTTGCCTAATTTCAAATGTTCATGTTTCTTATTTAGAAAGGTTTCGTAGTTCATAGTCCTATTCATTTAAGAATATAATTCTCTTTTAAACTATCTGAGAAACATAAGTCTTATATGTGAGTAGGATATTCTTGTTTACAACAATCTTATTACAATGACCATGATCTAGGAAATATCATTTTGTCTCATCTTAGCTTACATGCGGATGGAAGTTTCTCTTGGTTTTAATAATACTTAATCACAAACATTTCCTTTTATTAACGCTGCGGTGGTTTGTCGATACACATTCTGATTTCCAAAATCGATAAAACATTCTTAAGGCGTTATACCTAACTTTCCATAAAGCTAGTATAACTCTTAAGTTTTCCAAAACAAATCAAGTATTACTTCTTCTCAAAATGATTCAAAACTCTTTTGAAATACTTCAAGTTCTTTATTAACACATAACAAGCGGTTATAGTTCAAATCGCTACCTTTTAAAAACCACATGTATTTTCTTACCAACATAAAGCCGTTATAACCAACTTCCCATAAAGCGTTATAACACTTTATGTTTTACACCAATCAAATACATTTAGTACGTATGCGTCACCGTACTACATAGTTCACACATATCATGCTAGAAGAGATAGGAAGAGGTTCACATACCTCGCGACGAGTATCGACTAATAGCAAAACGCTCAAGTACTTCCAACCGGCTACTCCTTAAGCCAAGTAGAAGGCGCCACACGTAGTACTTCAAGCTCTAGGGCCACGAGGCGCTTCTTAACATCAAGATCTTATCGTAGAACATTCTACGTAAAATTCGGCAGACCTCCCGCATGGCGTAAATCTCCTCTCTAACAGGGCCGCTACCAAGCCAACCAGGGGGTTATACATCTAACCCGACGGGTACAATTCTACTCCACAAGATTACTACACAAGTCTCTGCAATACTGCACCTATGTAATTCTGATTCGATTCGATTCTTCGGGCTTAAGTCAAAAGTCATTGCCGCGATCTAAGCTTAGTTCTAGATAGAGTATACTTCAACTATATAATCTAACAACATGTAAATTCCAATTACAATAGAGGGACAAGATATTTACCTCGATAAGCCCCTAATTATCCAAGTATAAAGTCGATCCTGGGCAATCGTTTAGCTCAACTCCGAAGCGCTCCAACCCGCTCTAAACCACCCTTAGAAGTTCTAACCAACTTCTACACAATACTCCCAATTTATGGAGATTTTCCTAGGGTTTCGGTTTTGTGGTGACGGAAGTATAATAGTATTTCCGGGCTTTTCAGATAGGTATAACCTTAGAATACTACAAGGTATACGGCTAAGGTAATTTGGGCATTATAACAATACTTTGAGAGTATTTCTACACCAAAGGGGGTATTATACTGAAAGCAACTTGGCTGGGGTACCCCAGGCACTACTAGGAGGGGTGTACCCCTCGGCCAAGGCCTCTGGAGAGGGAGGCCTCTTGGCCGAACTCAACACTAAGGGGAGGGAGAAGATTTAACACTTAGAAACATTTAGGAAAGGATGAAGAATTCATCAAAGGGAGAGGGGTATTTATAGCACAAGCCAAGGCCAACCAATGGCCAAGATTGAGCCAAGTGCTACACAAGTGTAGGGCCAAGATATGCCCAAGTGCCCCCTAGTCCCTACTCCCAAAACCTCACAAATATCTACCAAAATATCTACCACTGACCTCACGATTAGTCCCACGTATGCGCCACCTTGCCCACCAATGAGAGGGTGCCAAGTGCGCCTCTCGTTGGTCCAAAATGTTCCGTCTCTCGGAAAAATCCGCAAAAATAAGAAAAGACATAGCGAATTTTCCTTCGCAAGTTATGTAAAGCGTTTAGTCGAAACGACTCTAAGCTGGTGTTGTACACAAATGCCATTCGGCCAAGCCACCTAGGCGGGGGTGACACGTGTCACCCTCCTATTGGCCCAAAATAAAACATCTTCCGAAAATATCCACAATGGCCAAAATCTCGAAAACAAAGTGGGCCCCACAAAAACCGTAAATTTCTCCCGTGGCCCCACGTGACCATTTCCGAAAATAAAATTCCATAATTCTCTAATATTCCAGGAAGTCCGAATACCAAATCTGGGAATCCAATTCCCATTAACGAACCTTTTTCCTTCACAAAAACCGGAAACTTTTCCGTGGAAAAATCGCCTCTTTCTTCCTTTCCAATCTTTCTGTCGTATTCTCGTACGTACGTCCTCGCATACATACCCTGGAACTACGGGGTATAACACATGTTATGTAAGTATACGCTTAAAATTGGGAAAATTGGTTGTGACTATAACATGCATAAAAACATTACGGATGGATTTATGGTGGTTATACCATATAATCGGAAAGGACCATTCGTATTGGACTACCTTATTTGAATTGTGGTGAGCCAATTGGGGCTGTTTGGTTACTGAATTCGGCCTCGAAAGAGGTGGCAAAGTATGTAGAAACAAAGGAGGTGCTGTCCGATTTTCCGTAGAAAATAGCGACTTAACACTTATAATATTCTACGTTTAAGTGAGGCATTAATAGACGTATTGTGAATATTATAGGTTGACATACTACGGGCGGGACTTTGTACTTGGCAAGTGGTTTGACCCGGCGAGGTATGTAGAACTTTTCCTATCTTTGAGCATGACTAGTTTCACGTATATAGTACTGTAGACATACAAGACTTTGACATTCTTTACTAGCTTTATGAAATGCCAAGTCGGGTGAGTTAGGAGATTAACTCACTTCTTGAAAATACTAAGGATGTCTTAAAGTTTTATTAAGGATAAGGGACTTGAAGAGTTTTAAAGTATGTGATACTTGTTTCGTTTTAAACGTATAAGTCCCTTGGATAGGAAATTGTACTTAACTAAGGTTTAAAGTGAATATGACGACTTTATGGGGAGTTGGTTATATTGACTTTATGGAAAGATAAATGGCTTGATTAAATGGAAGGCAATTCGATTTTAAGGTATCAATTGCCTAAGGTTTTATAAGAAAATGAGTCACTTGATTTAGAAACCTAACTTTATTTCTAAGGGTGTTGTGACTTACCTTGAAATGTAATTCGGACTTGATACTAGGATTAATAGTATCTTGGAAGTTTTCTACTAAAAAGAGTCATTGTTTTAAAGAGTAGAAGTACGTAGTACTTGGGTTAAATTCCTGGATGGTTCTTTTTATAAAAGACATGTTAGTGCCTTAGGTAAACTAAAATGAGAGTGTTTATAAACAAGGATAGTAAGAAGTTAGGGGATTTCTTAACTTGCTTACATATTGTATGATAAGCCGGTAGTGCTTATGTTATGTGTGATAGCCGGATTTGGGCTAGTGATATATTGTTCGTTGCGGGGTCATTCCCCGGGATTGTGGCATTGTATATTTCCGTGGATTTGCTACCCACGATGCGAGGAATACCTCATGCGAGTCCGTAAGGGCTTATGCGGGTGAAATAGTCCCATGCGGGCGGGTCCAGCCTATGCGAGGAATACCTCATGCGAGTCCGTAGGGCTTATGCGGGTGAAATAGTCCCATGCGAGGAATACCTCACGCGGGTCCACTGGGCCTATGCGGGTGAAATAGTCCCATGAGTAGGATTTCAATCCTATTTTTCGTTGTAAGTATGCACCTATTTTACTCTCATTGTTAGTAAGGCACAGTGTACTGTAATTTGATTATCATACATGTCTCCGGCTTTGATTTAGACTTGTGATGTAATTACAGTATTCTTTTCCAGTTTTACATACTTGGTACATATTGTGTACTGACCCCCTTCCCCGGGGGCTGCGTTCATGCCGCAGGAAAGGGTAAGCAGGTGGCGGATCCACATTCTTAGGATCACTTATCTGACGACAGAAGCTCCAATTATCCGGAGGCTAGTCTCTTTTGGGTACAGTCTTTTCCCTGGTGTTGTAGATTTATGTACATTCAGGGGTATGGCGGGGCCCTGTCCCGCCACAGTTGTTATTCTAAGTGCAGTATTCACATATGTGGTTGAAATTGTAGAACTGATGTTGTACAGTTGTACTTTTGATTTTGTTATCTATATTGGAAGGCGGCCTTATCGGCTAGCCGGGGATGTTTTATTGTTACACATGTGTTCATGTTGTGTATGTTCCGCTGCTATTCTCTGATATATACCTGAACGGGGTGCCCAGGTAGGGCACCAGTCGCGGCCCGGGGTCGGGTCGTGACACGTATGGAATACATGTCTCGGCCCATCTCATGGGACTCGATAGGAATCGTTCACAACAAATCAGCCGGCCCTCCATCGAGAGACGCGACGGTATAGAAATACAGTACTTGCACAACAAGGCTATCACACGCAAACATAGGCAAGTTACACACAACTCAAAGTACTTTCATTTTATGTCAAGGTCCGGGTTTTAACCCCAAAGTACTACATACGTTAAATTCTTTTTAAAGGATCCATTTCTTTTACAAAGGTCACCCGATACCCGTAGTATTAACATAGAGACTAACATTTATAAGTAAACCAAAACACTTTCCTTATTAAAATCAAGTAACAACATTCTTTTACAAAAGTTCAAGTTTGCCTAATTTCAAATACTCAAGTCTCTTATTTTCGAAAGATTCCATAGATCATAGTCTTAATCACTTAACGTAATCTCTTTTTAAAACAATTGAGTAACATATGCCTTATGTGTGAGTAGCTTATTCTTGTTTATAACCATCTTATTAAAGCAGCCATGATCTAGGAAATGTAATAATTTTGTCTTATCTTAGCTTCTATGCAGATAGAGGTTTCTACTGGTTTTAATATAATTAATTAGTCAATACATTTCCTTTATTAACGCTGCAATGGTTTGTTCGATACTTATTCTCATTTCCGAAATCAGTAGAACATTATTCTTTAAAAGCCAAGTACTCATTACTCACGAATGAAGTTTCACAACTTTTTAACAAAATTCATAGTCCTTAACATTTCATAAAACGTCATTTATAAGTTAAGTCTCTTATCTTTTAAGATCAAGTCTCTTAACTTCTAAAATCTGTTATACCCCGTATTTCCAGAGTATGTACGTAAGGACGTACGTAGAAAATTTGAAACTTGAGAAAGTGGCTTGGCCGAATTTTATTTGTGCACAACACCCGGTTAGAGTCGTTTTTCGACGAAACGTTTTCACAGCTTTCGTAGGGGAATTTCCGGCTATGACATTTCTAATTTTTGCGGATTTTTCCGAGAGACGAAACATTTTGGACCAACAAGAGGGCGACACTTGTCACCCTCTAATTGGTGGGAGTGGGCGGTAGTGTAGTGGACGAATTGGCCTTGTTGGTCAAGGGGAGTTGGTAGGATATTTTGTGTGTTAGTTGGTCAAGGACACTTGGGTGAATCTTGGCCTTACACTTGTGTAGCACTTGGCTCAATCTTGGCCATTGGTTGGCCTTCACTTGGCCTATAAATACCCATCCCTTTGAAGACTTATTCATCCATTCCTAAATAATCCTAAGTGTAAAATCCCTCCCTCTCCCCTCTTGTTGACTCTCGTCCAAGAGCCCCTCTCCCTTTGAAAGGCCCATGGCGAGAGCCCTCTACCCCCCCCTCCTAGTAGTGTGGCCGTGGGGTACCCCCCCCCTAGCCTAGTTGCTTTCGTATAATACCCCCCTCTCTTGGTAGAAATACTCTCAAAAGTATTGTTATAATGCCCAAATTACCTTAGCCGTATACCTTGTTGTATTCTAAGGTTATACCTATACGAAAAGCCCATAAATACTATTATACTTCCCGTCTGTCACAAAACCGAAACCCTAGGAAAATCTCCATAGTCCGTTGGAGTATTGTGTAGAAGTTGGTTAGAACTTCTAAGGGTGGTTTAGAGCGGGTTGGGCGCCGGAGTTGGAGCTAAACGATTGCCGTGATCGACTTTATACTTGGATAATTATGGGCTTATCGAGGTAAATATCTTGTCCCTCTATTGTATTTGGAAATTTCATATTGTTAGAATATATAGTTGAAGTATACTATATATAGTACTGAACGTAGTTATCGGCAATGTCTTTTGACTTAAGCCTGAATAATACTTACGGCAATGTCTTGCGACTTAAGCCTGAATTTAAGAAGAATCTTGAATGTAATTACATAGGGTTGTATTCTGAGAGACTTGTGTAGTAGTGTAGTGGAGTAGAATTGTACCGTTAGGGTTAGGCGATAACCCCCGGTTGGCTTGGTAGCGGCCTCGATAGAGAGGAGATTTCTGTTGTTGCGGGGAGGTCGCCGAATTTTCTGTAGAATGTACTACGAGGGGATCTAAATGTTAATAAGCGCCTTGTGGCCTTATAGGTTGAAGTACTACGTGTGGCGCGATCTACTTGGCTTAAGGAGTAGCCGACGTTTGGAAGTACTTGGAGCGTTTTGCTATTAGTCGATACTGTCGCGAGGTATGTGAACCTCTTCCTATATCTTCTAGCATGATATGTGTGAACTATGTAGTACGGTGACGTCATGTGCTAAATGTATTTGATTGGTATAAAACATAAAGTGTTATAACGGCTTTATGGGAAGTTGGTTATAACAACTTTATGTTGGTAAGAAAATACATGTGGTTTTAAAGGTAGCGATTAGAACTATAAGCGGCTTGTTATGTGTTAATAAAGAACGTGAAGTATTTCAAAAGATTTTGAATCATTTTGAAAGAAGAAGTAATATTTGGTTTTGAAAACTTAAGAGTTATACTAGCTTTATGGGAAGTTAGGTATAACGGCTTAGAATGTTTCTTGATTTGAAATCGAATGTGTATCGACAAACCATCTGCAGCGTTAATAAAAGGAAATGTTTTGAATAATTAAGTATTATTAAAACCAGAGAAACTTCCATCTGCATAGAAGCTAAGATGAGACAAAATGATATTTCCTAGATCATGCATGCAGAATAAGATTGTTATAAACAAGAATATCCTACTCACATATAAGACTTATGTTTCTCAGATTGTTTAAAAGAGAATTATATTCTTAAATGAATAAGACTATGAACTACGGAACCTTTCTAAAATAAGAAACGTGAACATTTGAAATTAGGCAAACTTGAACGCTTGGAAAATAATGTGTTACTTGATTTTACAAAGGTAAGTATTTTGATTTACTTAAAAAGGACGATCTCTATTTTTATACTACGTATTGTGTGACTTATGTGAAAGCAACGGATCTTTTAAAGGATTTAATGTGAAGTACTTTAGGGATAGATACGAACTTGTTAGCATAAAGTACCTTGTGTGAATAACTTGATTGTGTTGGTTTGAGATAGCCTTGTAAATACTTTCTTGTTGATGTGATAAGTAAACATGTTAGGATGCTACGTGTGTTAGTATCTTGTATGATCGTGATGCAAGGGGGTCATTCTTGTTGGGCTTACGTTGTTAAACGTTAAGCCATTGTACTATTATTGTATCACATACCCCTTTGACTTATTATACCGAGGGCTTGCCACCCTGATGCGGTCTATACGGACTATGCGGTCCTTGTGACTATGCGGAGTGCGGTAGCTCCAGGATTGATCATTCCGGGTGTTTAGCCTGATGCGGGGGATTCCCTATGCGGTCTGTTGAGACTATGCGGTCTTTTGAGACTATGCGGGTTGCGGGAGCCTAGGCGGATACCGGGGGTTAAATGCGCCTCGATGCGGGGTATACCTCGGCGATGCAGGACCATGATTCGAGGAATACCTCATGCGGGTCGTGTGGGACCTATGCGAGCTGCGAGTTCGAGGATAGACGTGCACATTGATATTGCGGGCGAGTGGCGGCCGATCATGTGGTGCGGTGCAGAAAGACCTCGGGATACGATTTGTGGTATTTTTGGTGCGTGGGTCTTAGTAGTCGGCTATGCCTTCGCACTTGCCCGTGCGGTTTTATTGTGATAACTTTGAGGCGTGAGTCCACGACTTGACATATCGCTTATTTATTGTGAATCGTAGTTTGGTTATCATACATGTCTCTGCTTTATATAGACTACTATGATTTCATTTCTGATTTATTTTCGATTTCACATACTTGGTACTGTTATCGACCTCGCCCGGGCTGCGTTCATGCCGCAGTAAAGGTACACGATCGTTGATCCTCGCTCTTAGGGTCACGATTCGTGATTTGGGAAAGCTCCGCTTCTCGGAGGCTTATCTTCGTATAGTCCCTGTCGTTGTAGGTATTTACATTCGTGGTATGGCGGGCCTGTCCGCCCATTGTTGTCGTATCTTTTCTTAGAAGTGCAGCAATCTTGTTGTGGGCGGGGTTTGTAAAAAGGATTAAACCGCTCATGTTGAAAGTTGTTATTTATATATATCTTAGAAAGCAAGTTTTCCTCATTTTTGTTTTATACTTCTATTATCTCATTTATTTGTGTTTGTTCCGTGATTACTCGATGTATGTCTACTTGGGTGCGGGGTAAGGCACGATCCACGAACCGGTTGGGTCGTGACAAAAGTGGTATCGAGCGATTAATCCTCGGAAAGTGTCTGACGTATCGATGAAGTCTTGATTATCGGTGTGTTGTGCACGCAATAATCGTGAGGCTATAGGATATTTAGGATTGGTTTCTATTCTTCTCACTCGAGATCGTGCCTTAGAGCGTGTTGTAAGTTGGACCTCTAACGTATTTCTTTCCACTGCTATGCCTCGCGTAGCGGCCGGGCCCAGAGGACAAGGCGGTGAGAGAGGCTGCGAGTAGAGTTCGAGAGGGTTACGTGAGCGAGGCCCAATTATCACCTTGGGTGGTGCTTATTCGGGAGTTCTGCGACGTCACTAGCCCAGTAGAGTTTAGCACGGCGGCAGATTCTCTGCGGCCATGATATTTGAACGCCCGGTTCGCGGCCAGAGCAGAATATAGATTTCAAGGGCGACCACCGCTACTAGCTATAGATTTGGCTACCGGAGTATACCGATGTCCGCGAGTCTTGAGGACTATCTAAAGAGGTTGTGCAAGAGTAATTCTTGATTGGGCTTGAGCATGGCACGTATGCGGGCTTATCGCGTGGCCGAAGCGTAGAGATCGACGGGTTAACGAAGGGCGGCAGAGGAGGGCGAGCGTGAAGGTCCTTTGGTAACTTTCGGCGAGTCGCCTCACGGCCAATTTGATATGCACCTCCGCGGTCTGAGTGGTCTTCCACGGATATCGGGATGTTCGGAGTATCACGAGGAGTTGGTCGAACTCGGGGCTTCCGATTAGCGGTGTGAGCGTCATCCGGAATGCCGTCTTTTAGTTAGTACTTGTTGTACCTACGACCGTCAGGGTCTGATGTCGATAGAGTGTCCTTGTAGGAGGACTTAGCCTTCAGGATCGGTGGGTAGTTCGTCATCTTCCCTAGCTATGCGCCCTACGGGGCAGGTTTGATTAGAACGACTAAGGGGAGGGAAGCAGTAGATATAGATATATCTTTAACCCTCTAGAGATCAGTATGTGTGATAAGGTGAGTATACCTTAAGTGCTATGTTCTAATAGCGGTGTGTTAGTTGTGTTTAGAAATCATGGTGGGTTAACCGAGTAAGATTTTCTGGGATAGATCAGGTGTGAGCCTTAGAATGTTTTACGTAAAGACCTTAGAGGTAAGGCCATCTCGAGTAAAGGTGTAGTGTTATGTTTGATCCTTATAGGAGTGCATAGTGCACATGAGCTATGTTGTGGGATAAGTCCCTGAGTAGTGTGGAATGAAAGGGGGTAGTTGAGCTAAGAAGACCGCTAGGTTTTCGTAACGTGATTAGTGAGAGTTTTCCTTCGGGGAGCTAGTATTGTGCGCATTGCCGGGGTCGGGTTGAGGCCACGTTGCGGGTCAACCCGCGGTAGGTTTGGTGGTGGGGTCAGGGTGTGGTGGTCCCGCCTTGTGTTAGGCCCAGGTTTAGTTAGCCAGCGTACGAATTCATGGATGCATTCGACCAGTAGTCGGGCCGAGGAGGTCAGCCGTCTTGTTTTCTAGCAAAGACCGTTTACTCGGCAGTGTTGTTTTATCAGAAAGGTTGTAAGGCTGCACGGGGTGCCTACCTTCACCTTATGGCAGACAGTGGAGCCCAGGGTAGGGCTGTTGTTGTTTTTGGAAGTTTTGCCAAGCATGTGTTAAGAACTCAAGTGAGTCTCGAATCACATTCGCCCTCGGGCCAGTGTTTGGATTTCAGGGATAGTTGCGAGAATTGTTGTCTTCTGTTGAAGGAGTGTTTGAGCTACCATTTCAGTGTTCGGATGTCGCCTTATGAAGCCTTGTTGGGGCGGATGTGTGAGATGCCGGTCGATTGGTTCGATGTTGGCAAGGTTCGCATAGTTGGTTGAGCTTGTTCGGCAGATCGTGGATAGTGTGAAGCTTGTCTAGAAGAAGTTACGAAGCTCGGAGAAATCGTGCGGATAATCGGCGACACGCTTAGAGATCGAGTTGGTCGGTCTTCTTGAAAGTACCACCGGTTAGGTGTGACGAGCTTTGGAAAAAGCAGAGAAACTTAGCCCGAGTTGTTTTGGGCCTTTTTAAGTTCATGTGAAGAATAGGCCAGGTTGCCTATATGTTAGCATTTGCCGTCCGACTTGGGAGGCAGTGCGTCCAGTCGTTCGTGTTATGTTCGAGATGGAAAGCAGATCCATCGAGTATTCCCGGTAATGATAACCAAGTTGAAAATGATAACCCCGAGTTTTGGAGACTGAAGCAGTATCAGAAATGTGGTAAGAGTTCGAGTGTACGACAGCCTCAGGGATCGCATGTAGTCCGGTACCATGTGTTGGGTCGCCGGAGTGACACTAGAACCTCGCGGCAAAGTGACAAAAGTGGTATCGGGAAGAAGCAAGCATGTATGGCGAGCATAGATGTGACCATCTCTTTTGTTTGGAAAAAGTGTGGAGGAAGTATATTTTAGACCCCGGAGAGAGGTGTTTGTGATGATGTTAGAGGTGATTCCTCGTGGACTTGGATGTAAGCGTTTTGCGCAGTTGTTGCTGTGGCCATTGTGGCAGGATTGTTTCGTAAGTATGGTAGTGAAGACTATACTGGCGCACGTTTGTTTTGAGACTTAGAAGGAACATTCGGGACGAATGTTTCTAAGGAGGGGAGAATGTTATACCCCGTATTTCCAGAGTATGTACGTAAGGACGTACGTAGAAAATTTGAAACTTGAGAATGTGGCTTGGCCGAATTTTATTTGTGCACAACACCCGGTTAGAGTCATTTTTAAATGAAACGTTTTCCGACTTTCGTAGGGAATTTCCGCCATGACATTTCTAATTTTTGCGGATTTTTCCGAGAGGCGAAACATTTTGGACCAACAAGAGGCGACACTTGTCACCCTCAATTGGTGGGAGTGGGCGGTAGTGTAGTGGGCCGAATTGGCCTTGTTGGTCAAGGGAGTTGGTAGGATATTTTGTGTGTTAGTTGGTCGAGGACACTTGGGTGAATCTTGGCCTTACAACTGTGTAGCACTTGGCTCAATCTTGGCCATTGGTTGGCCTTCACTTGGCCTATAAATACCCATCCCTTTGAAGACTTATTCATCCATTCCTAAATAATCCTAAGTGTAAAATCCCTCCCTCTCCCCTCTTGTTGACTCTCGTCCAAGAGCCCCTCTCCCCTTTGAAAGGCCCTGGCGAGAGCCTCTACCCCTCCGAGTAGTGTGGCCGTGGGGTACCCCCCCCCCTAGCCTAGTTGCTTTCGTATAATACCCCCCTCTCTTGGTAGAAATACTCTCAAAAGTATTGTTATAATGCCCAAATTACCTTAGCCGTATACCTTGTTGTATTCTAAGGTTATACCTATCTGAAAAGCCCGTAAATACTATTATACTTCCGTCTGTCACAAACCGAAACCCTAGGAAAATCTCCATAGTCCGTTGGAGTATTGTGTAGAAGTTGGTTAGAACTTCTAAGGGTGGTTTAGATGAGTTGGAGCGCTCGGAGTTGGAGCTAAACGATTGCCGGGATCGACTTTATACTTGGATAATTATGGGCTTATCGAGGTAAATATCTTGTCCTCTATTGTATTTGGAAATTTCATATTGTTAGAATATATAGTTGAAGTATACTATATATAGTCTTGAGCGTAGTTATCGCAATGTCTTTTGACTTAAGCTGAATAATACTTACGGCAATGTCTTGCGACTTAAGCTGAATTTAAAGAAGAATCTTGAATCGTAATTACATAGGGATGTATTACAGTAGACTTGTGTAGTAGTACCGTGGAGTAGAATTGTACCCGTTAGGGTTAGACGTATAACCCTCCCTGGTTGGCTTGGTAGCCGGCCTCGATAGAGGAGGAGATTTTCGCTGTTGCGGGGAGAGTCTTTGCCAATTTTACGTAGAATGTACTACGAGGATCTAAATGTTAATAAGCGCCTTGTGGCCTTATAGGTTGAAGTACTACGTGTGGCGCGATCTACTTGGCTTAAGGAGTAGCCGACGTTTGGAAGTACTTGGAGCGTTTTGCTATTAGTCGATACTCGTCGCGAGGTATGTGAACCTCTTCCTATATCTTCTAGCATGATATGTGTGAACTATGTAGTACGGTAGACGTACATGTGCTAAATGTATTTGATTGGTATAAAACATAAAGTGTTATAACGGCTTTATGGGAAGTTGGTTATAACAACTTTATGTTGGTAAGAAAATACATGTGGTTTTTAAAAGGTAACTGATTAGAACTATAACTGGCTTGTTATGTGTTAATAAAGAACGTGAAGTATTTCAAAAGATTTTTGAATCATTTTGAAAGAAGAAGTAATATTTGGTTTTGAAAACTTAAGAGTTATACTAGCTTTATGGGAAGTTAGGTATAACGGCTTAAGAATGTTTTACTGATTTCGGAAATCAGAATGTGTATCGACAAACCACTGCAGCGTTAATAAAAAGGAAATGTTTTGAATAATTAAGTATTATTAAAACCAGTAGAAACTTCCATCTGCATAGAAGCTAAGATGAGACAAAATGATATTTCCTAGATCATGGCTGCGGTAATAAGATTGTTATAAACAAGAATATCCTACTCACATATAAGACTTATGTTTCTCAGATTGTTTAAAAGAGAATTATATTCTTAAATGAATAAGACTATGAACTACGGAACCTTTCTAAAATAAGAAACGTGAACATTTGAAATTAGGCAAACTTGAACGCTTGGAAAATAATGTGTTACTTGATTTTACAAAGGTAAGTATTTTGATTTACTTAAAAGGGCCATCCTCTATTTTTATACTACGGGTATTGTGTGACTTATGTAAAGCAACGGATCTTTTAAAGGATTTAATGTGTGAAGTACTTTGGGATAGATACGAACTTGTTAGCATAAAGTACCTTGTGTGAATAACTTGATTGTGTTGGTTTGAGATAGCCTTGTAAATACTTTCTTGTTGATGTGATAAGTAAACATGTTAGGATGCTACGTGTGTTAGTATCTTGTATGATCGTGATGCAAGGGGGTCATTCTTGTTGGGCTTACGTTGTGAAACGTTAAGCCATTGTACTATTATTGTATCACATACCCCTTTGACTTATTATACCGAGGGCTTGCCACCCGATGCGGTCTATACGGCTATGCGGTCCTTGTGACTATCGCGGTCGCGGTAGCTCGAGATTGATCATTCGGTGTTTAGCCCGATGCGGGATTCCTATGCGGTCTGTTGAGACTATGCGGTCTTTTGAGACTATGCGGGTTGCGGGAGCCTAGGCGGATCTGGGGTTAAGCGCCTCGATGCGGGGTATACCTCGGTGATGCAGGACCATGATTCGAGGAATACCTCATGCGGGTCGTGTGGGACCTATGCGGGCTGCGAGTTCGAGGATAGACGTGCACATTGATATTGCGGGCGAGTGGCGGCCGATCATGTGGTGCGGTCAGAAAGACCTCGGGATACGATTTGTGGTATTTTTGGTGCGTGGGTCTTAGTAGTCGGCTATGCCTTCGCACTTGCCGTCACGGTTTTATTGTGATAACTTTGAGGCGTGAGTCCCGACTTGACATATCGCTTATTTATTGTGAGCTGTAGTTTGGTTATCATACATGTCTCCCTTTATATAGACTACTATGATTTCATTTACTGATTTATTTTGATTTCACATACTTGGTACTGTTATCTTGACCTCGCCCGGCTGCGTTCATCTGAGTAAAGGTACACCAGTCGTTGATCCTCGCTCTTAGGGTCACAGTTCAGCGGTTGGGAAAGCTCCGTTTCTCCGGAGGCTTATCTTGGTATAGTCCCCTGTCGTTGTAGGTATTTACATTCAGGGGTATGGCGGGGCCCTGTCCCGCCATTGTTGTCGTATCTTTTCTTAGAAGTGCAGTAATCTTGTTGTGGGCAGGGTTTGTAAAAGGATTAAACTGTTCATGTTGAAAGTTGTTATTTATATATATGCCGAAAGGCAAGTTTTCCTCAGATTTTTGTTTTATACTTCTATTATCTCATGTTGTTGTGTTTGTTCCGCTGATTACTCTGATGTATGTCTACTTGGGTGCCCGGGGTAAGGCACCAGTCACGGGCCCCGGTTCGGGTCGTGACAAAATCAATAAACCATTCTTTTACCTACATAAAGTCGTTATAACTAACTTCCCATAAAGCTATTATAACACCTTATGTTTTAAACCAACCAAAACTCGTTTAGCACACGTACGTCTACCGTACTACATAGTTCACAACAATCATGCTAGAAAAGATAGGAAGAGGTTCACATACCTCGTGACGATTATCGACAAATAGCAAAACGCTCCAAGTACTTCAACCCGTCGGCTACTCCTTAAGCCAAGTAGATCACGCCACACGAAGTACTCCACTCCTAAAATGGTCATAGTACTTCTATCAAACCTTTCTTACCATTGAAGACTTATACCAATAAAAAACCCTCTAATTCTACGGAAAATTGGCGTACTTCCCCGTTTTACTCACTTTTCCATCTTTCTCCAAGGCCCGAATAACCGTAATTATATGTCATATATAAGGCGTAATAATTAAACAACATAAAGAAGGGGATTACACGCCCAAACGGTAACGCGGTTTACTATCACGCCTTCATAATAACAATAAGTAAAAGAAGGGGATTACGCTGGCCGTGCTTAGCGGTTTACTATCACGCCTTCATAACAATACAATAATTAAAAGGGATCACACGCCCAAACGGAACGATTGAACAATCTTCCCTTAACGAAATGTAAATCTGATCCAAAATATCTGATCCTTAAGTTGGGGTCCTTGGCCAACTTTGTCCATTTTACTTATCCAAATTACTCATTAGTCATCCAACTTATATTTCAATTCTTAATATAAGTTATAGTTACTTTGTTATTAGCTTCTTAGCAAGTAAGATACGTTTTTACCATTTTGTGGCTTTCTTGCCAATTTCCATTTTAGCAACTTAACAAGATCCAAATCCTTCCAAACTTTACTCCATATATTATATAATCCATAATATACTTATAATATATGTATAATAACCAATTCACAAAGAGGTTTAAGTTTCACTACCTCAAATAGCCCAAGAATATCCAAGTTCTTAAAGTCGCTCCAAGTAAGTCTTAGCTCCAAATCTTTATGTTCCAATCCGCAACAAGCAACCCATAGAAGCTCCTAACCAACTTCTCTTCAAGATTTAACTCCAAAAAGTGAAGAACACTTAGGGTTCCAACAAGAAAACTTTCGGCCAAGGCAAACTAAATAGGCTAGGGGTGTGAAATCTTTTCCAACTCTTGGTACACAATCTTCCTAACACCTTAGGGAAGAACACTTAAGAGTTTAAGAATTGTTGGACAAATTTTGCTCAAGAAAAGGCACCATGGCCGAGAGCTTCATGAAGGGAGAGGGAGGGTTTTCTCAAGTCTTGAAATGGTTAAGTGTGGAAGATTTCATCAACTAATAGTGCATATATAGGACAACCAAGGGCTAGGATGAAGGCAAGTGTGTGGTTGAGATTGGGGACAAGTGTGTGTGGGCCCCACCAGCCACTTGTCCAACTAAAATATCTTGCAAGACAAGGCCACTTGTCTTGCCACTTGTCAAGTGATTTCGGCCAAGAGCCACCTAGGGGGTGACACGTGTCGCCCTCCTATTCGTCCAAAATATTTCATCTTCCGAAAATATCCATAAAGGCCAAAATCTCAAAAACAAAGCGGGCCCCACAAAACCGTAAATTTCTCCCGTGGGCCCCACGTGACCATTTCCGAAAATAAAATCTCAAAATTCTAATATAATTCAAGAAGCCCAAATACCAAATCTGGGAATCCAATTCCCATCAACGAACATTTTTCCTTTACAAAAACCGGAAACTTTTCCGTTGAAAAATTACATCTTTCTTCCTTTCCAATTTTTCTGTCGTATTCTCGTACGTACGTCCTCGCATACATACCTTGGAACTACGAGGTATAACATTCTTCCCCCCTTAGAAACATTCGTCCCGAATGTTCCTTCTAAGTCTCCAAACATACAAGCGCCGATATAGTCTCTACTGCTATACTTACGAAAATCAATTATGCCACTAATGGCCAGAATATAACGGGTGCGCAAAACTCAAATCCAAGCCAACGAGGAGTCATTTCTAATCTCACAACAGCTTCCACTAGCTTCAATTTACTCTAAGGCCATTCCCGACCTTCACAATCCGACTCATGTCGAACTCATCCACGAACCCGTACGATGGTTACCTAAACCTGGGCCTAGCGCCCTCGTGACCCTACCACCTGGCGGGACCACCTCGAACTGACCCCACCACATTCGGCTCGGTTGACCGCGAATGGTCCTCAACCCGACCAATAACCTCGCCAAACTCTTGTTTCCCCCGATCCGGAACAATCTCACTAATCAAGTCACGAAAACCTAGTGGTCTTCTTAGCTCAACTACCCTCTTATTTCACACCACTCAGGGACTTATCACACAATTATACCCCTCGTATACTATGCTCTCCGACAAAGGTCAATCGTAAACAAAATCTTTTACCCAACTTCCCCTTACTAACCAGGCCTCTAAATCATCATTTAACAAAACGCTATCGGAACATAATACATAGAACATCATCATATCAACAACGCATACCAAGATATACTGTATCAACCGCCATTTCCGCCGTCGCTAATCATAATCACGCCTCTGGGCGCATAGCTATAGAAGGCGAGGAACCTGCCACTGACCCGGTAGGCTGCGTCATTCTACTTGTATCTCTCTTCCTAGGACAGTCTCTCGTCACATGGCCCTGACGGCCGCAGGTGAAACAAGCACCAGTAAAAAGACGACACTCCCCGGGATGACGCTTGTCGCATCGTGCACACTGAGGGAAACATGAACCCGACTGGCAAGAACCCATGTATATCTGTGAACGAAGCCACGGAGCTCGATCAGCTCACGAATACCCGAACGTCACGAAGGCGCGGAGGACCACTCTGTACTGGCGAAGGTGCATAACTAGCCAGCTGCTGAGGCGGTCCGCCTCGCAAGTTACAAAAGGACCCTGCTGTTCTGGCCTTCTTCTGCTGATCCCGGTCATTCCGTCGACCTCTCCGAGCCAACGAGTCAAACTCCACGTTGTACTCCCTAACCGTACGGTCGGTCTGCCTTAACGTCAAAAATCTATCGGCCCGAGCCCTCCTCATCTGTGGAGGCAAGAAATGTGCAAGAAATGCCCTTGAGAACTCGTCCCAACCTGTTGGGAGCGCATGCTCTCCTCGGGGCGATTCCCGTAGATTAAACCGATCATTGCCGTATCGCGCAGCCGATCTGAACCTAGGACCACTGACTCGGTCTCCAAAGCTCTGATCACTCTCATGATCCGCTGTAACTGTCGGATGAACTCCTGCGGATTATCCTCAGGCCTCGACCCGTAAAACTCTGGCGGGCTGCAACTCAGAAAGTCCCGCAGTCTCAAACTATGCGATCTCGGGTGAACTACGGGTACTACCGGTACCGGAATTGCTGCATCCAGCCTATCCTCGTGCCTTGCCACTATCCTGGCCAATAACTGGGCCATCTCGCGTAACCCATCTCCTGCGTTCCTTGCGTGGTCCGGCGTCTCGGGTATTGTGGCCTCGATGAGACCGCGCTACTCACTCGCGCCTCCTCTGCGCTTGCCTCTCCGGGCCCGGTGCCTTGCGTGGAGGCATAAGCGGCACATAAGAATACGTCGGAGGAGTCCAACTTACAACACAGCTCTAAGGCACGATCTCAGAATGAGAAGAATGGAAACCAATCCTAAATATCCTGTAGCCTCCTGATTATAGATGTGGTGCACAACACACCGATAATCAAGACTCTACTAGATACGGTCTGTAGACACTTTCCGAGGATTAACTGCTCTGATACCACTTTTGTCACGACCCAAACCGGGGCCCGTTACTGGTGCCTTACCCCAGGCACCCTAGTGATACAACATCAGAGAAAATCAGCGGAAATAAAAACATGAACATGAAACAAGAGATATGATAAAAAACAGGCCAACCAAAACAGTTGCCTTCTTGCATATATCTGAGAATCGAGCGATTACATCCTTTACAACCACACGCCTGGATTACTACAGACCTCTAAGAAAGTGACAACAACTATGACGGGACAGGGCCCCGCCATACCCCTGAATGTATAAGAACCTACAGACTAAGGGTTAGGTAGGATATTTTGTAGATATTTTGTGTAGTTGATGAACAAGTGGGACCTACAAACACTTGTCCAAATCTTGACCCTACACTTGCCCACCACTTGTCTTAATCTTGGCCATTGATTGGCCTATAAATACCCCCCCTTTGTTGAAGACTTCTTCATCCACAAAAATTTCCTAAGTCTTGAAAACCCTCTCTCCCCCCTTTTGGAGAGGCTCTCGTCCAAAGAGCCCCTCCCTTGAGAGGCCTTTTGGCGAGGTACCCCTTCCTAGTAGTGCTAGAGGTACCCCACTACCTTGAAGCTCGTAAAATACCCCCTTTGGTAGAAAAGTATTCTCCAAGTATTGTCACTATTCCAAAATACCTTGGCCCAAATACCTTGTAGTATTCCAAGGTTACCCCTATACTAAAAGCCCAGAAATACTATTATACTTCCCTTCAGTCACAAAAACGAAACCCTAAGGAAAATCTTCATAGTCGGTTGAAGTATTGTTATACCCCGTATTTCCAGAGTATGTACGTAAGGACGTACGTAGGAATTTGAGCCTTAAAGTTAGGCAAGGTTCGAATTTTGTGCACAACACCCGGTTAGAGTCGTTTTTCGACGAAACGTTTCCACAGCTTGCGAAGGGAAAATTCCGGCTATGTCATTTAGTATTTTTGCGAATTTTTCCGAGAGACGAAATGTTTTGGACCAACGGGAGGGTGACACTTTTCACCCTCAAGTGGACGTTGGGTTGGCCGAATTGGTCACGTCTTCTTGGCCTATTGGCTCTTTGTTTTGGCCTTGTTTTGTGGCTTGTTTGGTGCCATGTTTTGTGCCTTGTTTTTTGGAGTAGGGGTTAGAGTGAACTTGGCTTGATCAAGGCCTTACACTTGCCTTGCACATGGCTTGATCTTGGCCATTGGTTGGCCAGCTTCCTATAAATACCCCTTTGAGATGAACTTCTTCATCCTAAATTTCACTAAGTGTTGAAATCCTCCCTCACCTCTTGTGTGTTGTTCTCGTCCAAGAGCCCCCCCTCCCTAGTAAATGCCCTTGGCCGAGAAACCCCTACCCCTTTGTGTAGCCTTGGCGAGAACACCCCTTCCTTGGAGTTGTTCTCGTGAGATACCCCTTGGTTGAGAAATACTCTCCAAATATTGTTATGATGCCCAAATACTTTAGCCCATATACCTTGTAGTACTTTCCAAAAGTTACCTCTATACGTAGAGCCCGAAAATACTACCTTTTGTCCTTTTAGTCTCAAATCGAAACCCTAAGGAAATCTTCATAGTTGGTTGAAGTATGTAAGTAGAAGTTGGTTAGAACTTCTAAGGGTTGTTTGAAGCGGATTGGAGCGCACGGAGTAGGAGCTAAACCTTGCTCAGGATCGACTTTTATCTCGGATAATTTTGGGCTTATCGAGGTAAATAATCTTGTCCCCCTTTGGTAATTGGAAATTACATGTTGTTGTAATATATAGTTGGAGTATACTATATATAGAACTGAACTTAGTATTGTGGCAATGTCTTTTGACTTAAGCCTGAATTTAAAGAAAAGAACTGAACTGTAATTACATAGGGTGTATTCAGATGGACTTGTGTAGTTTTACTGTGTTGTAGAATTGTACATGTCCGGATTAGACGTATAACCCCCCCCCCCCTGGTTGGCTTGGTAGCCGGCCTCGATAGATGAGGAGATTTACGCGGTTGCGGAGAGTCTTCGAATTTTACGTAGAGTATGGGAACCGTGTGTTTAGAAGATTAATAAGCGCTTGTGGCCTTATAGGTTGAAGTACTATGTGTGGCGTGATCTACGTGGCTTAAGGAGTAGCCGGCGGTTTGAGGTACTTGGGCGTTTTGCTATTAGTCGATAATCGTCGCGAGGTATGTGAACCTCTTCCCATCTTTTCTAGCATGATATGTGTATAACTATGTAGCGGTGAGCGTACGTGTGTTAAAGGTATTTGATTGGTTTAAAACATAAAGGGTTATAACGGCTTTATGGGAAGT
Organism: Przewalskia tangutica; assembly: GCA_029844215.1. Lineage (NCBI taxonomy): Eukaryota > Viridiplantae > Streptophyta > Magnoliopsida > Solanales > Solanaceae > Przewalskia > Przewalskia tangutica. The sequence goes on along the minus strand of CM056726.1, from coordinate 92,517,071 downwards.
TGGTTATAACGACTTTATGTAAGTAAGAAATGCTTTGTGGCTTTTAAAGATAAGCGATTTGACTTATAACATACTTGATGTGTGATAATAAGAATCTTGAAGTATTTCAAAAGATATGAGAACCTTTTTGAAAGGAAGAGTAATACTTGGTTTTGAAAACATAAGAGTTATACTAGCTTTATGGGAAGTTAGGTATAACGTCTTAAGAATGGTAAAAGAAATGGTTTCTTGATTTTTAGAAGTTAAGAGACTTGATCTTAAAAGATAAGAGACTTGGCTTAATTGTATTGATATGAAGTTTGTTAACAATGTGAAACCTCATTCGTGAGTAATGGGTACTTGGTTTTAAAAGGAATAATGTTTCTTGATTTGGAAATCGAATGAGTATCGACAAACCACTACGGCGTTAATATAGGAAAATGTAATGAATAATGAAGTATTATTAAAACCAGTAGAAACCCCCATCTGCATAGAAACTAAGATGAGACAAAATGATATTACATTTCCTAGATCATGGCTGCTTAATAAGATTGATTATGAATAAGAATAACCTACACGCATATAAGGCATATGTTACTCAAAATGTTTTAAAAGAGATTAAGACATTGAACTATGAAACTTTTCTAAAATAAAGAGCCTTGAGCAATTGAAATTAGGCAAACTGGAACCTTAGGGGAAAAGAATGTGGTTGAAAAGGAAAGTGTTTTGGTTTACCTATAAATGTGAGTCACTCTATTTTATACTACGGGTATCGGGTGACTTTTACAAAAGGAATGTATCTCTTTAAAAAAAGGAATTTAACGTACGTAGTACTTTAGGGTTAAAACCCGGACTTTGATATAAAATGAAGATACTTTGAGTTGTGTATAACTTGCCTATGCTTGTTGTTGTGTAACTTGCCTATGCTTGTTGTTGTGTAACTTGCCTATGCTTTTTGTTGTGTAACTTGCCTATGCTTGTTGTGATAGCCTTTGTTGTGCAAGAATTGTGTTTCTATATTCGCGTCTCTCGATGGGTAGGTTGACTTGTTGAGGACTTACTTGGACGTACTGGCAGTGACGGAAGATTCCACGGGTATGCTTCCATTATTATTGTTACATGGGCATGTCTACACCGATGATGTGGACATGTGGCCATTCTGGTTATTTACGGCGAAGTATCGTGACTTACGGTTGTGATCGGGTGCGTAGCCTGTTTACTTGCCCCGTCACTCGTGACGCAGTGGATCTGGTATAGGTTATTGCACGCCACGTGTCGACCAGCGAGTCGGTGTTTGGATGGAGCCGTGACTTACGGATGTGATCGGGTGCGTGGCGATTCACTTGCCCCGTCATACGTGGCGCGGTGGAGTGGTGGAGGCTATTGCACCGCCACGTGTCGCCTTCATGATATGGTTGTACAATATTATTGTACGGTCGGATCGTAGTTATACTTGCCGTCACGGTTTTTATGGCACAGGTAGGACTTGGTGTTCATGTATACTCCTTGGTGTTGTTATATCATAGACTGCCGGCAGTGAGGAAGGAATTCCACGGGCACGAGTGGTGAATTGGAGGGCGTGAGTCCCTGACTTGATATAACTGCTTATATGTTGTGTACTGTAGTTTGGTTATCATGCATGTCTCCCGCTTTATATAGACTGTTATGATTTCATTTACGATATTCTGATTTCACATACTTGGTACTGTTGTCTCGACCTCCTTGGCTGCGTTCATGCGCAGTGAGGTACATCGGCTGTCGATCCCCGCGTTTAGGATCACATTTCAGCGTGTTGGGAAGCTCCGTTCCTTCGGAGGCTTATCTTTTGGTATGTTACCCTGAGTCTGTAGGTTCTTGTACATTCAGGGGTATGGCGGGGCCCTGTCCCGTCATAGTTGTTGTAAAAATCTTAGAGGTCTGTAGCACTGTTGTGGGCAGGGTTGTAAAAGGATTAAACTGTTCGGGTTTTATGTATATACTGAAGGCAACTGTTTTGGTTGGCCTGTTTATTTATCACACCTCTTGATTCATGTCTATTTGCATGTTTAAGTTTTTATTTCCGCTGGTTTTCTCTGATGTTGTATCACTAGGGTGCCCGGGGTAAGGCACCAGTCACGGGCCCGGGTTCGGGTCTTGACAAAGTGGTATCAGAGCAGTTAGTCCTCGGAAAGTGTCTACAGACCGTGTCTAGTAGAGTCTTGATTATCGGTGTGTTGTGCACCACATCTATAATCAGGAGGCTATAGGACATTTAGGATTGGTTTCCATTCTTCTCATTCTGAGATCGTGCCTTAGAGCTGTGTGATAAGTTGGACCCCTCTGACGTATTTCGTTTTTACCAGTTATGCCTCCGCATAAGGCAACCCGCCCGGAAGGGCAAAGCGTGAGAGGAGCTGCGAGTAGAAGCGGCGAGACCACGATACGATCCTCCATCCGCGATGCAGAGTAGAGGAGATGAGTTACAAGAGTGGGCCCGATTAATGGCGGGTTGTGGCGGACTTGAGGATAGGCTAGGCAGCGGCCAGTTCGATGCACCGTGGTTCACCAGATCGATAGTTCGAGGCTACGGGATTTTCTCGAGTTGTAAACCTCGAGTTTTATGGGTCGAGGCACGAGGATGATCGCAGGAGTTCATCAAGCGATTCTGACGGATCATGAGTGATCAAGGCATCGGAGACCGAGTCGGTGGTCTGAGGTTCGCATCGGTGCGTGATACCGCTGATCGTTTGATTCGTGGGAGCTGTCCCGGAGAGCATGCACTTCCGGTGTGGAACGAGTTCTCGAGGCCTTTCTTGCACATTTCTTGCCTCCCGGATGAGGAGGGCTCGGGCCAGATTTTTGGTGTTCTGGCGAGCAGGCGTGCGGTTCGGGAGTACAATGTGGAGTTCGACTCATTGGCCCAAGACGTCCGCGTTGGTAGCTAGTATGGAGGATCGAGTGCACCGATATGTTACGTGGCTCGATGATTACCTAGCGAGAGAGTTGTTGGTGTAGCTCTTCACCGCATGGACATTGCCGCGTGCAGCGTATGCACTGATGTGAGCGGATAAATCGGCGGAATGACCAAGGTCAGCGAAGAGGGCGAACAGCAGGTCCTTTGGTAACGTTCGAGGCGGATCGCCTCGGCCAGACTAGTTATGTACCTCCGCCCGATCTGAGTGGTCCTCCACGCCGGGACGCCGGGTTATTCAGAGCGGTCGGGCTCCCGTGTTTCAGATTTTCAGGGGAGTAGGAGTACTCGTCGGATGAGGCCACCCGTATCTCAGTGTGACCATTGTGGTAAAGCCCATAGAGGGTAATGTCGTACTGGTTTGGGAGATTGCTATACTTGCGGCCGACGGGGCCATTTGATGAGAGGCTGTCCACCGGGGTAGCTGGTAGGATAGCCTGACTACTAGATCGATTGCGGGTTCTTCACCTTCCATAGCTAGGAAGGATGTTCATACACCGGCAGGCCACGGTAGAGGTCGCGGTAGAAGTTTCCAGTTTTAGCGGTCCTTTGAACCGCCTATTTTCAGGTATATCCTTAACCCTCTAGAGTTTGTATGTATTGATGTACTGATGATGTGTTTAGTGTTATGATCGGATAGCTTTGTGCTAAAATGTGATTTAGAAACCTGGTTAGTGAAAAAGGGTAAGTCCCTGGGTAGTGTGAAATGGAAGTGGTAGCTTTCATGACTTGTATAGGTAAGATTGTTCCGGATCGGGGAACAAGAGTTTGGCGCGTTTGGGGGTCGGGTTGAGGACCATTTGCGGGTCAACCCGTAGCCCGGATTAGGGTGGGGTCAGTTCGAGGTGGTCCCGCCAGAGGGTAGGGTCACGAGGGTGCTAGGCCCCAGTTTAGGTGACCATCGTATGAGTTCGTGGATATGTTCGACCAGAAGCGGTTCGTGAAGGCCGGGAATGGCCTTAAAGAAGATTGAGGTTAGTAAGATGACCAAGTTTGGAGGTAGTGACTCCAGAGATTTTTGGGAACTGAAGTAATGACTGAAGTATGGTACGTATTCTGGGAGAGTTCAAGTGACTACGACGAGTAAGGATAGAAGAGAACGTGTGTTATTTCGTGGCCATGTGTGGCGTTGGCAACTTGTTAGAGGAACTTTATCGTAATCCGCTGAGAAGGAACATTCGACGAATGTTTCTAAGAGGAGAATGTTATACCGTATTTCCGAGTATGTACGTAGGGCGACGTAGGAATTTGAGCCTTAAAGTTAGGCAAGGTTCGAATTTTGTGCACAACACCCGGTTAGAGTCGTTTTTCGACGAAACGTTTCCACAGCTTGCGAAGGGAAAATTCCGGCTATGTCATTTAGTATTTTTGCGAATTTTTCTGAGAGATGAAATGTTTTGGACCAACGGGAGGGTGACACTTGTCACCCCTGCCGACGCTGGGCCGAATTGGTCACGCCTTCGCCTATTGGCTCCTTGTTTTGGCCTTGTTTTGTGGCTTGTTTGGTGCCATGTTTTGTGCCTTGTTTTGTGGAGTAGGGTTAGAGTGCACTTGGCTTGATCAAGGCCTTACACTTGCCTTGCACATGGCTTGATCTTCGCCATTGGTTGCCCTTGGCTTCCTATAAATACCCCCTTTGAGATGAACTTCTTCATCCTAAATTTCACTAAGTGTTGAAATCCTCCCTCCCCTCTTGTGTGTTGTTCTCGTCCAAGAGGCCCCCCCTCCCGAGTAAAGGCCCGTGGCCGCGAAACCCTACCCTTTGTAGCCTTAGCCGAGAACACCCCTTCCTCGAGTTGTTCTCGTGAGATACCCCCTGGTTGAGAAATACTCTCCAAATATTGTTATGATGCCCAAATACTTTAGCCCATATACCTTGTAGTACTTTCCAAAAGTTATCTCTATACGTAGAGCTTGAAATACTACCTTTTGTCCTTTTAGTCTCAAACCGAAACCCTAAGGAAATCTTCATAGTTGGTTGAAGTATGTAAGTAGAAGTTGGTTAGAACTTCTAAGGGTTGTTTGAAGCGGATTGGAGCGCACGGAGTAGGAGCTAAACCTTGCTCAGGATCGACTTTTATCTCGGATAATTTTGGGCTTATCGAGGTAAATAATCTTGTCCCCCTTTGGTAATTGGAAATTACACGTTGTTGTAATATATAGTTGGAGTATACTATATATAGAACTGAACTTAGTATTGTGGCAATGTCTTTTGACTTAAGCCTGAATTTAAAGAAAAGAACTGAACTGTAATTACATAGGACTGTATTACAGTAGACTTGTGTAGTTTTACTGTGTAGTAGAATTGTACACGTCCGGATTAGACGTATAACCCCCCCCCCCCTGGTTGGCTTGGTAGCCGGCCTCGATAGAGGAGGAGATTTACGCGTCATGGGAGGTGCCGCCAATTTTCAGAGTATGGGAACCGTGTGTTTAGAAGATTAATAAGCGCTTGTGGCCTTATAGGTGAAGTACTATGTGTGACGTGATCTACGTGGCTTAAGGAGTAGCCGACGGTTTGAGGTACTTGGAGCGTTTTGCTATTAGTCGATAATCGTCGCGAGGTATGTGAACCTCTTCCCATCTTTTCTAGCATGATATGTGTATAACTATGTAGTACGATAGACGTACATGTGTTAAAGGTATTTGATTGGTTTAAAACATAAAGGGTTATAACGGCTTTATGGGAAGTTGGTTATAACAGCTTTATGTAAGTAAGAAATGCTTTGTGGCTTTTAAAAGATAACTGATTTGACTTATAACTGACTTGATGTGTGATAATAAGAATCTTGAAGTATTTCAAAAGATTTGAGAACCTTTTTTGAAAAGAAGAGTAATACTTGGTTTTGAAAACATAAGAGTTATACTAGCTTTATGGGAAGTTAGGTATAACGTCTTAAGAATGGTAAAAAGAAATGGTTTACTGATTTTTAGAAGTTAAGAGACTTGATCTTAAAAGATAAGAGACTTGGCTTAATTGTATTGATATGAAGTTTGTTAACAATGTGAAACCTCATTCGTGAGTAATGGGTACTTGGTTTTAAAAGGAATAATGTTTCTTGATTTCGAAATCGAATGAGTATCGACAAACCACTGGCGTTAATATAGGAAAATGTAATGAATAATGAAGTATTATTAAAACCGAGAAACCCCCATCTGCATAGAAACTAAGATGAGACAAAATGATATTACATTTCCTAGATCATGGCTGCTTAATAAGATTGATTATGAATAAGAATAACCTACACTCATATAAGGCATATGTTACTCAAAATGTTTTAAAAGAGATTAAGACATTGAACTATGAAACTTTTCTAAAATAAAGAGCCTTGAGCAATTGAAATTAGGCAAACTGGAACCTTATGGGAAAAGAATGTGGTTGAAAAGGAAAGTGTTTTGGTTTACCTATAAATGTGAGTCACTCTATTTTATACTACGGGTATCGGGTGACTTTTACAAAAGGAATGTATCTCTTTAAAAAAGGAATTTAACGTACGTAGTACTTTAGGGTTAAAACCCAAACTTTGATATAAAATGAAGATACTTTGAGTTGTGTATAACTTGCCTATGCTTGTTGTTGTGTAACTTGCCTATGCTTGTTGTTGTGTAACTTGCCTATGCTTTTTGTTATGTAACTTGCCTATGCTTGTTGTGATAGCCTTTGTTGTGCAAGAATTGTGTTTCTATATTACCGCGTCTCTCGATGGAGGGCCGGTTGACTTGTTGAGGACTTACTGACGCGTCGGGCGCGGACTAAGATTCCACGGTATGCTTCCATTATTATTGTTACATGGGCATGTCTACACCGATGATGTGGACATGTGGCCATTCTGGTTATTTACGCTGGCGTATCGTGACTTACGGTTGTGATCGCAGCGTGCTTTGTTTGCCCGCCGCTACGTGACGCAGGTGGATCTAGTATAGGTTATTGCACCTGCCACGTGTCAGCTTCGCGAGTCAGTGTTTGGATGGAGCTTCGTGACTTACGGATGTGATCTGGTGCGTAGCCGATTCACTTGCCCCGCCGCCACGCGGGCGCGGTGAGCCGTGGAGGCTATCGCACCGCCACGGTCGCCTTCATGATATGGTTGTACAATATTATTGTACGGTCGGATCTGGTAGTTATACTTGCCCCGCACGGTTTTTGGCGGCAGTAGGACTTGGTGTTCATGTATACCTTGGTGTTGTTATATCATGATCGCCAGCTGAAGGAATTCCACGCACGAGTGGTGAATGGAGGCGTGAGTCCACGACTTGATATAATCGCTTATATGTCAGGTCTCGTAGTTTGGTTATCACGCATGTCTCCCGCTTTATATAGATCGTTATGATTTCATTCTGATATTCTGATTTACGCCACATACTTGGTACTGCCAGATCGACCTCCTTCGGGGATGCGTTCATGCCGCAGTAGAGGTACATCTACCGCCGATCCCCGTTTAGGATCACATTTCAGTGTTGGAAGCTCCGTTCCTTCTGAGGCTTATCTTTTGTATGTTACCCGAGTCCAGGTTCTTGTACATCTGTGGTATGGCGGCCCCGTCCCGTCATAGTTGTTGTAAAAATCTTAGAGATCTGTAGTAATCGCTGTAAGTGTGGTTGTAAAAGGATTAAACTGTTCGGGTTTTATGTATATACTGAAGGCAACTGTTTTGGTTGGCCTGTTTATTTATCACACCTCATGATTCATGTCTATTTGCATGTTTAAGTTTTTATTTCCGCTGGTTTTCTCTGATGTTGTATCACTAGGGTGCCCGGTAAGGCACTACCACGCCCGTTCTGTCTTGACAAGTATTAAGAAGAAGATGCGTAACTTCTGGGTTGTTTGAGCGGGTTGAGCGCCAGTAGGAGCTAAACATTGCTCGGGATCGACATTAAAACTTGGATAATTTTGGGCTTACTGAGGTAAATACTTCATTCTTCTATTGTAATTGGAAATTACATACTGTAGTAGTATAGAAATGAGTATAAGATATAGAAGGATGGTATAAGAGAAGAGAATTGAATGAAATCACATCGGAAGAATATTAAAGAAGAAGATTAAATCAGATTTACATAGGATTGTATTTACTGATGACTTGTGTAATTTGACGTAGGAAGTCGCCCAATTTTCCGTAGAATCTTGTATCTAGATTTATTCTACCGAGTAGTCTAGACATTGATAGACTTGTATAACCGTTATAGGTTTAATTACTGCGAGTAGCGTATTCTACTCGAAGGGTGGAAAAGGCTAGCAGGATTACAGTACTTTGGAGTTATTTGCTAATAGTCGATAAATCGTCGCGAGGTATGTGATTCTTCCTATCCTCTTGAGCATGATATTTTAAAAAGAAGATAATTAGTACGGTAGACGTACGTGTGTTAACTGAACGTGGTTTTACTTCGATGTCTTTTGACTTGAGTTTTAAATAATAAGAATCTTGAAGTAATTCAAAAGAATTGAGAATCGTTTTTGAAAGAAGAGTAATACTTGGTTTTGAAATCTTAAGAATTATACTAGCTTTATGGGAAGTTAGGTATAACGACTTAAGAGAGATAAAAAGAATGGTTTATTGATCTTAAAAGATAAGAGACTTGACTTAATTGAATTGATATGAAAGTGGTTAAAAGTGTGAAACCTCATTCGTGAGTAATGAGTACTTGGTTTGTAAAAGGAATAATGTTTCTTGATTTGGAAGGAGAATAAGTATCGAACAAACCATCGCAATACTAATAAAGGGAAATGCATTGACTAATTAAGTATTATTAAAACCAGTAGAAACCTCCATCTGCATAGAAGCTAAGATGAGACAAAATGATATTACATTTCCTAGACCATGTCTGCTTTAATAAGATTGTTATGAACAAGAATAACCTACTCACACATAAGGCATATGTTTCTCAAATTGTTTTAAAAGAGAATTACATTATTAAGTGATTAAGACTATGAACTATGAAATCTTTCGAAAATAAGAGATGTGAATGTTTGAAATTAGGCAAACTTGAACTTTGGAAAAGAATGTTGTAACTTGATTTTAAAAGGAGAAGTGTTTTGGTTTAAAAAGGAAAGTATGGAAGTTGTTTTGGTTTACTTAAAAATATTAGTCACTCTATTTTTATAATACGGGCATCGGGTGACCTTTGTAAAAGAAATGGATCTTTTAAAAAAGAATTTAACGTACGTAGTACTTTGGGGTTAAAACCTGGACTTTGGAATAAAATGAAAGTACCTTGAGTTGTGTGTAACTTGCCTATGTTTGCGTGTGATATCCTTGTCATGCTAGTATTGTATTTCTATACCACCGCGTCTCTCAATGGAGGGCCGGTTGATTTGTTATGATCTTACTTGGACGCATTGCGGTGACGAGGATTCCACGCGCGCTCCCGTTGATAGCGTTATTCCATGGACTAGCTCTCCACGAGGTTTTACCGATTCGCTTTGGTATCCGTGGTTGGCTTTCGTACTTGCCCCGCCTCGTGGCTGATTCGCCTTGGTATTCGTAGTTAGCCTTCGCACTTGCCCCGCTCGGTTTAGTGGCGAAGTCTCGTGATACGCCTTCGTATCCGTAGTTAGCCCTCAGATTGCCCCGGCCACCACGTGACACGCTTTGGTATCCGTAGTTGGATTTCGTATTGCCCCGTGACGCTTTCGTGGCGAGTCTCGCGGATACGACCTTGGTATCCGTAGTTAGCCCTCGTACTTGCCCCGGCCACCACGTGACACGGCTTTGGTATCCGTAGTCGGCTTCAGATTGCCCCGTGACGCCTTCGTGGTTTGGTTGTATAGTATTGTTAGTATGACTTTGGTATCCGTAGTTGGCTTTCGTACTTGCCCGGCCAGTTGATGACGCGCTTTGGTATCCGTAGTTAGCCTTCAGATTTTCCCGCACGGTTTTATTATGACACAGCGGACTCGTGTTCATGTGTATTCCTTCGTGCTTTTATATCATGATCACGGCAGCTGGCGAAGGTATTCCATGGGAACGATTGATGTTGTGGGCGTGAGACCCATAGTTATATTTGAGTGATGACTTTGAGGCGTGAGTCCACGACTTGACATGATCGCTATTTATCAGGAATCGTAGTTTGGTTATCATACATGTCTCCCGCTTTATATAGCCTACTATGATTTCATTTACGTGATTTTCGCCACATACTTGGTACTGTTAGATTGATGTCACGACCAACCGGCCCGTGATCGTGCCTTACCCCGCACCCAAGTAGACATACATCGTAGTAATCACGAACATAAAACAAGACATGAAATAACATGAAGTATGAAACAACTATTCGAGAAAAGTTGCCTTTCGCATATATATATATAAAATTTAAATCCGAACAGCATATCCTTTACAAACTCGCCACAACAAGCATTTCATGCACTTCTAAGAATGATATTACAAAAATAGCGGGACAGTGACCCGCCATAGCCCTGAATGTAAGTACCTACAACGACAGGGGACTATACCACTGATAAGCCTCCGTAGAAACGGAGCTTCCCAAAACGCTGAACTGTGATCCTAAGAGCGAGGATCGACGACTGACGTACCTCTACTGCGCAGATGAACGCAGCCTCGGCGAGGTCGATAACAGTACCAAGTATGTGAAATCAAAATATCAGAAATGAAATCATAGTAGTCTATAAAAGCGTAAGACATGTATGATAATCAAACTACGATCACAATAAATAAGCGAATATGTCAAGTCGTGACTCACGCCTCAAAGTCATCACTCAAATATAACTATGGGTCTCACGCCCACAACATCAATCATGCCCGTGGAATACCTTCCTCACCGCCGCGCCTATGATATAAAAGCACCAAGGAATACACATGAACACCGTGTCCCACCGTGTCATAATAAAACCGTGACGGTAAGTACGAAGGCATAGCCGACTACTAAAACCCACGCACCAACAAGGTCATAAATCAGATTATGAGATCTGTCTGCATCGCCACATAATCGGCCGCCACTCGCGCAGATCTAATGTGCGCGTCTAGTCCCGAACTTCCCGCAGCTCCGCATAGGCCACCCTCATAGGCCCGCATGAGGTATTCCTCGCATCGAGGGTAGCTACTCCCCGGCAACGTCCTGGACTCGCAGTCCGCATGGCCACAGAGACCGCATGACCACAAAGGCCGCATACTAACTCGAACTCTCAGAGCTCGCATAGCCCCCGGACCCGCATGAGGTATCCTCGAATCATAGTCACACAGATCGCTCGAGTATTACCCCCGCACGGAGGCGCTTAACCCCAGATCATGTCAAGAGGTGAGTGATATAATACTAACATAACAGTTTATCGTTAAACAACATAAGCACAACAAGGGAAACCCCCTTACACAAACATCACAAGATACTAACACACGTAGCATCCTAACATGTTTACTTATCAAATCAACAAGAAAGTATTACAAGGCTATCACAAACCAACACAATCAAGTTATTCACACAAGGTACTTTCTACTTTATGTCAATAAGTTCGGCGTTTTTATCCCCAAAGTACTTCATACATTAATTCTTTAAAAGATTTGTTTCTTTCACAAAAGTCACACAATACCCGTAGTATAAAAATAGAGTGACTATCTTTTTAAGTAAACCAAAACACTTCAAGTTCTCAAGTCTCTTTGCTTTTAGAAGACAAGTTCCTTACTTTGGAATTTAAGAAAATCAATACTTGTTATTAATGACTTTATTAAAGTAATCGTGATCTAGGAAATGTAATACAATTTTGTCGTATCTTAGCTTCTATACAAATGGAGGTTTCTACTTGTTTTAATAATATTAATTATTTGTCAATATAGTTTCCTTTATTAACGTTGCAGTGGGATGTCCGATACTTGTTCTCATTTCCGCAATCAATATAACATTATTATTCAAAACCAAGTACTCATTACTCACGAATGAGGTTTCACAACTTTCCACACAATTCAAGTTCTTCATGTATCAAATCAAGTCAAATATAAGTCAAGTCTCTTGTCCTTTTTTTTAAAATCAATAAACCATTCTTTTACCTACATAAAGTTGTTATAATTAACTTCCATAAAGCCATTATAACACTTTATGTTTTAAACCAACCAAATTCATTTTACACACGTACGTCTACCGTACTATATATATTTCGCAAATATCATGCTAGAAGAGATAGGAAGAATCACATACCTCGCGACGATTATCGACAATTAGCAAAACGCTCCACGGCTATAACCCGGCTAGCCTTGTCCACCTTTCAAGTAGTACACGCTACTCATAGTACTTCCACCTCGATGCAATATTCGAATAATTACAAACTGATGTTGCGTCTGGAAAATTTGAAAGCACGTATTGACGTGAAACATATGCATCATATGTAGAATGTTGCAGCTAAATTCTTTAAGAATATGTTGCTGAAAGGACATGGTTAAAAAGGAATTCTCAAATGTGAGAATGAACTCTCAAGTTTTATTGCCAATGCTTTCTCTTTAAAAAGTACAATTTCTTTTTATCCCTAACTAGCTGAAACGTTGCTGGAGCCACATATATAAATGAGGAGATAAATGTATATATCACAAGTAAAACAATAGTAGTAAATTTCTTAGTGATTAATGGGATCCGCCTTCTTTTGCCAATGGTCCTGTAGGTGTCACCCTTAGATATACGCATGTCACTTAGAGTTGTGCTATCTTTCTCCACGTGGACTGCACAAATTTTCACAAAGCTTATCCATTAATTCCATTCTCTCGCACAAAATTCCCATATTTAACAAATTACACCCAAAATTAATTCTATAACCCACTTCATTTAAATTCTAAAAAAAAACTCATAAAACCTTCGTATACTCGATGTCATAATTTGTAATATGACATTAGTCCATCACCTTTTTTATGCATATTCCAAGTTTATTTTCATCACACTTGTTGCATCCAAATTTATGATAAGGTCGTGGTAAACCCGTAATGAAATCCATATTAATCATTCTCCATTTCCACATCTTAACAAGATCCAAATCTTTCCTTATGTCTTATAGTCCATAATATACTTCCAGTATATGTATAATATCCATATATACATAATAATCAACTTCACAAAGAGGTTAAGGTTCATTACCTCAAAATAGCCCAAAAAAACGTGACTGTCCAGATTTTTAGCCACTACTTCGTCAGCTGAACTTGTAACGTCGATAACTCTCTACTCCAGTGTCCTATCGACAAGAGGTTTGTTGCGTTGAAAACTAGACTCGACGAACTTCATTTTAGGCTTTTGAAATACCCAAAAACTCCTTATAGACTAGGAGATATTCCCTTCCAAACTTGACTAAGAATCTATCCAAAACAGTCTCGAAAATCTGCCTACTCTCGGCCAAGGGGGGGTTTATTTAGTACAACCAAGGGTTAGGATTGAAACATGTGTATGGTATAGATGTGTTTGTGTAGGTTCCTTTCTCCATTTGTCCCACAAAAGCCATGCAAGACTTTGACCATTTGACTTGCCCATTAATCTTCAAAAAAAACGTCTCATGCCATGCAAGACTTTTGGCCACTTGTCTTGCCTACTTGGGGTGACACGTGTCGCCCTCCTATTGGTCCAAAATATTTTATCTCTCGGAAAAATTCCATAATCGTAAAAATATTAAAAACGTAAAATTTCCTTCACAAAGTTCGGAATATTTTCTGTCGGAAAACAATTCTTTCATTCTTACCCTAATTAGTGTTTAAACATTCGTACGTACGTCCTCACATACATACTCCGGATTTACGGGGTATAACATCCTTCCCCCCTTAGAAACATTCGTCCCGAATGTTCCTTCTAAGTCTCAAAACATACCTGTGTCGGTATAGTCTTCCCTCTATACTTACGATACCAATTATGCCACTCATGGCCATAATACAACGTACGCGCAAAAACTCACATCCGAGCCAATGAAGAATCATCTCTAAAGCGTATAACAATACTATTAGCTCCACCCATTGTCCAAATGATACTTTCTTCACATCTTTACTTATAAAAAGGACACTTCCATCTTCTTAACACATCTTCGCCTCTTTTCTTACTCGTCGTACCCTCCTCGAACACCCGAACTCTTTCTAGTACACGTACCATACTTCTGTCATTGCTTCAGTTTCCAAAATCTCGGAGTTACTACCTTCAACCTCGGTCATCTTACCAGCCTCACATTCCTTTAAGGACAATCCCGGCCTTCATGATCCGATTATGGTCGAACGCGTCTACAAACTCGTACAATGGTTATCTAAACTTGGGCCTTGCACCCTCGTGACCCCATCACCTAGCGGGACCACCTCAAATTTACCTCACTTCATTCCGGGCTGCGGGTTGACCCACAATCTGGCCTCAACCCGACCCATTATCGCGCCAAACTCTCTCGTTCCCTGATCCAGAACAATCTTACTAATTCACGTCATGAAAGCTACCACTTCTATCTCAAACTACCCATGGAATTATCACACAAATACTCCACGTATACTATGTATCTCGACAAGGATCAAAACGTAAAATCTTTTACTTAAGACGGCCTTACATCTAAAGTCTCAACTGTCATAATTTCTAAGGTTCGCAATTTACCTGTAACTACTGCTTCACTTCCCTTTGTCGCTCTAATCAAAATCCTGCTCTGTTGGGCGCATAGTTATAGAAGGTGATGAACCAGCCACTGATCCTGAAAGCTGAGTCGTAACATCCGCGCCACCTCTGGTTGGACAATTTCTCGCAAAATGGCCCTTCTGCCCGCAAGCATAACAAGCTGTCGAAGTAGCACGACACTCCCCACAATGACACCTACCCTAACGGCCACTCCGAGGTGGGGGTGGCCTCCTCTAGCTAACACCTCTTCCTATCCGAACCACTGAATCTGCAACTGACCTGGTAGGCTGAGTCATCCCACCGGTATCCCTCCTACTAGGACATTCTTTCCTCACATGGCCCTGACGGCCGCAGGTAAAACAGGCATTAGTAAACAGACGACATTTCGAATGGCGCTACCACATAGTGAACAACGAGGAAAATCAACTGGTGGCTAGAACCTATGTAAATCTGTGAACCCAAAACCCTGGAGCTCTGACCAACTCCGACATACTCCGAGCGCCCCAAGCTCGTGAGGACTACTCGAATCGGCGGAGGGTATAACTAGTTCGCTGCGAAATTGCTGCCTCGAAAGTCACCAAAGGACCCTGTTGTCCTGGCCCTCTTCTGCTGGTCTTGGTTATTCCGTCGATCTCTACGTTCCTCAGTCTGATGTGCATAAGCATGTACACGGGCAATGTCCATGCCTGACTGAAGAGCTACTCTTGTACACCCCTTTACTAGATAATCGTCTAGACCCATGATATATCGGTCCACTCTATACTCTCTGTTTGTTAAAATCCTAGCTAGTAACAGAGTCATCCCTTTGTAATCCATATTCTCTGTTCCCGGTCGTGGAACTGAAGGCTCATATATCATGGCCGCAGTAGGAACTGCTGCCGCTGTACTAAACTCTGCTGGGCCCGGCGACGTCGTGGAACTCGCCGTCTGGGGTATCATCTTGGGTAAAGGTTGGGCCTGTGCCCTCGTACTCCTTTGTGTTCTACTCGCAGCTCCCTCGGCTGCCTTGCCCTTCTGGGCCCAGGTTGCCTTGCGTGGAGGCATAACTGGTAACGAAAGAGACTCGTCAGAGGGGTTCAACTTATAACACAGCTCTAAGGCACGATCTTAGAGTGAGAAGAATGGAAACCAATCCTAAATGTCCTGCAGCCTCCTAATTATAGATGTGGTGCACAACACACCGATAATCAAGACTCTACTAGACACGGTCTGTAGACACTTTCCGAGGATTAACTGCTCTGATACCACTTTTGTCACGACCCGAACCCGGGCCCGTGACTGGTGCCTTACCCCGGGCACCCAAGTAGACATACATCAGAGTAATCAGCGGAACATAAAACAAGACATGAAATAACATGAAGTATGAAACAACTATCTGAGAAAAGTTGCCTTTCGGCATATATATATATAAAATTTAAATCGAGCGATTCCCTTTTACAAACTCGCCCACAATGATTACTGCACCTCTAAGAATGATATGACAACAATGGCGGACAGGGGCCGCCATACCCCTAATTTAAGTACCTACAACGAGAGGGGACTATACCATTGATAAGCCTCCGGAGAAACGAAGCTTCCCAAAACGCTGAACTGTGATCCTAAGAGCGAGGATCAACGACGACGTACTCTACTGCGGCGTGAACGCGGCCCCGGAGGTCGATAACAGTACCAAGTATGTGGCCGAAAATATCGTAAATGAAATCATAGTAGTCTATAAAAGCGAAGACATGTATGATAACCAAACTACATTCCAAAATAAATAAGCAGTCATGTCAAGTCAGGGACTCACGCCCTCAAAGTCATCACTCGAATATAACTATGGGTCTCACGCCCACAACATCAATCATGCCCGTGGAATACCTTCCTCACCGCCGCGATCTATGATATAAAAGCACCAAGGAATACACATGAACACCGGGTCCCACGTGTCATAATAAAACCGTCACGGTAAGTACGAAGGCATAGCCGACTACTAAAACCCACAGTACCAACAAGGTCATAAACTGTATCATGAGATCTGTCTAGACCGCCACATGATCGAAGCTGGCCACTCGCCCGCAGTATCTAATGTGCGCGTCTAGTCCTGGAACTTCCCGCAGCTCCGCATAGGCCACCCTCATAGGCCCGCATGAGGTATTCCTCGCATCGAGGGTAGCTACTCCCCGGCAACGTCCTGGACTCGCAGTCCGCATGGCCACAGAGACCGCATGACCACAAAGGCCGCACACTAACCTGGAACTCTCGTAGCTCCGCATAGGCCCCCGGGACCCGCATGAGGTATCCTCGAATCATAGTCACACAGACTGCCTGAGTATTACCCCGCATCGGAGGGCAGCTTAACCCCCGGTATCATGTCAAGAGGTGAGTGATATAATACTAACATAACAGTTTATCGTTAAACAACATAAGCACAACAAGGGAAACCCCCTTACACAAACATCACAAGATACTAACACACGTAGCATCCTAACATGTTTACTTATCAAATCAACAAGAAAGTATTACAAGGCTATCACAAACCAACACAATCAAGTTATTCACACAAGGTACTTTCTACTTTATGTCAATAAGTTCGGCGTTTTTATCCCCAAAGTACTTCATACATTAATTCTTTAAAAGATTTGTTTCTTTCACAAAAGTCACACAATACCCGTAGTATAAAATTAGAGTGACTATCTTTTTAAGTAAACCAAAACACTTCAAGTTCTCAAGTCTCTTTGCTTTTAGAAGACAAGTTCCTTACTTTGGAATTTAAGAAAATCAATACTTGTTATTAATGACTTTATTAAAGTAATCGTGATCTAGGAAATGTAATACAATTTTGTCGTATCTTAGCTTCTATACAGATGGAGGTTTCTACTTGTTTTAATAATATTAATTATTTGTCAATATAGTTTCCTTTATTAACGTTGCAGTGGGATGTCCGATACTTGTTCTCATTTCCGCAATCAATATAACATTATTATTCAAAACCAAGTACTCATTACTCACGAATGAGGTTTCACAACTTTCCACACAATTCAAGTTCTTCATGTATCAAATCAAGTCAAATATAAGTCAAGTCTCTTGTCCTTTTTTTTAAAATCAATAAACCATTCTTTTACCTACATAAAGTTGTTATAATTAACTTCCCATAAAGCCATTATAACACTTTATGTTTTAAACCAACCAAATTCATTTTACACACGTACGTCTACCGTACTATATATATTTCGCAAATATCATGCTAGAAGAGATAGGAAGAATCACATACCTCGCGACGATTATCGACAATTAGCAAAACGCTCCACGGCTATAACCCGGCTAGCCTTGTCCACCTTTCAAGTAGTACACGCTACTCATAGTACTTCCACCTCGATGCAATATTCGAATAATTACAAACTGATGTTGCGTCTGGAAAATTTGAAAGCACGTATTGACGTGAAACATATGCATCATATGTAGAATGTTGCAGCTAAATTCTTTAAGAATATGTTGCTGAAAGGACATGGTTAAAAAGGAATTCTCAAATGTGAGAATGAACTCTCAAGTTTTATTGCCAATGCTTTCTCTTTAAAAAGTACAATTTCTTTTTATCCCTAACTAGCTGAAACGTTGCTGGAGCCACATATATAAATGAGGAGATAAATGTATATATCACAAGTAAAACAATAGTAGTAAATTTCTTAGTGATTAATGGGATCCGCCTTTCTTTGCCAATAGTCCTGTAGGTGTCACCCTTAGATATCGCATGTCACTTAGAGTTGTGCTATCTTTCTCCACGTGGATCGCACAAATTTTCACAAAGCTTATCCATTAATTCCATTCTCTACACAAAATTCCCATATTTAACAAATTACACCCAAAATTAATTCTATAACCCACTTCATTTAAATTCTAAAAAACTCATAAAACCTTCGTATACTCGATGTCATAATTTGTAATATGACATTAGTCCATCACCTTTTTTATGCATATTCCAAGTTTATTTTCATCACACTTGTTGCATCCAAATTTATGATAAGGTCGTGGTAAACCCGTAATGAAATCCATATTAATCATTCTCCATTTCCACATCTTAACAAGATCCAAATCTTTCCTTATGTCTTATAGTCCATAATATACTTCCAGTATATGTATAATATCCATATATACATAATAATCAACTTCACAAAGAGGTTAAGGTTCATTACCTCAAAATAGCCCAAAAAAAACGTGACTGTCCAGATTTTTAGCCACTACTTCGTCAGCTGAACTTGTAACGTCGATAACTCTCTACTCCAGTGTCCTATCGACAAGAGGTTTGTTGCGTTGAAAACTAGACTCGACGAACTTCATTTTAGGCTTTTAAAATACCTAAAAACTCCTTATAGACTAGGAGATATTCCCTTCCAAACTTGACTAAGAATCTATCCAAAACAGTCTCGAAAATCTGCCTACTCTCGGCCAAGGGGTTTATTTAGTACAACCAAGGGTTAGGATTGAAACATGTGTATGGTATAGATGTGTTTGTGTAGGTTCCTTTCTCCATTTGTCCCACAAAAGCCATGCAAGACTTTGACCATTTGACTTGCCCATTAATCTTCAAAAAAAACGTCTCATGCCATGCAAGACTTTTGGCCACTTGTCTTGCCTACTTGGGGTGACACGTGTCGCCCTCCTATTGGTCCAAAATATTTTATCTCTCGGAAAAATTCCATAATCGTAAAAATATTAAAAACGTAAAATTTCCTTCACAAAGTTCGGAATATTTTCTGTCGGAAAACAATTCTTTCATTCTTACCCTAATTAGTGTTTAAACATTCGTACGTACGTCCTCACATACATACTCCGGATTTACGGGGTATAACAACTGACCTCCTTCGGGGGGCTGCGTTCATGCCGCAGGTAGAGGTACACCAGTTGTTGATCCTCGCTCATAGGGTCACAGTTCAGCGTTTGGGAAGCTCCGTTTCTCCGGAGGCTTATCAGTGGTATAGTCCCCTGTCGTTGTAGGTACTTACATTCAGGGGTATGGCGGGGCCCTGTCCCGCCATTGTTGTCATATCATTCTTAGAGGTCTGTAGTACTGTTGTGGGCAGAGTTGTAAAAGGGATGTAACTGTTCGGATTTAAGTTTTTATATATATATGCCGAAAGGCGACTTTCTCTCAGGTAAAATGTGACTCATTTTACATTTGATTCATGTCTTGTTTTTATATTTCGCTGATTTCTCTGATGTTGTATCACTAGGGTGCCCGGGGTAAGGTACCAGTCACGGGCCCGGGATCGGGTCGTGACAAAAGTGGTATCAGAGCAGTTAATCCTCGGAAAGTGTCTACAGACCGTATCTAGTAGAGTCTTGATTATCGGTGTGTTGTGCACCACACCAATAATCAGGAGGCTATAGGATATTTAGGATTGGTTTCCATTCTTCTCACTCTGAGATCGTGCCTTAGAGCTGTGTTATAAGTTGGACCCCTCTAACGTATTTCTTTCCCTTACCGTTATGCCTCCGCGTAAGGCAACCCGGGCCCAGAAGGGCAAGGCAGCCGAGGGAGCTGCGAGTAGAGCACAGAGGGTTACGAGGGCACAGGCCCAATCATCACCTAGGGTGGTGCTTCATTCGGGGAGTTCTGCGACATCGCCAGCCCCAGCAGAGTTTAGCACGGCGGCAGCAGTTCCTACTGCGGCCATGACATTTACACCTTCAGTTCCACGACCAGTAGCAGAAAGAATAGATTGCAAAGAGACGACCCTGTTACTAGCTAGGGAGTTAGCAACCAGAGGGTATATTATGGATCGATTTATCACGGGTCTTGATGACTATCTAAGAGAGGGTTGTGCAAGAGTAGCTTTTCAGTCAGGCTTGAGCATGTCCTGTGTACGGGCTTTTGCGCAGAAGGCCGAGAAATGTAGAGATCGACAGATTAATCAAGGACAACAGAAGAGGGCCGATCGGCAGGGTCCTTTGGTAACTTTCGAGGCGGACCTTCTCAGCAGCAGACTGGTTATGCACCTCCGCCGGTCGAGTGGTCCTCCGCGAACTTGGGGCGTTCGAGGTATGCCGGAGTTGGTCAGAGCTCCAGGGCTTCCGATTTACAAATACACGTAGGTTCCAGCCAGCCGGATTGAGTTTTTCCCGGTGTTCACGCGGTGACAGCGTCGTCCCGGGAATGTCGTCTTTTTGTTGGTACTTGTTTTACCTGCGGCCGTCAGGGCTATGTGTCGAAAGGATGTCCTAGTAGGAGGGATACAAGTAGGAGGACTCAGCTTTCAGGATCAGTGACCAGTTCATCATCTTCCCTAGCTATGCGCCCAACAGGGCAGGATTGATTAGAACGACAAAGGGGAGTGAAACGGTAGATACAGGTATATCCTTAACCCTCTAGAGATATGTCTGTGTGATAAGTCCCGGAGTGGTATGAAATGAAAGAGGGTAGTTGATCTAAGAAGACCATTAGGTTTTCGTAACTTGATTAGTGAGATTGTTCCGGATCGGGGAACAAGAGTTTGGCGCGATTACGGGTCGGGATGAAGACCATTCGCGGGTCAACCCGCGGCCTGTAGTATGGTGGGGTCAGTTCGAGGTGGTCCCGCCAGGTGGTAGGGTCACGAGGGTGCTAGGCCCGAGATTAGATGACCATCGTATGAGTTCGTGGATATGTTCGACCAGAAGCGGATCGTGAAGGCTGGGAATGGCCTTAAAGAAGATCGAGGCTAGTAAGATGACCAAGTTTGGAGGTAGTGACTCCAGAAATTTTGGAAACTGAAGCAGTAACAGAAATGTGGTAAGTTATGAGAAAGAGTTCGAGTGTACGAGAAGGTTACGACGAGTAAGGAATGAAGTGAACATGTGCTGAGAGAATAGAAACGATCATTACTTTGTGAAGTAAAGGTGCGAAGGGAATATCTTTTAGACCTCGAGTGGGAGCTTTTGTAGTGATGGAGGTGATTCCTCGTGGACTTGGATATAAGTATTTGCGCGTGTTGTATTGTGGCCAGGTGTGGCATGATTGTTTTCGTAAGTATAGCAGTGAAGACTATAGCAGTGAAGACTATACTGGCGCATGGTTGTTTTGAGACTTAGAAGGAACATTCGGGACGAATGGGCAATTGTTGGTCCAAAATGTTTCGTCTCTCGGAAAAATCCGCAAAAATTATAAATGACATAGCCGGAATTTACCCTACGCGAGTTTAGTAAAACGTTTCGTCGAAAAACGATTCTTTTAGCGAGTTGTGCACAAACTTTTTCGTCCAAGGTCTTTTACTTAGGCTAACTTTTGTACGTATACCCTCACGTACATACTCTGGAAATACGGGGTATAACACCATAGTTATATTTGAGTGATGACTTTGAGGGCGTGAGTCCCTGACTTGACATGACTGCTTATTTATTGTGAACTGTAGTTTGGTTATCATACATGTCTCCTGCTTTATATAGCCTACTATGATTTCATTTACAGTATTTTCAGTTTCACATACTTGGGATCTGTTGTCTTGACCTCCTTCGGGGGGCTGCGTTCATGCCGCAGGTAGAGGTACACCAGTTGTTGATCCTCGCTCATAGGGTCACAGTTCAACGTTTGGGAAGCTCCGTTTCTCCGGAGGCTTATCAGTGGTATAGTCCCCTGTCGTTGTAGGTACTTACATTCAGGGGTATGGCGGGGCCCTGTCCCGCCATTGTTGTCATATCATTCTTAGAGGTCTGTAGTACTGTTGTGGGCAGAGTTGTAAAAGGGATGTAACTGTTCGGATTTAAGTTTTTATATATATATGCCGAAAGGCGACTTTCTCTCAGGTAAAATGTGTCTCATTTTACATTTGATTCATGTCTTGTTTTTATGTTTCGCTGATTTCTCTGATGTTGTATCACTAGGGTGCCCGGGGTAAGGCACCAGTCACGGGCCCGGGATCGGGCCGTGACACTTTTCCGTTGAAAAATTACATCTTTCTTCCTTTCCAATTTTTCTGTCGTATTCTCGTACGTACGTCCTCGCATACATACCCTGGAACTACGGGGTATAACATAAAGTCATTATAACAACCCTTAGGTTTTGGAACTAAGGCAATGGATTATACAACTTACAATTTAAACATCAAAGTACAATCAAGGAAGTACATAGAACAAATTCTATTTTAGGCAATCCAAATACAACCAAGGAATGAATCATTTAAGGAGTAGGACATACTTTCTTTATCTTAAGGAATCATGCTAGAAGAGGAGATAGTTCACATACCTTTTCGGCTTAATCCACAAGCTAAGTCGAATACGCCGCACGTAGAAGTGTCAACCTATAATGGTCACAACATGACTATCAATTTCTAGTCTCTAACGTAGAATAATACTAAGTACACGGTCTCTTATTCTACGGAAAATCGGGCAGCACTTCCTTTGTTTCTACATACTTTGCCACCTTTTTCAAGGCCGAATTCAATAACCAAACATGCCACATTTAAGGCTCAATATACCAACCAATCAAAGGGGCTTACACGCCTTACAATACGTGTAAAATTCCGCCCCACAATTCATACGAAGTAGTTTAACAACCAAGCCATTCTCGGCCAACATATACAACAACACTAAGTCCTTTCCAATCCTTTTCCAATTCCAAGTTCTAAGGTCTAACATGTTATATAGTCATAAACAACTTCAACAACTACAATTTCCTTCTTTATACAACATGCGACGACTTAAACTAATAGTCAACTTGAATTGTAATCTTAAGGCTAAACATGCTAGTTTTCGGATTAGGGTTCCAATAGCCAATACACTTATCAAACTTCATACTAAACATCTCATGCTTGTTAATATCCATAGCTACAACAATAAGTAAATCTTAATTACTAAAACGACAAGAATTATACCTTTACAAGCCCTTAAATTTCCAAGATTCAAAGTCGCTCCTTAGCAATTCTTAGCTCCTTTCCTTTGCGCTCCAATACGCTATTTGAAGCCTTTAGAAGTTCACAACCAACGTCTCTTCCATTTCCAATCCAAAACTAGGAAAACTACTTAGGTTTTCGCCTTGCGACTAACGTGAAAACGCCGCTTTTCCGAAATCTTTCTATTGAGACATCCTTACAATACCCTTAGGGACCTTGGGTTTAAGTCTTGTGAATAATGGATCAAAACTACAATTTTTTTGTGTGGAAAGGACCTCAAACCCGAGAGCACTTTCTCAAGAACAAGTCTTCTCTAATTTTTTTCTAAGTGTTCAAGAGCTTGTCTTGCACTAGTGTAGTATATAAAACACAATGGAGGGCTTGGATTAAAACACTTGTGGGCTAGGATGAAGAATAATTAATGTTAAGCCAAGTGGACAAGTTGACAAGTCAACAATCTCAAGCTTTGAAGACTTATCTTCCTTGATGGTCAATGACCATTTTACCCTTACCATAATCGTCCAAGACCAAATGTGGGGGTGCCACGTGTCGCCCTCTCATTCGTCCATAAAATTCCGTGACCCTCGTGGGCCCCACAAAACGTAAAATTCATCGAGTGGGCCCCACGTGACCAAATCCGTAAAAATAAATTTCCATAATGTTAAAAGTTCCATATTCCTCAAATAATACATTTTGAGAATCCAATTCTCATCAACGAACATTTTTCCTTTCCGACGTTCGGAAGATTTTCCGTCGGAAAATTAATTCTTCCTTTCGTACTAATTTCCAAGTCTTGATTCCTTACATAAATTCTCTTCTACATGTCCTGGACTTACGGGGTGTAACATTCTTCCCCCCTTAGAAACATTCGTCCCCTAATGTTCTTAGTCGGTTGTCAAGCTATACAAACTCCGGCACAGTCTCTATACTATGCCTAACAGTCAATACTCCACAAGACCAACGATGCCACACATGGACACCACCTAACATACGTAAACATATCAATGGACCTTCCGTCCGTGGTCCCTTCTCACAATACTCGAAGGTTATCTATCATCTTCTCAAATACGGGATCCTTAGGGGTTCCTTTATTTTCTTACTTGTCATACATTCTCGTACTTCTAAACTTATTTAGCATACGTACAAAATGTCGTGTATTGATTCTGTTCTCCGATCCTTGGAGTTACTATCCAAACTTGGCCATTATGCTACTTGTATTCCCGTTAAGGCTCTTCTCGGTCCTTACGACCTGGTTCCGGTGGAACGCGTCCACAAACTCGTACAATAATTAACCCAACTTGGGTCTGGAATCCTCGTGACCCTATCACATAGCGGGACCATATCCAACTGATATCACCCCATTCCATACTATCGGCTGACCCGAAATGAGTCCATAACCCGACCCATCATCATACTTAACTTCTCATTCTTAGTCTGAAATAAATCTCTCTCTTATCTCAAGGTACTTCTTACCCTATCCTCCCATTCACTAGAGGTTCGTCACATAGGCCAAAGTATTTCTACTGTACAATCTTCCCTATTGGTCTTACACTGTTATGGGGCAATTACTACTTGTGAACTCTACACAACTATAGTCTCAGTTCACTTACCATTATCGTCAACATTCTTAACTTTTCATTTTACTAATCAAAGTATCCTACCTCTGGGGGTACTATCACTTTACAACTACTAGCAATAAAGGGAAAACACATACGCTAGGGTGAAATCTGAATCTATCAATGCACGTATGATTCAAAAGAATCGAAATATACCTGTAACCCCATGCGATGTCGCCTCCTGATCCTGCCCAGTAGTCACGTCATCTATGCGGTTCGAAGGACCGCCAGAACTATAAACTCCACCCTGACCTCTAGCACGGTGGTGACATCCAACACCGCCTGGGGACGCACAGCTGTGGAGGAAAGGGAACCAACCATCGGCCTCATAGGCTGAGCCACCTCACCGGTGCTCTTTCTAAAAGGACATACTCTCAGTATATGGCCCGGACGACCACAATAAAAACAAACACCTGTGCCATAACGGCATTTCCCCAAATGACGCTTACTACAATGGAAACTCTGAGGAAAAAGTGGCCTCGACTGAGAAAATCCTCTGCTCCTTTGAGAACCTCGACCCCTGGAGCTTGGACCGACTCCTAAATACCTTGTGGAGTCCAATCTACCACCTGTGAGCTGCGGGGGTATGTACTGGGTAGGCTGGGAAGAATATCTCACTCGCTTCTGAGGCTGCTCGTCCAAGAACTCACCGGGATAACCAACCGGTCTAGCCCTCTTACGCTGATTCCCGCGTTGGCCCTCTACCCTCTGTACACCTGTCTGTACTGGCCGAATAACCTCCTGTTGATGAAACTGTAGCACCGCTATCTTGGTCAATAACATAACGGCTTCCCTCATGACCCTATAGTCTTCTCCTAACTGAGAAACTGGAGGCTCTGGTGCTGGGGCCTCAAAACCTGGCGCAGAAGAACTCGCCGATCATGCACAACATCCAGATACCACAGGCATAAGCCCTATCAACTCTCGAGTCGACTAGTAGCTCTGCTACTCCTTTGCCCTTCAGGCGTGTTGCCCTCCTCGAGGCATAATCAGAACACAAAAATACGTCAGAGGGGAATTATCTTACTAACACCGCTCTATGGCACGATCTAAGAGTGAGAAGAATAGAAACCAACTCCTAAATGTCCTGTAGCCTCCTGTTTATGGGTGTGGAGCGCAACACACCGATAATCCAGACTCTACTAGACACGGTGCATAGACATTTGAGGTATCGCTCTGATACCACTCTGTCACGCCCCGAACCCCGGGCTCGTGACTAGTGCCCTACCTGGGCACCCTTCTACCTTAACAACTAAGTAAACTGCGAAAATTAAATAACACCTCATTTTTTTTAACCAACGTACGTGCAAGGGCAAAGCCGACAAGGCTGCCATATAATATACATAATCAAAAGACACTACACTGTACATGAGTCCAATCCCACATATGAATACTGCACTCTAAGAGTTATCTTTGAACTATGACGGACAAGGCCCCGCTGCATCTACAACTGCATAAAGCTTTGTATTGAAGTAACTATACCAAAATGATAAACTCCTGAACAAATTGAGCTATCCAAAACTACGGCGGTCCTACACTGCGGATCACCAAAGCTGCGTACCTAAACTGCAGCGTAACGCACTTCAAGGAGGTCGATGAAAAATGTACCAAGTATGTGAAGCGATGAAATCACGTAATTAAATCATAACATTCTAAACAAAACAGGAGACATGTATGATAGCCAACCTACAGTCCACAACACATAAGCAGTCATATCAAGTCAGGGACGTATGCCCTCAAAGTCACTACTCAAATATAACTATCGGTCACACGCCCATAATATCCATCATGCCCGTGGAATCCTTCTTCACTACCGGCAGTCCATGATATAATATAACACCAATAAGCATGCATGAACACCAAGTCCCACCTGTGTCCTAAAAACGGTACGGGCCGAGTAGGAAAACGAACCACCAGATCCGGCTGCGTCATAAAAGCGGCGGGGCAAGTGCGAAAGCCAACTACGGATCCGGCTGCGTGAACAAGCGACGGGGCAAGTACGAAGCTAACTACGGATCGACTGCGTCACTAAATCTCATGGAGGCGAATCCATGGAATAAAAATATCCCACGTGGTCGCGTGCCGGAATCCCACATCGTATAAGCATGACCATGGGTAACACAAACAACCGAATCTAACCCGCTCGCAGTCACGTGCCGGAATCCCACATCGTATAAGCATGTCCAAGGAGTAATACAAATAATGGAAACATACCCGTGGAATCCCACATCACCGTCGGTACGTCCAAGTAAACTTACAACAAGACAGCAGGCCCTCCAACCGAGAGTCGCAGCAGCGTAAAAATATAATACTTGCACTCAAAGGCTATCACCAGCACACATAGGCAATTTCATAAAATCTTTAGACTTTCATTTTATAAACTCAAGGCACTTACGTTTTATATAAAAGAAATCGGGATTTTAACACTAAGTACTACGTACTTCCATTCTTTTCAAAAGACTCATTTTTATATAAAACCCCAAGATACTAACACCTGTAGTATCAAGGCATGTCTATTTTTCAAACTAAGTTACTACATCTTTAGAAATTCATTTCAAGACTTGAAATGAAGTAACTTCTAATTTCACAACCTAGGCAACTCGTACCTATCAATCAAAATAGATAACTTTCTTATCCTTCCATAAAGCCGTTATAACCAACTTCCCATAAAGCCGTTATAACCCTTTATGGTTTTAGACATGTTCATTCCTTTTATAACCAAGAGACTTATACTATTAAAACCAAGTATCACATACTTATAAATCAAGCTTCTTAACTTTCAAAATACTTCAAGTCTCTTAATATTTAGAAAACAAGTTTCTTCTACTTTTAAACCTCAAGTAACTCACACCTTTAAAACAAGTTACTTCTCTTAAATCATGTCATTTCTCCTCTTTTAAAACAATTAAGTAAATCTCGGCCAACATATACAACAACTCTAAGTCCTTTCCAATCCTTTTCCAATTCCAAGTTCTAAGGTCTAACATGTTATATAGTCATAAACAACTTCAACAACTACAATTTCCTTCTTTATACAACATGCGACGACTTAAACTAATAATCAACTTGAATTGTAATCTTAAGGCTAAACATGCTAGTTTTCGGATTAGGGTTCCAATAGCCAATACACTTATCAAACTTCATACTAAACATCTCATGCTTGTTAATATCCATAGCTACAACAATAAGTAAATCTTAATTACTAAAACGATAAGAATTATACCTTTACAAGCCCTTAAAATTTCCAAGATTCAAAGTCGCTCCTTAGCAATTCTTAGCTCCTTTCCTTTGCGCTCCAATACACTATTTGAAGCCTTTAGAAGTTCACAACCAACTTCTCTTCCATTTCCAATCCAAAACTAGGAAAACTACTTAGGTTTTCGCCTTGCGACTAACGTGAAAACGCCGCTTTTCCGAAATCTTTCTATTGAGATATCCTTACAATACCCTTAGGGACCTTGGGTTTAAGTCTTGTGAATAATGGATCAAAACTACAAATTTTTTGTGTGGAAAGGACCTCAAACCCGAGAGCACTATCTCAAGAACAAGTCTTCTCTAATTTTTTTCTAAGTGTTCAAGAGCTTGTCTTGCACTAGTGTAGTATATAAAAGACAATGGAGGGCTTGGATTAAAACACTTGTGGGCTAGGATGAAGAATAATTAATATTAAGCCAAGTGGACAAGTTGACAAGTCAACAATCTCAAGCTTTGAAGACTTATCTTCCTTGATGGTCAATGACCATTTTACCCTTACCATAATCGTCCAAGACCAAATGTAGGGGTGCCACGTGTCGCCCTCTCATTCGTCCATAAAATTCTGTGACCCTCGTGGGCCCCACAAAACGTAAAATTCCTCGGGTGGGCCTCACGTGACCAAATCCGTAAAAATAAATTTCCATAATGTTAAAAGTTCCATATTTCTCAAATAATACATTTTGAGAATCCAATTCTCATCAACGAACATTTTTCCTTTCCGACGTTCGGAAGATTTTCCGTCGGAAAAACAATTCTTCCTTTCGTACTAATTTCCAAGTCTTGATTCCTTACATACATTCTCTTATACATGTCCTGGACTTACGGGGTGTAACAACCTGCCCATAGTATCATTCGGCAATCCTACTCCTGGGACTATTTCACCTACATAGGTCCTGTGGACCCGCAATGAGGTCATCCGCCTCGCATGAGACTATTTCACCCGCATAGGACTATTTCACCCGCATAGGACTATTTCACCCGCATGGACCCGTTGGGCCCGCAATGAGTACAAACGCCGCACTCGCATCATGGGTAGAAAATCCATGGAATAAGTAGTAACCCGGGGGTTTACCCCGCAAGAATAACATAACCTAGCTCAACCGGCTATCATACATAACATAAGCACTACCGGCTTATTATACATAACATAAGCACTACCGGCTTATTATACATAACATAAGCACTACCGGCTTTTCATACATAACATAAGCACTACCGGATTATCATACATAACATAAGCAAGTTAAGAAATCCCCTAACTTCTTATTAACCTTATTTACATACGCTCTCTTTTTAGTTTACTTAAGGCACTAACATGTCATTATAAAATCCGGGAATTTAACCCAAAGTACTACGTACCATTATTCTTTTAAAATGACTCTTTTCCATATAAAACTTCCAAGATACTAATAACCGTAGTATCAAGTCATATCTACTTTTCAAGACAAGTCACAATACCTTTTAGAAATACATTTATCGGCTTCTAAATCAAGTGACTTCTTGTCACGACCCGTTCCGGGGCCCGTGACTGGTGCCTTACCCGTGCACCCAAGCAGTCATACATCAGAGAAAATCAGCGGAAATATAAAACAAGACAAGAAACATTAAAAAAGGAGAAACAATTTATCTGAAGAAAAGCTTGCCTTACGGCATATATATTGTCACGACCCGAACCCGGGCCCGTGACTGGTGCCTTACCCCGGGCACCCTAGTGATACAACATCAGAGAAAATCAGCGGAAATAAAAACATGAACATGAATTTAGAGACAATAATAAATTAACAGGCCAACCAAAACAGTTGCCTTCATCATATATATACATAAATACCCGAACAGTTATCCTTTTTACAAACCCCTTGCCACACTCTACTGCACTTAAGAATTTATACAACAACTATGACGGACAGGCCCCGCCATACCCTGAATGTACAGAACCTCTGCACTCGGGTAACATACCAGCAGATAAGCCTCGAAGGAACGGAGCTTCCCAAGACGCTAAAATGAGATCCTAAACGCGGGATCGACAACCGACGATGTACTACTGCGGCGTGAGCGCGGCCGGCGAGGTCGAGACAACAGTACCAAGTATGTGAAAGCGTAAATATCAGAATCGAAATCATAATAGTCTATAAAAGCAGGAGACAGGTATGATAACCAAACTACAGTACATACACATAACAGTTATATCAATTCAGGGTCTCACGCCCACAACATCAATCCTGCCCGTGGAGTACCTTCCTCACTGCCGACAGTCTATGATATGATAACAACAAGATAGCAATCCAAATGGGAGCATACTCGCGCGCTACGCATCGTGTCAGTATGTCCAAAGGAACAAATAAGACAACATTCCACATGGAAGCATACCCGCGCTACGTCGTGTCGATGAGTCCAAAGGTAAACAATAAGACAACATTCCAAATGGAAGCATACCCGTGCGCTACGCATCGTGTCAGTATGTCCAAAGGGAAACAATAAGACAGCATTCCAAATGGAAGCATACCCGTGCGCTACGCATCGTGTCAGTATGTCCAAAGGGAAACAATAAGCAACAAGGCGGTAATCAAAGTGGATGCATACCCGTGCGCTACGCATCGTGTCAGTATGTCCAAAGTGATTTAACAAAAGTAACACTATCAACAGGAACGCGTGCGTGGAATTTATCCACACGCCGGTCACGCCCTAGTAAGTACTCAACAAGTCAACCGATCCTCCATCGAGAGACGCGGTAGTATAGAAACACAATTCTTGCACAATAAAGGCTATCACAACAAGCATAGGCAAGTTTCACAACAACAAGCATAGGCAAGTTTCACAACAACTCAAAGTACTTTCATTTTTATGCCAAGGTCCGGGTTTTAACCCTAAAGTACTACGCGTTAAATTCCTTTTAAGAGATTCATTCTTTGTATAAAAGTCACCCGATACCGTAGTATAAAAGAGAGTGACTTACATCTTTTAAGTAAACCAAAACAACTTCCATACTTTCTTTTAAGTCAAGTTACTACGTTAAAACCAATGATAAAACCTTTCTTTTGTTTTCATAAGGTCGTTATAACCAACTTCCCATAAAGCCGTTATAACACCTTATGCTTTAAACCATTTTAAGACAACACAATGCCTTTCTTTTCCCTAAGGTTCCAGTTTGCCTAATTTTAATTACGCAAGTCTCTTTCTGAAACGTTTCATAGTTCGATGTCTTAATCTCTTTTAAAACAATTGAGTAACATATGCCCTAAAGTAGGTTATTCTTGTTCATAATCAATCTTATTAAGCACCATGATCTAGAAAATGTAATATCATTTTGTCTCATCTTAGCTTCTATGCAGATGGAGGTTTCTACTGGTTTTAATAATACTTAATTATTCAATACATTTTCCTTTATTAACGCTGCAGTGGTTTGTCGATACACATTCTGATTTCCGAAATCAGTAAAACATTATTCCTTCCACAAAACCAAGTACTCATTACTCACGAATGAGGTTTCACACAAACATCCATATTAAGTCAAGTCTCTTAACTTCTAAACTATTAAACCATTCTTTTTATCTCTCTTAAGGCGTTACACCTAACTTCTCATAAAGCTGGTATAACTTTTATGTTTTCAAACCAAGTATACACTTCTTTCAAAAAGGTTTCTTAATCTCTTAGAATACTTCAAGGTTCTTTTACAACAAGTCGGTTATAAGTCAAATCAGTTATCTTTTAAAAACCACAAAGCATTTCTCATTTACATAAAGTTGTTATAACACTTTATGTTTAAAGGCAATCAAATACATTTAACACGTATGCGTCACCGTACTACATAGTTATACACATATCATGCTAGAACAGATAGGAAGAGGTTCACATACCTCGCGACGAGTATCGACTAATAGCAAACGCTCCAAGTACCCCAAACCGTCGCTACACTCTCGGTCAGCGATCACTCCACACGTAGTACTACAACCTATAGAGGCCACAAAGCGCCTATTAATATCTTTTAGATCCCGACGTAGAATATTCTACAGAAAATTCGGCAGCACCTCCCCCCCCCCCCGCAACAGCGTAAATCTCCTCCTCTAACGAGGCCGGCTACCAAGCCAACCAGGGGGGGGTTAACATGTCTAACCGGACGTGTACAATTCTACTACACAGTAATGCTACACAAGTCTACTGTAATACAGTCTATGTAATTCTGATTCGATTCTCTTCTTTAAATTCAGGCTTAAGTCGCAAGACATTGCCGCACAATTATAATGTTCAGTTCTATATATAGTATACTTCAACTATATATTTCTACAATATGTAATTTCCAATTACAATAGAAGGTCAAGAGTGTTTACCTCGATAAGCCCAAAATTATCCGAGTTTAAATGTCGATCCTGAGCAAGGTTTAGCTCCTACTCCGTGCGCTTCGACCCGCTCCAACCAACCCTTAGAAGTTCTAACCAACTTCTACTTATAACTTCAACTACGGGTGAAGATTTACTTAGAGTTTCATTTTTGTGACTGAGGGAAGTATAATAGTATTTTCTGGGCTTTTGTACAAGTGTAACTTTGGGAATACTACAAGGTATTTGGGCCAAGGTATTCGGACATAAAAACAATACTAGGAGAGTATTTCTATACCACAACAAGGGGTATTTATACGAGACAACTAGGCTAGGGGGGGGGTATGTACCCCACGGCCAAGCCTCTACAAGGGGGAGGGTGGGTTTCGCCGAGGGCCTTGAGAGGGGAGGGGTGTGTGGTGGACGAGATCACAAGAGGGAGATGGAGGGTTTGAGACTTAGAAAGATTGCTCAATTTTTGGATGAAGAAAGTTCATCACTTAGAGGGGTATTTATAGGTCAAGTGAAGGCCAACCAATGGCCAAGATGAAGACAAGTGCATAGCAAGTGTAAGGCCAAGATTAAGCCATGTGCTACCTTATCCATCTACCCAAAATATCCTACCTAACCCTTGACCACATTTTTTAGCACAAAAAACGTGCAAGACTTAGCCAAATGCCGTCCAACCTCTTCCAATGTGAGGGTGACACATGTCACCCTCCCGTTGGTCCAAAATGTTTCGTCTCTCGGAAAAATCCGCAAAAATTATTAATGACATAGCCGGAATTTTCCCTTCGAAAGCTGTGGAAACGTTTCGTCGAAAAACGACTCCTCTCGGGTGTTGTGTACAAATTTCGAAACTAGCCAACTTTAAGGCTCAAATTGTATCGTGCGCCTCACGTACATACTGAAAATACGGGGTATAACATTCTCCCCTCCTTAGAAACATTCGTCCCGAATGTTCCTTCTCGGAACAGATAACGAAGTTCTTCTAACAAGTTGCCAACGCCACACCTGGCCACGAAATATCACACGTTCTCTTCCTTCCTTACTCGTCGTGCCCTTCTCGGACACTTGAACTCTTCTAGTATACGTACCACACTTCGCCATCGCCGATTCCCAATACTTTGGAGTCACAACCTCAAACTTGGTCATCTTACTAGCTTCGATCTCCTTAAGGCCATTCCCGGCCTTCACGATCCGCCTCTGGTCGAACATATCCCCGAACTCATACGATGGTTATCTAATCATGGGCCTAGCACCCTCGTGACCCTACCACCTGGCGGGACCACCCAGACCCCACTTTGAAACCGGTCGCGGGTTGGCCCTCAACATGGCCCCAACCCGACCCACTTACGCATCAAGCTCTTGTTCCCCGATCCGGAACAATCTTACCTATACAGGTCATGAAAGCTACCACTTCCATTACACACTACCCAGGGATTTATCACACAAAACGTTCTAGGCATAAAAATGCACTCCGACAAGGATCACTTGCAAAATCTGGTACTCAAGGCGGCGCACATCTAAGGTCTCAACTGTAATATTCTAAGGTTCATCATTTTCACCCTCAAGCTTACCCTTCTCACAACCGGAGTTCTACATCACGTTTTAGCACAACGTTATCCGAACATAACACTAAACACATCATAACATCATTAATAAATACAAAACACTAGAGGGTAAAGGATATAACTGAAAATAGGCCATACAGAGGACCGCTAAAACTGGGAACTTCCACCGCGACCTCTACCGTGGCCCGCCGGTGTATGAACATCCTGCCTGACTATGGGAGGTGAAGAACCCGCAACTGATCCCGTAGTCTGTGCTATCCTACCAGCGCTACCCCTGGTCGGACAATTTCTCCCAAAATGGCCCTGCTGGCCGCATGTAAAACAAACTCCCGGACTAGCACGACACTCCCCACTGTGGAGTCTACCACAGCGGTCACAACGAGGTAGGGGTGGCTTCAGCTGGCTAACACCCCTGCTCTCCCGAAAATCTGAACCCTTGGAGCCACGACTGCTCCGAATACTGGGTGCTCAAGATTGTGGAGGACCACTGCATCTTGGAGGCGCATAACTAGTCTGCTGCTGAGGCGGTCCGCCTCGAAAGTCACCAAAGGACCCTGCTGTTCTGGCCCTCTTCTGCTGACCTTGGTCATTCCGTCGATTTCTCCGCTCCTCACCTCCAAGTGCATAAGCCTGCATGCGGGCAATGTCCATGCCCGGCTGAAGAGCTACACCCGAACAACTCTCTGCTAGGTAATCATCGAGCCCTGTAACATATCGGTGCACTCGATCCTCCATACTAGCTACTAACGCGGGGACGTACCGGGCCAATGAGTCGAACTCCACATTGTACTCCTGAATCGTACGCCTGCTCGCCGCAACCCCAAAAATCTGTCGGCCCGAGCCCTCCTCATCTGTGGAGGCAAGAAATGTGCAAGAAAGGCCTCTGAGAACTCGCCCCATAAAGCTGGAAGTGCATGCTCTCCCCGGGACAGCTCCCACGAATCAAACCAGTCGACTGCGGTATCACGCAGCCGATGCGAACCTAGGACCACTGACTCGGTCTCCGATGCCTTGATCACTCTCATGATCCGCTGTAACTGTCGGATGAACTCCTGCGGATCATCCTCAGGCCTCGACCCGTAGAACTCGCGGTTACACCGTAAAATCCCGTAATCTCAAATCGTCGCTCGGGGTGAACTACGGTGCTCTTGGGATCGAACTGCTGCGTCCAACTTATCCTCAAGTCTGGCCACAACCCTGGCCATTAACTGGGACATCTCCTTGTAACCCATCTCATCTCGCCCACTGTAGGATCGAGGCTCAGTCTTGTGGTCTCTGTAGAGCTGCCACGCTTCTACTCGTATCTTCCTTCGCTGCTTGCCGCTTCGGGCCGGGTTGCCTTGCGCGAGGCATAAGCGGTAAAGGAAAGGAATACGTCGGAGGGTTCAACTCATCACACAACTCTAAGGCACGATCTCGGAATGAGAAGAATGGAAACCAATCCTAAATGTCCTATAGCCTCACGATTATAGATGTGGTGCGCACAACACACCGATAATCAAGACTCTACTAGACACGGTCTGTAGACACTTTCCGAGGACTAAGCGCTGCGATACCACTTTGTCACGACCGAACCGGGCCCGTGGATCGTGCCATACCCCGCACCCTAGTGATACAACATCGAGAAAATCGGAAATAAAAACATGAACATGAATTTAGAGACAATAATAAATTAACAAAGCCAACCAAAACAGCTTGCCTTCATCATATATATACATAAATACCCGAACGATTATCGTTTTACAAACCCCGCCACACAAAGCATGCACTCTAAGAATTTATACAACAACTATGACGGACAGGCCCGCCATACCCCGAATGTACAAGAACCTACGGACTGAGTGGTAACATACCAGCAGATAAGCCTCCAAGGAACGGAGCTTCCAAGACTGAAATGAGATCCTAAACGCGGATCGACAACCGATGTACTCTACCTGCGGCGTGAACGCACTTCGGCGAGGTCGATAACAGTACCAAGTATGTGAAATCAGAAAAATCAGAATCAAATCATAATAGTCTATAAAGCGAGAGTGTATGATAACCAAACTACGATATACACATAACAGATTATATCAATTCGTGGTCTCACGCCACAACATCAATCACGCCGTGAGTACCTTCTCACCGCCATGCGATGATATGATAACAACAAGATAACAATCCAAATGGGAGCATACTCGCGCGCTACGCATCGTGTCAGTATGTCCAAAGGAACAAATAAGACAACATTCCAAATGGAAGCATACCCGTGCGCTACGCATCGTGTCAGTAGGTCCAGAGGGAAACAATAAGACAACATTCCAAATGGAAGCATACCCGTGCGCTACGATCGTGTCGATGTCCAAAGGGAAACAATAAGACAAAGATTCCAAATGGAAGCATACCCGCGCGCTTACGATCGTGTCGAGATGTCCAAAGGAAACAATAAGCAACAAGCGGTAATCAAAGTGGATGCATACCCGCGCGCCACGATCGTGTCGATATGTCCAAAGTGATTTAACAAAAGTAACACTATCAGCGAACGCACTGCGGAATTTATCCGCCACCGCGGTCACGTCCAAGTAAGTACTCAACAAGTCAACCGATCCTCCATCGAGAGACGCCAGAGTATAGAAACACAATTCTTGCACAATAAAGGCTATCACAACAAGCATAGGCAAGTTTCACAACAACAAGCATAGGCAAGTTTCACAACAACTCAAAGTACTTTCATTTTTATGCCAAGGTCCGGGTTTTAACCCTAAAGTACTACGCGCGTTAAATTCCTTTTAAGAGATTCATTCTTTGTATAAAAGTCACCCGATACCGTAGTATAAAATAGAGTGACTTACATCTTTTAAGTAAACCAAAACAACTTCCATACTTTCTTTTAAGTCAAGTTACTACGTTAAAACCAATGATAAAACCTTTCTTTTGTTTTCATAAGGTCGTTATAACCAACTTCCCATAAAGCCGTTATAACACCTTA
Source organism: Przewalskia tangutica (assembly GCA_029844215.1). Taxonomy (NCBI): domain Eukaryota; kingdom Viridiplantae; phylum Streptophyta; class Magnoliopsida; order Solanales; family Solanaceae; genus Przewalskia; species Przewalskia tangutica. Next base: position 92,480,017 of record CM056726.1, on the reverse strand, counting down.
TGCTTTAAACCATTTTAAGACAACACAATGCCTTTCTTTTCCCTAAGGTTCCAGTTTGCCTAATTTTAATTACGCAAGTCTCTTTTTGAAACGTTTCATAGTTCGATGTCTTAATCTCTTTTAAAACAATTGAGTAACATATGCCTAGGCGAGTAGGTTATTCTTGTTCATAATCAATCTTATTAAGCACCATGATCTAGAAAATGTAATATCATTTTGTCTCATCTTAGCTTCTATGCAGATGGAGGTTTCTACTGGTTTTAATAATACTTAATTATTCAATACATTTTCCTTTATTAACGCTGCAGTGGTTTGTCGATACACATTCTCGATTTCCAAATCAAGAAACATTATTCCTTCCACAAAACCAAGTACTCATTACTCACGAATGAGGTTTCACACAAACATCCATATTAAGTCAAGTCTCTTAACTTCTAAACTATTAAACCATTCGTTTTATCTCTCTTAAGGCGTTACACCTAACTTCTCATAAAGCTGGTATAACTTTTATGTTTTCAAACCAAGTATACACTTCTTTCAAAAGGTTTCTTAATCTCTTAGAATACTTCAAGGTTCTTTTACAATAAGTCGGTTATAAGTCAAATCGCTTATCTTTAAAACCACAAAGCATTTCTCATTTACATAAAGTTGTTATAACACTTTATGTTTAAAGGCAATCAAATACATTTAACACGTATGCGTCTACCGTACTACATAGTTATACACATATCATGCTAGAACAGATAGGAAGAGGTTCACATACCGCGACGAGTATCGACTAATAGCAAACGCTCAAGTACCCCAAACCGCTACACTCTCACCAAGCGGATCACCCACACGTAGTACTACAACCTATAGAGGCCACAAAGCGCTATTAATATCTTTTAGATCCCGACGTAGAATATTCTACGTAAAATTGAAGACTCTCCCGCACATGACAGAAATCTCCTCCTCTAACGAGGCCGCTACCAAGCCAACCGGGGTTAACATGTCTAACCGGACGTGTACAATTCTACTACACAGTAATGCTACACAAGTCTACTGTAATACAGTCCTATGTAATTACAGTTCAGTTCTCTTCTTTAAATTCAGGCTTAAGTCGCAAGACATTGCCGCACAATTATAATGTTCAGTTCTATATATAGTATACTTCAACTATATATTTCTACAATATGTAATTTCCAATTACAATAGAAGGTCAAGAGTGTTTACCTCGATAAGCCCAAAATTATCCGAGTTTAAATGTCGATCCTGAGCAAGGTTTAGCTCCTACTCCGTGCGCTTCGACCCGCTCCAACCAACCCTTAGAAGTTCTAACCAACTTCTACTTATAACTTCAACTACGGGTGAAGATTTACTTAGGGTTTCATTTTTGTGACTGAGGGAAGTATAATAGTATTTTCTGGGCTTTTGTACAAGTGTAACTTTGGGAATACTACAAGGTATTTGGGCCAAGGTATTCGGACATAACAACAATACTAGGAGAGTATTTCTATACCACAACAAGGGGTATTTATACGAGACAACTAGGCTAGGGGTATGTACCCCACGCCAAGCCTCTACAAGGGGAGGGTGGGTTTCGGCGAGGGCCTTCAAGAGGGGAGTGTGGTGGACGAGATCACAAGAGGGAGAGGGAGGGTTTGAGACTTAGAAAGATTGCTCAATTTTTGGATGAAGAAAGTTCATCACTTAGAGGGGTATTTATAGGTCAAGTGAAGGCCAACCAATGGCCAAGATGAAGACAAGTGCATAGCAAGTGTAAGGCCAAGATTAAGCCATGTGCTACCTTATCCATCTACCCAAAATATCCTACCTAACCCTTGACCACATTTTTTTAGCACAAAAAACGTGCAAGACTTAGCCAAATGCCGTCCAACCTCTTCCAATGTGAGGGTGACACATGTCACCCTCCCGTTGGTCCAAAATGTTTCGTCTCTCGGAAAAATCCGCAAAAATTATTAATGACATAGCCGAAATTTTCCCTTCGAAAGCTGTGGAAACGTTTCGTCGAAAAACGACTCCTCTCGGGTGTTGTGTACAAATTTCGAAACTAGCCAACTTTAAGGCTCAAATTGTATACGTACGCCCTCACGTACATACTCTGGAAATACGGGGTATAACATATATATAAACATAGTTTTGTAGTTACATCCCAACTGTACAATAGGACTACAAACCTCTAAGGAAGTAAACAACTATGGAGGGACAGGGCCCCGCCATACCCTGAATGTACAAAACTATCTACAATACAGGGAGATCATACCCAAAAGAAGAGCCTCCGGAGAAGATGGAGCTCCTGACACCAACGCAAAGATCCTAAGGATGTGGATCTAGCACCTGCTTGCCCTTACCTGCGGCATGAACGCAGCCCCCCGAAGGAGGTCAGTACAACAAGTACTAAGTATGTGAAACTGTAAAGTACTTAAATGAAATCATATAACTTTAAAACCAAATTTTTACAAATATGCACGAAACAACCAATGTAACCGCACATAGTGCCACATCATAAACAAGAGCACAATAGGTAAACTGTAACAGGTCTTTTCTAGGCTGCGAATGATCGGCAGGCCAATCGCTCGTAGTATCACTATGCAAGCCTAATCTCGACTCCGTAGTCCGCGTAGCCACTCACATAGCCCGCATAGGGTATAACCCCGCATCGAGGGTAGCTACTCCTCGGCATCGCCCCGACTCGTGAGTCCGCATGGCCACATAGACCGCGTGAGGTATAACCCCGCACACTAACCGGAACTCTCGTAGCTCCGCATAGGTCCCCGACCCGCATTGAGGTATTCTCGAATCATGGTCCTGCATCACCGAGTCTACCCCGCATCGGAGGGTAGCTTAACCCCCGGTAACATGTCAAGAGGTGAGTGATATAATACTAACATAACAACTTATCGTTTAAACAACATAAGCACATCAAGAATACCCTCTTATACAAACGTCACAAGTCACTACCACACATAGCATCATATCATGTCTACATATCAAACCATTTTATTATTCTTTCATAAATCAATATAAGTCTGTTATAAACACATAAGTAAACTGTTTCTTTTATCATTCTTAAGTTGTTATACCTAACTTCCCATAAAGCTAGTATAACTCTTAAGCTTTGTGTTTAAAAACCAATTAGTTCTCTTCTGTTTAAAAATGATTCAGTATTCTTTTGAAATGCATCAAGATTATTATTATTCAGGCTTAAGTCAAAAGACATTGCCGTAAGTATTATTCAGGCTTAAGTCAAAAGACATTGCCGTAATTATTATTCAGTTAACACATGTACGTCTACAGTACTATATATATATTTCAAAATATCATGCTTAGGAAGAATCACATACCTTCTCGGCGAAAACCACCTGCCAAGTTGAATATGTCGCGCGCAGAGAATCAACCTATAATAGTCAGACACGTCTATCAACGTCTAGACTACTTTGTAAACAGTTCTAAGCAGAGGGTCCTTTATTCTACGGAAAATCGGGCAGCACTTCCCTACCCGGTGAGTTACTCAAGTCTCTTGAAAACAAATTCTAAGTAAGTATAGTTCAATTATTCTTCTTTTAAACCCTTCTACTGTGATAACAGTTCAATTCTATTCTGTAATATCCTTCTAAGTATTTAATACTTATTTCTATACTTCTACAGTATGTATTCTCTAATTACAAAAGAAGGACAAGTTTATTTACCTCGATAAGCCCAATAATATCCTAGATAAAAGTCGATCCGGAGCAAGGCTTAGCTCCTAAGTTGTACGCTCCGATAGCTCCAAGGAAACCTTAGAAGTTCTTCACAACTTCTACTAAGTACTAAGGGATTTGGGCTAGGGTATTTTGGCCATTATAACAATACTAGAAGGCAACTTTTCTACCAAGGGAGGGGGGGTAGGTTTCGGCTAGGCTAGGAGGGGGGGTTGCCTCGGCCAAGCTTCACTCAAAGCGGGGGGGGGGGGGGTGTGTTGGACGAAAAAGGCTCAAGGGAGAGGAGAGGATTTTCAAGACTTGGAGAAAGATTTGTGGATGAAGAACTCTTCATCTTAAGGGGGGTATTTATAGGTCAAGAAGTGGCCAACCAATGGCCAAGATGATGCCAAGTGCAAGGCAAGTGTAAGGTCAAGATTTGGGCAAGTGTACCTTAGCCAACTTGCACACAAAATATCCTACCAACTACTTGACAAAATTGACAATCCATTCGGCCCTATTGCCGTCCCACATCCATCAATGAGAGGGTGACAAGTGTCGCCCTCTCGTTGGTCCAAAGTGTTACGTCTCTCGGAAAAATCCGCAAAAATTAGAAATGGCATAGCCGGAATTTATCCTACGCGAGTCTTGTTAAATGTTTCGTCGGAAAATGATTCTTTGTGTGAGTTGTGCCCAAAAAAACGTCCTAGGCCTAAACTTTTAAGGCTACACTTTCGTACGTACGCCCTTACGTACATACTCTGGAAATACGGGGTATAACATTCTCCCCTCCTTAGAAACATTCGTCCCGAATGTTCCTTCCCAAGATAGCTAACGATAAGGTTCCTCATAACTTAAACAGTTTGCATATGCCACACACGGCCACAAAACAACACTTAGGCATAAACGATAATGAAGATTTACAAGTAGGAAAGTGAATTACCTGGAGGTGTGGGGAATAGGTGAGGATACTTCTGCCTCATGTCCTCCTCAGCTTCCCACGTCATCTCCTCCCTGAGCTCGTTCCGCCACAAGACTTTGATGGAAGCCACGTCCTTGGTCCGCAGACGCCTAACCTGACGATCGATTATCGCTATGGGAATCTCCTCATACGATAACCCCTCGGTCACCTGGACATCGTCAATCGGGTGTACCCTAGATGGATCCCCGATACATCTCCTCAGCATAGAAACATGAAACACCGGATGCACTGCCTCCAGATCGGACGGCAGATCCAACTCATAGGCAACCTTGCCTACCTTGCGGACAATCTGATACGGCCCAATGTACCTTGGGCCGAAGTTTCCTTTCTTCCGAATCTCATCACACCCTTCATGGGTGACACCTTCAGAAAACCCAATCATCAACCTCGAACTCCGGATGCCGACGGCGATGATCTGCATATGACTTCGCCGACTCAGCCGCCAAGAACCTCTCCGGATAAGCTTCACCTTATCAACTGCCTAATGCACCAAATCTGGTCCCACTAACTGCACCTCGCCCACATCGAACCAGCCTATCGGCGATCTGCACTTCCTCTCATACAAGGCCTCATAAGGCGCCATCTGAATACTGGAGTGGTAGCTATTATTATACGCAAACTCAACTAGAGGCAAATGATCCTCCCAGCTACCCCTGAAGTCAATAACACAGCTCGCAGATATCCTCGAGAGTGCGGATAGTGCGTTCTGCCCGTCTGCTCGTGGATGGAATGCGATTGTGCTCACTCGCCCCTAAACCCTTCGAAAAGACCTCCGAAGTTAGCCGTAAATCGGGCTCCTGCATGCGATATGATCGAAATAGGACTCCATGCGATCGGCGATCTCGGATATAAAGTCTGGCATAATCCTCAGCCGAAAAAGTCGTCCTGACGGGAAGAAAGTGGGCTGATTTCGTCAGCCTGTCGACGATAACCCATATAGAATCATGTCTCCTCTGAATGGATAGAGTAACGCGCGCTGTGTGCTTCCCCAAGAACCTGCTGCCGAAGTCCTGAAACATCTGGAACACACAACCTGCCCTCAAACCTTAGCACCCCATCAGGTGCTACCTCAAAAGGACCCTTGCCCTCACGAAGAGCTGTATCACGATACCGAATCAAAACTGGATCCTCGAACTGTTGCCTCTTCACCTCCTCGACGATGGAAGACTCGGCAACCTCACGAACTCGAACTCCACTGCTATCAGAATCAATCAAACGGACACCAAGGCTCGCTAACTGATGCAAATCACGAACCATGCCCCTCCTCTCTAGCTGCACATCTGATAGGCTCCCCATCGACCTACGACTAAGAGCATCTGCCACAACATTGGCCTTCCCCGGGTGGTACAGGATATCAACGTCGTAATCCTTAAGCAACTCTAACCACCGTCTCTGTCGTAAGTTCAGCTCTCTCTGGCTGAAGATATACTGGAGGCTCTTGTGGTCTGTATAAATATCCACATGAACCCCATACAAATAGTGCCTCCAGATCTTCAAAGCGTGAATCACCGCTGCCAACTCCAAATCATGGGTGGGGTAGTTCCTCTCGTGTTTCTTCAGCTGTCGGGATGCATATGCTATAACCTTGCCCTGCTGCATCAACACACATCCCAACCCGATGCCTGACGCATCACAATATACGACATAACCGTCTGGACCCTCTGGAAGAGTAAGAACGGGGCGTCGCCTCTCCTTTAGTAATCGGAAACCACGCCACAAGCATCACCATCAAACTTAGCCGCTTACGAGTCACCCTAGTCAATGGTGCGTAGATAGAAGCAAACTTCTACGAACCGATAATAACTGCAAGGCCCGAAATCGCGAACCTCTGCCGAGTAGTAGGTTCAGGCCAAGTCTCGATCGCTTCGATCTTGGCCGTATCCACCGAATACCATCACCACAATATGCCCAAGAAAAGCCACCGGCTAACCAAAACTCACATTTGGAAAACTTGGCGTATAATCGCTGGTCTGAGAATCACAAGACAGCCCTCAAAGTGCTCGCATGCTCCTCGCTCTGGCGAGAATAAACCAAGATATCATCAATGAACACTATCACAAACGTGTCAAAAATGGTTTGAACACTCGGTTCATCAAATCCATGAATATCGCCGAGCATTAGTCAACCCAAAAGACATGACTGAACTCATAATGCCCGCACGTGTCCGAATGCGATCTAGGGACATCCACCTCTCTCGACTCGCACTGATGATAGCCCGATCGCAGATCAATCTTGAGAAACATCTCGCACTCGCAACTGGGTCGAACAAATCATCAATCACGGGAAGGGTATCTGTTCTTAATGGTCACCTTGTTCACCGTCAGAATCAACACACATGCGCAGCTGGCCCCGCCCTTCTTCTTCACGAACAATACCGAGCTCCCGGGAGAAACACTAGGCACGATGAAGCCGCTTCTCCAAAGAAATCCCTAAGCCGATCCTTCAACTCTCTCAACTCGGCGGTGCCATTCTCAGTATGGCGGAATGGAAATAGCCGAGTGTCCGCAATATGTCAATACAAACTCAATCTCCTCTCGGGAGGATACCCGAGGTCGTCGAAATACGTGCGGGAACTCTTCGACCACCGAATCGACGGAAAATCTGGTACCGCAGCCTTGAGATCAAACACCCGAACGATGGTAGATATACCCTTCTGCACATCTTCCTAGCCTCGAGGTAGGAAATAAACCTACCGCCGGCGATACCGTGTTCTCCCACTCAACAACCGGCTCTCAGAAACTGAACCGCACTACTCTCCTGCGGCTACATTGGCGTAGCGAAGCTAGCCAATCCATACCCATGATCACGTCGAAATCAATCATATCCAACTCTATCAAGTCGTCAGTGGTCCGACGATCAGAATGGTCATCGGACAAGCCCTATATACCCGCCGAGCTACCACCGAATCACCCATCGCGTAGCTACCTCGAAAGGGTCTATGGACTCGTGCTCTATCCCTATCCTACTAGCAATAATGGGAGATATATAGACAGTAGAACCGGATCTATCAAGGCATACACATCAAATCCAGAACCGATAAGGTACTGTGACGACATCGGTGAGGCCTCCGATCTGCCGGCCGACAAGGCATAAATGCGTTCGAGGACCGCTAGAATCGACCGAGCCACGACCTGCCGCGACTGCTGGTCCATGAGTACCACGCTCCGGCGAGTAATCGCTTCGGGATGAAGACCGCAAAAGAACACGTAGTCGACCCACTATCTGCGCCCGCTCGCCTGACAGTTCCTAGCAAAGTGACTCGCGGCTACAATCAAACAAGCTCCCGTGAGCACCACAACTCCCGTGGGATCTACCGACGCCACACCGAGGGGTGGTCCCGACGCCGCATTCGCTGCTCGACGCTCAAGTCCTGGGCCCTGGTGCGCCTCGAATATCCAGCCGCCACGAGGGCGGTGCAGAGTGCTCGAGCCGGGCGTGGTGCAAATCTCGATCGCCGAGGCCGCCACCACGATAGCCACCAAAAGACCTGCCCCTGCCTTCTTTGCTGTCACAACCCGTCGGTCTCTACGCCTCGCATCCAAGAGCATGAGTGCGCACGGGTAATATCCATACCGGTGAAGAGAAACACCCGCACAAGATTCGCCATATAATCATCTAGCCCGGTGACGCGGTGCACCCTATCCTCCATATCGCTGCAACGCCGGGACATATCGAGCCAATGAATCAAACTCGACATTGCACTCTAATGGCGTGCGTCCTCTCTCGCCTCGAGAATAAAAATCTATCGGCTGTGCCCTCCTCATCCGCGAGGCAAGAAGTGAGTGAGAAAGCCTCCGAGAACTCATCCCAGTAGGCGGGACGCGCGTGCTCTCCCGATAACTCACGAATCAAACCAATCATTGCGGTATCACGTGGCCGATGCGAACCGGCGTCACGGACTCGGTCTCGGCGCCTTGATCACCCGCATGATCCTGCAGAATCGCCGGATGAACTCTCGCGATCATCCTCCGCCACGACCCGTAGAACTCGCGGCCTACAACTCGGAAATCCCGTAGCCTCAAATGCGCCTCGTGAACCACGGTGCTCTTTGGGCCGAATCGAATCGCCGATCCACTGTCTCATGTTTGGCCACGATCCTGGCGATGGCGGGCCATCTCTCTCAGAACCCATCTCATCCGCTTCCAGCCGGATCGGAGTGTAGGTATCGTGGTCTCATCGCCCATCGCTGCGCCCTAAACCTCTCGGGGTCGGGCGTCGTAGAACTCGCCTTCTCGGGTATCGACTGGGCCTGAGCCCTCGTGACTCTAGGTGTCCCACTAGCAGCTCCCTCAGCTGCCTTGCCCTTCTGGGCCCAAGTTGCCTTACGTGGAGGCATAACTGTTACAGAAAATGAATACGTTAGAGGGGTCCAACTTTAACACAACTCTAAAGCACGATCTCAGAGTGAGAAGAATGGAAACCAATCCTAAATATCCTATAGCCTCCTGATTATTGGTGTGGTGCACACCACACCGATAATCAAGACTCTAGTAGATACGATCTGTAGACACTTTCCGAGGATTAATCGCTCACGATACCACTTTTTCACGACCCGTTAGGGCCGTGGATCGTGCCTTACCCGCACCCAAGCAGCGATACATCGTGAGAAAATCAGCGGAAATATAAAATAAGACAAGAAACATTAAAAAGGAGAAACAGCTTTATCTCAAGAAAAGCTTGCCTTTTCGGCATATATATATAAACATAGTTTTGCGATTCATCCCAACTGTATAATAGGACTACAGACCTCTAAGGAAGTAAACAACTATGGCGGGACGGGGCCCGCCATACCTGAATGTACAAAACTATCTACAATACAGGAGATCATACCCAAAAGTAGAGCCTCGGAGAAGATGGAGCTCTCGACACCAACGCAAAGATCCTAAGGATGTGGATCTAGCACTGCCTTGCCCTACCTGCGGCATGAGCGCAGCCCCGAAGGAGGTCGCAAGAGTACTAAGTATGTGGCGTAAAGTACTTAAATGAAATCATATCACTTTAAAACCAAATTTTTACAAATATGCACGAAACAACCAATGTATCGCACATAGTGCCACATCATAAACAAGAGCACAATAGGTAAATCAGAATAGTCTTTTCTAGGTGCGAATGATCGAGCGGGCCAATCGCCTCGTAGTATCACTATGCAAGCCTAATCACGGACTCCGTAGTCCGCATAGGCCACTCACATAGGCGCGTAGGGTATAACCCCGCGTCGAGGTAGCTACTCCTGCATCGCCCCGACTCGTAGTCCGCATGGCCACATAGACCGCGTAAGATATAACCCCGCACACTAACACGGAACTCGTAGCTCGCATAGGTCCCTGGACCCGCATGAGGTATTCTCGAATCATGGTCCTGCATCACTGAGTCTACCCCGCGTCGGAGGCGACAACCCCTGAACATGTCAAGAGGTGAGTGATATAATACTAACATAACAGCTTATCGTTTAAACAACATAAGCACATCAATAATACCCTCTTATACAAACGTCACAAGTCACTACCACACATAGCATCATATCATGTCTACATATCAAACCAATTTATTATTCTTTCATAAATCAATATAAGTCTGTTATAAACACATAAGTAAAATATTCCTTTTATCATTCTTAAGTTGTTATACCTAACTTCCCATAAATCTAGTATAACTCTTAAGCTTTGTGTTTAAAAACCAATTAGTTCTCTTCTGTTTAAAAATGATTCAGTATTCTTTTGAAATGCATCAAGATTCTTATTATTCATGCTTAAGTCAAAAGACATTGCCGTAAGTATTATTCAGGATTAAGTCAAAAGACATTGCCGTAATTATTATTCAGTTAACACATGTACGTCTACCGTACTATATATATATTTCAAAATATCATGCTTAGGAAGAATCACATACCTTCTCGGCGAAAACCACCTGCCAAGTTGAATATGTCGCGCGCAGAGAATCAACCTATAATAGTCAGACACGTCTATCAACGTCTAGACTACTTTGTAAACAGTTCTAAGCAGAGGGTCCTTTATTCTACGGAAAATCGGGCAGCACTTCCCTACCCGGTGAGTTACTCAAGTCTACTGTGAAAACAGTCCTAAGTAAGTATAGTTCAATTATTCTTCTTTTAAACCCTTCTACTGTGATAACAGTTCAATTCTATTCTGTAATATCCTTCTAAGTATTTAATACTTATTTCTATACTTCTACAGTATGTATTCTCTAATTACAAAAGAAGGACAAGTTTATTTACCTCGATAAGCCCAATAATATCCTAGATAAAAGTCGATCCGGAGCAAGGCTTAGCTCCTAAGTTGTACGCTCCGATAGCTCCAAGGAAACCTTAGAAGTTCTTCACAACTTCTACTAAGTACTAAGGGATTTGGGCTAGGGTATTTTGGGCATTATAACAATACTAGAAGGCAACTTTTCTACCAAGGGAGGGGGGGTAGGTTTCGGCTAGGCTAGGGGGGGGGGTTGCCTCGGCCAAGCTTCACTCAAAGGGGGGGAGGGTGTGTTGGACGAAAAAGGCTCAAGGGAGAGGAGAGGATTTTCAAGACTTGGAGAAAGATTTGTGGATGAAGAACTCTTCATCTTAAGGGGGGTATTTATAGGTCAAGAAGTGGCCAACCAAGGGCCAATATGATGCCAAGTGCAAGGCAAGTGTAAGGTCAAGATTTGGGCAAGTGTACCTTAGCCAACTTGCACACAAAATATCCTACCAACTACTTGACAAAATTGCCAATCCATTCGGCCCTATTGCCGTCCCACATCCATCAATGAGAGGGTGACAAGTGTCGCCCTCTCGTTGGTCCAAAGTGTTACGTCTCTCGGAAAAATCCGCAAAAATTAGAAATGGCATAGCCGGAATTTATCCTACGCGAGTCTTGTTAAACGTTTCGTCGGAAAAGGATTCTTTGTGTGAGTTGTGCCCAAAAAAACGTCCTAGGCCTAAACTTTTAAGGCTACACTTTCGTACGTACGCCCTTACGTACATACTCTGGAAATACGGGGTATAACACTTCTTTCTTCAAAACCTTAAGCAATTGATTCCTTCAAATCAATTTGCCTTTCTTCATTTCAAGTCATTTCTTTGTTTACATTACTAGAGAAAACCATTCTTTTAAACTCCCATAAAGTTGTTATAACCAACTTCCAATAAAGCTGTTATAACTCTTTATGTCTTAGAAAAATTCATTATTTTTATAACCAATATACTTATACTTTCAAATCAAGTTACATAGCTTTCAAAATATTTCAAGTCTCTTATCTTTAGAATATCAAGAAATCAATACTTTCCAAATCAAGTATTCTATACTTTTAAATCAAGTCATTCCTTCCTTTAAGAATCAAGTCCCATAACTTGAAAAATAAAGTCTCTTAACCTTTTAAGAATTTAAGGTTCATAGTCTTAAAACTTCATAACGTAAACTCTTTAAATTAAGTAACATATACTTTTGTGCGTTGTGAATAGGTTATACTTGTTTATAACGATCTTATTAAAGCAACCATGATCTAGAAAATGTAATACAATTTTGTCTTATCTTAGCTTTTATGCAGATGGAGAATTCTACTTATTTTAATTTAATTGATTGTCAATACATTTTCTTTTATTAACGTTTCAATGGCTTGTTCGATACTTATTCTCATTCATGCAGTAACTTAGCAAAGTCAACTCGACTCCAAATACTCCCTAACGACTCTTACCAACATCCCCCATAAGACTTGGTAAGAACTTAGGATAACTTAGACGTAACTTTTACATAGAGTAAATCAACATACATACCTCATAACTTCTAAGAGTAGAAGGGATCATGAAATAACACCACATGTATATTTCATACATAGAATCATGCCAAAAGAAGGAAGAGGTTCACATACCTCGCGACGATTATCGACAAGTAGCAAAATGCTCCAAAGTACTTTAACCTTGATAGCTATTCCATCCTTAGTAGAATACGCTATACGTAGTACTTCAACCTATATTAGTCATAACACGACCATTAACCTCTAGTTTCAAATGTAGAATATTCTAAGTGTAAAGTCACCAAATTCTACGGAAAATCGGACAACACTTCCTTTGTTTCTACGTACTTTTCCACCTTTTCAAGGCCCGAAAATCAATAACCAAATGCCACATTTAATTCTCAATCAATTCAGATAACCAAAGGGGATTACACGCCTTAACAGGACGTGTAAAATTCTGCCCCACAATTAATACAAAACTGTCCAAAGATTAAGGCAATTCTCGGCTCAAAATGTGTAATAACATAAAGTTCATTCCAATTCCTTTTCAATCCAAATTGTTATTCTAACATGTTATATAACCTCAATCGATTATAACAACTATAATCCCTTCTTTCTATAACATGCGACGATCGTAACTAACAATTAAATTGATTTCGACATAAATGGCTAACTTGTCCATTTTCGGTTTTAACACGTCGACATGATCTGAATCTTTTCAAACTTCAATATATATACCACATGCTCATTTCTTAACTACTATAACATGTAATCTTCAATTACATTAAGAAGATGAAGATTTTACCTCAATAAGCCCTAATAATGTCCAAGCGTAAAAGTCGATCCTTAGCAACTTTTAGCTCCTCTTCTTATGTTCCAATCCGCTCCAAGTGTTATACCCCGTACTTCCAGAGTATGTATGCGAGGACGTACGTACGATTATTCAAGCCCTAATTAGGTTAAGATGAAATTGAGAGCTTTCAACGGAAAAGATTCCGAACCTTGTGAAGGAAATTCTACGTTTTTAATATTTTAACCGATTACGGATTTTTCCGAGAGATGAAATATTTGGACCAATAGCAGGGCGACATGTGGAACCCTTAGGTGGCATGTTTGGACGAAAATGTTGGGCTTGTGGACAAGTCAATTGGTCAAGTCTTGCAAGATATTTCTTTGGGTGAGTTGGAGTAGGTAAGGGACGATTTTTGTGGGCAAGTGGGGGCATGCCTTGGACGGTTTTCTTGAGCAAGTGGGAGGCCACATGGCTCATTGTTGTGGGGGACATATGTCCCAATGTTGTGGTGGACATATGTCCCAAGGTTGTGGTGGACACTTGATGGAAGACTCCACTCACACAAGCTATCTAATCTACACCCTCCATTTGTTTTAATCTTGGCCCTTGGTGGTTCTATAAATACCCCCCTCTTGTGCAAGACTTCTTCATCCACAAACACAACTTCCAAGTCTCCAAAATCCTTCCCCCTTAGTTGCTAGTTCTCGTCCAACTCCTCCCCCCCTTTCCTAGTTGTCTCGTCCGAAGCAACACCCCTTGGTAGAAAAGTATTCTCCAAGTATTGTTACTATTCCAAAATACCTTAGCCAAATACCTTGTAGTATTCCAAAGTCACCTCTATACTAAAAGCCCAGAAATACTACTTTATATCCTTTAGTCACAAAACGAAACCCTAGGGAAATCTTCATAGTGGGTTGAAGTGTTAAGTAGAAGTTGTTTAGAAACTTCTAAGGGTTTCTTGGAGCTATCGGAGCGTGCAAGTTAGGAGCTAAACGTTGTTCAGGATCGACATTTAAACTTGGATAATTTTGGGCTTACCGAGGTAAATATCTTGTCCTTCTATTGTAATTGGAGATTACATACTGTAGTAGTATAGAATTAAGTATAAGATATATGGAAGGAGGGTATAAAAGAAGAGAATTGAACTGTACTTACATAGGACTGTGTTTACAGTAGACTTGAGTAGTTTTCCGGGTAGGGAAGTGCTGCCCAATTTTCCGTAGGATAGAGAACCTCCTGCTTAGAATATTCTACAGAGTAGTCTAGACGTTGATAGACGTATTTGACTATTATAGGTTGATACTCTGCGCGCGACATATTCGACTTGGCAGGTGGATTTCGCCGAGGAGGTATGTGATTCTTCTTATCCTCTTGAGCATGATATTTTTAAAATATATAAATAGTACGGTAGACGTACGTGTGTTAAATGAACTTGGTTTTACTCTGATGTCTTTTGACTTGAGTTTTAAATAATAAGAATCTTGAAGTATTTCAAAAGAGTTATGAATCATTTTAAAAAAAAGAAAAGTAATACTTGGTTTTAAAATCTGAAAGAGTTATACTGACTTTATGGGAAGTTAGGAGTAACGACTTAAGAAAGATAAAAGGAACGGTTTACTTATTTGTTTATGAAAGTCTTGTATTGATTTCTGAAAAGTGTAGTAAGATGGTTTGATAAGTAAACATGTTATGATGCTACGCGTGTTAGTGTCTTGCGATGTTGTGTAAGGGGGTTATTCTTGTTGTGCTTACGTTGTTAAACGTTAAGCCCGTTGTACTGTTATTATATCACATACCCCCTTGACTTGTTATACCGAGGACTTGCCACCCTTGATGCGGGTCTCTACGGCCTATGCAGTCTGTGTGACTATGCGGAGCTGCGGGAGTTCCAGGATTGATCATTCCGGGTGTATTATCCCGATGCGAGGAATGCCTAATGCGCGTGCGTGACTACGCGTCTATGTGACTATGCGGACTGCGGAGTCCAGGAGGATACCGCGGGTTAGCTACCCCCGATGCGAGGAATACCTCATGCGGGTCTGTGTGTGACCTATGCGGACTGCGGGAGTTCCAGGATTAGGCTCGCATAATGATACTATGGGCGATTGGCCTTGCTTCGATCATTAGCGTCCTAGAAAAGACCAGTTATGTTATATCTAATTTGCTTTTGGTTATGTTGTGGCACTATGTGCGGTTACATTGGTTGTTTCGTACATATTTGTAAAATTGGTTTTAAAATGATATGATTTCATTTAAAGTACTTTACAGTTTCACATACTTGGTACCTGTTGTACTGACCTCCTTCGGGGGGTTGCGTTCATGCCGCAGGTAAAGGGAAGCAGATGGTAGATCCTCATTCTTAGGATCCTTACTCTGGTGTCAGGAGCTCCATTTCTCCGGAAGCTCAACTTTTGGTACGACTCTCCCTGGTGTTGTAGATATTTTGTACATTCAGGGTATGGCGGGGCCCTGTCCCGCCATAGTTGTTTACATTCCTAGAGGTCTATAGTCCTGTTGTAAAGTTGGGATGTAACTGCCAGACTTGGTACATATATATATGCCGAAAGACAACTCTTTCTCAGATAAACTGTGTTACATTTTACATTTGTTTCATGTGTTGATCTATTATTCCGCTGATTACTCTGATGTATGTCTACTTGGGTGCCCGGGTAAGGCACCCACAGTCCGGATCGGTCGTGACAAAAGTGGTATCGAAGCGATTAATCCTCGGAAAGTGTCTCTGCATCGTATCTAGTAGTCTTGATTATCGGTGTTGTGCACCACACCAATAATCGTGAGGCTATAGGATATTTAGGATTGGTTTCCATTCTTCTCACTCTGAGATCGTGCTTTAGAGCGTGTTATAAGTTGGACCTCTAACGTATTCCTTTCTGCACTCGATTATGCCTCCACGCAAGGCAACCCGCCCGAAGGGCAAGGCAGCGAGGAGCTGCTAGTAGGACACGAGAGGCCACGAGGCCTGAGCTCGGGCCTATACCCGAGGCGATACCTCGACGGCGAGTTCCACGACGCCGACCCAAAGAGGTTTAGAGTCGCGGCGGTGATGAGACCACAGACTGCGCCTCCACCCCACACCGGGAGCGAGAAGATGGGTTCTGAAGAGATGGCCCGGGCTTGCTAGCCGTGATTGTGGCGGACATGAGATAGGCCGGATGCAGATTCAGCTCAGCCAGATGACGTGGTTCACCCGAGGTCGGATAGTTTGAGGCTACAGGATTTTCTGAGTTGTATCCCGCTAGAGTTCTACGGGTCGAGGCCTGAGGATGATCTGCAGGAGTTCATCCGACAGTTACAGCGGATCATGAGAGTGATCAAGGCTTCGGAGACCTAGTCCGTGATCTTTGGTTCGCATCGGCTGTGTGATACCGCAGTCTACTGGTTTGATTCGTGGGAGCTATCCCGGGGAGAGCATGCGCCTCCAGCAGTATGGGACGAGTTCTCGGAGGCATTTCTCACTCATTTCTTTCCGCCACAGATGAGGAGAGCACGGGCCGACAGATTTTTGACGCCGAGGCGCAGGCGCACGCCGAGTACAACGTGGAGTTCGACTCGTTGGCTCGAAATGTCCCTGCATTAGTAGCAGATATGGAGGACCGAGTGCACCGCTACGTTACGGGACTAGATGACTATTTGGCAGAGTCTTGCTCGGGTGTGGCTCTTCAGCCGGGCATGGACATTGCCCGCATTCAGGCTCATGCACTTGGGTGCGAGGAGCGTAGAGGCCGACGGGTCGCATGATATCGCCAGCAGGAAGGCCAGACGGCGCAGATCTTTTGGTAGCTCTTGGGGTGGGCGGCCTCGAAGAAGATAGATTTGCACCCGGCCAGCTCGAGCACTCCTACATCGCCTTCGTGACAACCAGGTATTCGGGGCGGTCGGGCACCAGGACTTCGGACTTCCAGGGTAGCAGGGGTGCTAACCGATCGAGGTCCTCTCAGTGTGTCCGATGTGGTAGATTCCATTCTGGGAGTTGTGATACTACCTCGAGTTTGCTACACTTGCGCCAGCAGGTCACTATGCGAGTCTATCCGACCGCAGGCGCGCAGGGTGGGTCACCGCAGGTCTTTCGCGGGTCTTCTTCACCTGATTTACTCGCCCCGAGGCGTGGTGCTCAGGGACCAGCAGGTCGCGGCAGAGGTCATGGAAGGGGTCCTAGTTCTAGCGGTCCTCAGAACCGCATTTATGCCTGGTCCAGCTGGCAGGACCAGGAGGCGTCACCTGATGTCGTCACAGGTACTTTATCAGTTTCATGTTGTGACGTCTATGCCTTGATAGATCCGGGTTCTACTCTGTCCTATATATCTCCCCTTATTGCTAGTAGGATAGGGATAGATCCTGAGTCCATAGACCCTTTCGAGGTAGCTACGCCAGTGGGTGATTCGGTGGTAGCTCGACGGTATATGTGGCTTGCCCGATGACTTTATGCGATCGTCGACCAGCCGACTTGGTAGAGTTGGATATGACCGATTTCGATGTGATTATGGGTATGGATTGGCTAGCTTCTTGCTACGCCAATGTGGACTGCAGGGAGAGAGTGGTACGGTTCCAGTTTCCTAGGGAGCCGGTTATTGAGTGGGAGGGGAACACTGTGTCGCCGAGGGGTAGGTTTATTTCCTACCTCAAGGCCAGGAAGATGGTGCAGAAGGGGTATATCTACCATCTCATTCGGGTGTTTGATATCGAGGTGCGGTACCGATTTTTAGTCGGGCCTAAAGAGTCAGAGATTTCCCAGATGTGTTTCCAGACGACCTTCCGGGTATCCCTCCTGAGAGGGAGATAGAGTTTTGTATCGATGTGCTGCCAGATACTCGGCCTATTTCCATTCCGCCATACAGAATGGCACCTGCCGAGTTGAGAGAGTTGAGAGAGTTGAAGGACCAGCTGAGAGATTTGCTGGAGAAGGACTTCATCAGGCCTAGTGTTTCTCCCTGGGGAGCGCCGGTATTGTTCGTGAAGAAGAATGACGGGACGCTGCGCATGTGTGTTGATTACATGCAGCTGAACAAGGTGACCATTAAGAACAGATACCCCCTTCCCAGGATTGATGATTTGTTCGACCAGTTGCAGGGTGCGAGATGCTTCTCCAAGATTGATCTGCGATCGGGCTATCATCAGGTGCGAGTTAGAGAGGCGGATGTCCCTAGGACTGCATTCCGGACCCGGTACGGGCACTATGAGTTCAGGGTTATGTCTTTCGGTTTGACCAATGCTCCGACGGTATTTATGGATTTGATGAACCGAGTGTTCAAGCCATTTTTGGATACGTTTGTGATAGTATTCATTGATGACATCTTGGTTTATTCCCGCTCAGAGCAGGAGCATGCGGAGCATTTGAGGACGGTGCTGAGAGTTCTCCAGGACCAGCGGTTGTACGCCAAGTTTTCCAAATGTGAGTTTTGGTTGGCTTCGGTGGCTTTTCTTGGG
Organism: Przewalskia tangutica; assembly: GCA_029844215.1. Lineage (NCBI taxonomy): Eukaryota > Viridiplantae > Streptophyta > Magnoliopsida > Solanales > Solanaceae > Przewalskia > Przewalskia tangutica. Next base: position 92,461,389 of record CM056726.1, on the reverse strand, counting down.
CACATTGTAGGGGCTGATGGTATTCGGGTGGATACGGCCAAGATCGAGGCAGTCAGGAGTTGGCCTAGACCTACTACTACGACAGAGGTGCGCAACTTTCTGGGCCTTGCTGGTTACTATCAGAGATTCGTGGAGATGTTTGCTTCTATTTCGACACCTTTGACTAAGATGACTCAGAAGGGAGCTAAGTTTCAGTGGACTGATGTCAGGAGCGGGGTTTCGATTCTTGAAGGAGAGGCCGACGACGCCCAGTTCTTACTCTTCCAGAGGGTCTAGACGACTATGTGGTGTATTGTGATGCATCAGGCATCGGGCTTGGATGTGTGTTGATGCAGCAGGGCAAGGTTATAGCGTACGCATCCCGACAGCTTAAGAAACACGAGAGGAACTACCCCACCCATGATTTGGAGTTGACAGCGGTGATTCACGCTTTGAAGATCTGGAGGCACTATTTGTATGGGGTTCATGTGGATATTTATACAGACCACAAGAGCCTCCAGTATATCTTCAGCCAGAGGGAGCTAAACTTACGATAGAGACGGTGGTTAGAGTTACTCAAGGATTATGATGTCGATATCCTGTACCACCCAGAGAAGGCTAATGTTGTGGCAGATGCCTTTAGTCGTAGGTCGATGGGGAGTCTATCAGATGTGCGCCGAGAGAGGGCATGGTCGCGAGTTGCATCAGCTAGCGAGCCTGGAGTCCGATTGATTGGTTACGATAGCGTGGGGTTCGAGTTCGAGAGGTTGCCGAGTCTTCCATCGTCGAGGAGGTGAAGAGGCAACAGTTTGAGGATCCGGTTTTGACGCGGTATCGTGATACGACTCTTCGTGAGGGGAAGGGTCCTTTTGAGGTAGCACCTGATGGGGTGCTAAGTTTTGAGGGCAGGTTGTGTGTTCCAGATATTGCAGGACTTCGGCGGAGTTCTAGGGAAGCACACGCAAGCGTTACTATCCATCCGTGGTCGACAAAGATGTACCACGACCTCGGATCTGTGTATTGGTGGGATGGCACGAAGAGGACGTCGCGAGTTTGTGGCTCGCGTGTTGTCGATGAGGTGAAGGTAGAGCATCGAGGCTGGTGGATTATTGCAGACGATAGAGATCCCGACCTGGAAGTGGGAGGTGATCAACATGGACTTTGTCACAGGGTTACCTCGCACTCCCAGGAAACATGATTCTATCTGGGTTATCGTCGACAGGCTGACGAAATCAGTCCACTTTCTTCCAGTCAGGACGAGTTTTTCGGCCGAGGATTATGCCAGACATTACATCCGAGAGATCGTGAGACTGCATGGGGTCCCTATTTCGATCATATCAGATAGAGGAGCCCAGTTTACGGCTAACTTCTGGAGGTCTTTCCAGAAGGGATTAGGGACGCAGGTGAGCCTCAGTACTGCATTCCATCCTCAGACAGACGGACAGGCAGAGCGTACTATCCAGACTCTTGAGGATATGCTACGAGCCTGTGTTATTGACTTCAGGGGTAGCTGGGAGGATCATTTGCCTCTAGTTGAGTTTGCGTATAATAATAGCTACCACTCCAGTATTCAGATAGCGCCTTATGAGGCCTTGTATGGGAGGAAGTGCAGATCGCCGATAGGCTGGTTTGATGTGGCGAGTGCGATTAGTAGGACCAAACTCGTTCACAGAGCCGATAAGTGAAGCTTATCCGAGGCGATTCGACGGCTCGAGTCGATAAGTCGTATGCAGATCATCGTCGTCGGATCCGAGTTTGAGGTTGATGATTGGGTTTTCCTGAAGGTGTCACCCATGAAGGGTGTGATGAGGTTTGGGAAGAAAGGGAAGCTCAACCCAAGGTACATTGGGCCTTATCAGATTGTTCGCAGGGTAGGCAAGGTTGCCTATGAGTTGGATCTCGCCATCCGATCCGAGGCGGATCCGGTTTTTCATGTTTCTATCTTTGAGGAGATGTATCGGGATCCATCTAGAGTGCACCCGTTGGCGATGTCCGTGACCAAGGGGTTATCGTATGAGAGAGTCCCATAGTGATACTCGATCGTCAAAGTTAGCGACTGCGGACGAAGGATGTGGCTTCCGTCAAGGTCTTATGGCGGAACGAGAACAGGGAGGAGATGACGTGGGAAGCAGAGGAGGACATGAGGCAGAGGTATCCTCACTTATTCCCCACACCTCCAGGTAACTCACTTTCCTACTTGCTGATTTTAATTTTCATATGTACTTAAGTGTTGTATTGTGGCCATGTGTGGCATTTGCAAACTGTTTACGTTATGAGGAACTTTATCGTTATCTGTCTTGAGAAGGAACATTCGGGACAGGGCCCCCAAAACATGAGTCACTAAACAAGAGATATAGTAAATAAACAGGCCAACCAAAACAGTTGCCTTCAGTATATACATAAAACCTGAATAGTTTAATCATTTTACAACCCTGCCCACAACAAGCATTACAGCACTCTAAGATATACTAACAACTATGACGGACAGGCCCGCCATACCCCGAATGTACAGAACCTACAACTCGTGGAAACATACCAAAGGTAAGCCTCCGAAGGAACGGAGCTCGACACGCCAAGTGAGATCCTAAGAGCGGGATCCACGATCGATGTACCTCTACTGCGCAGATGAACGCAGCCCCAAGGAGAGGTCGCATAACAGTACCAAGTATGTGAAATCACAACATCAGAATGAAATCATAATAGCTTAAAAAGCGAGACATGTATGATAACCAAAATACAAGACGCAACATAAAAACAAATCAGTCGGGGACTCACGCCTCAAAGTCACCACTCAAATATAACTATGGGTCTCACGCCCATACATCCATCATGTTCGCATCATGGCGCATGCCCCGAATCGCCTCGGTGTAGACATGTCCATGATGCAACAATAACAAGGCCGCGTGGCCACATGCCCCTGAATCACGACGGTGTAGACATGCCCGTGTAACCTCAACAACAATATCTTTGGGTGGTCAACCCCGCCGCGTAGCCACACGCCCGAATCTTGCATCGGTGTAGACACGTCCATGTTGCGATAATAACCATATATCGGGTAATCAACCCGCCGCGTGGCCGCATGCCCCGAATCTCGGACGGTAGACATGTCCATGTGATATCAACAACAAGACAAGAATCAAAATGGAAACATACCCGTGGAATTCTCCATCATCGCCAAGACGCCCCGAAGTTCTCAACAAGTCAACCGCCTCTATCGAGAGACGGTAATACGTAAATACCACACTTGTACAACAAAGGCTATCATCACAAGCATAGGCAAGTTTCACAACAACAAGCATAGTAAGTTTCACAACAACAAGCATAGGCAAGTTTCACAACAACAAGCATAGGCAAGTTTCACAACAACTCAAAGTACTTCCATTTATACCAAAGTCCGGGTTTTAACCCCAAAGTACTACATCGTTAAGTTCTTTTAAAAGAGATCCATTACTTTTATAAAAGTCACCCGATACCCGTAGTATTAGAATGACCAACCCACATTCCTTTTCAAAAATCAAGTAACAACATTCTTTTCCTAAGTTCCAGTTTGCCTAGTTTCAATTACTCAAGCTCCTCATTTTCAAATGGTTTCATAGTTCCCAAACTTAATCACTTGATTCCTTTTTAGAACAATTGAGTAATATATGTCTCACGTGAGAGTAGGTTATTCTTGTTTACAACATTCTTATTACAGCAGCCATGATCTAGAAAATGTAATATCATTTTGTCTCATCTTAGTTTCTATGCAGATGGAGGTTTCTACTGGTTTTAATACAATTCATCATTATTCAATACATTTTCCTTTATTAACGCTGCAGTGGTCTGTCGATACACATTCTGATTTCCGAAATCAGTAAAACATTATCCTTTAAATAAAACCAAGTACTCATTACTCACGAATGAGGTTTCACACAAACATCCACATTAAAACAAATAAGTTAAGTCTCTTATCTTATAAGATCAAGTCTCTTAACTTCTAACATCAGTAAACCATTTTCTTTACCTTTCTTAAGACATTATACCTAACTCCCCATCAAGCTAGTATAACTCTTTTTAAAACCTTTAAAACCAAGTGTTACTCTCCCTTCAAAACGATTTAGAAATCTTTTGAAATACATCAAGTTCTTTATTATAACTAGCCAGTTATAATTCACATCAGTTACCTTTTAAAACCACAAAGTATTTTGTTGTTGAGGTTACATGGGCATGTCTACACCGATGCAGTATTCCGGGGGCATGTGGCCATGCGGCCTTGTTATTATTGTTGCATCATGGACATGTCTACACCGAGGCAGTATTCCGGGGGCATGCGGCCATGATGCGAACATGATGGATGTATGGGCGTGAGACCCATAGTTATATTTGAGTGGTGACTTTGAGGGCGTGAGTCCCTGACTTGACTGTTTTTATGTTGCGTACTGTATTTTGGTTATCATACATGTCTCCTGCTTTTTAAGCTATTATGATTTCATTCTGATTTGTGATTTCACATACTTGGTACTGTTGTCTCGACTCCTTCGGGGCCGTTCATGCCGCAGTAGAGGTACATCGGCCGTGGATCCCCGCTCTTAGGATCTCACTTGGCCTCGAAAGCTCCGTTCCTTCGGAGGCTTACCTTTGGTATGTTTCCCTGAGTTGTAGGTTCTTGTACATTCAGGGGTATGGCGGGGCCCTGTCCCGTCATAGTTGTTGTATATCTTAGAGGTCTGTAGTACTGTTGTGGGCAGGGTTGTAAAATGATTAAACTATTCAGGTTTTATGTATATACTGAAGGCAACTGTTTTGGTTGGCCTGTTTATTTACTATATCTCTTGTTTAGTGACTCATGTTTTATGTTCCGCTGATTTTCTCTGATGTATGTATCACTAGGGTGCCCGGGGTAAGGCACCAGTGACGGGCCCGGGTTTCGGGGCGTCACAAAGGGCAAGTGTAAGGCCAAGATCAAGCCAAGTGCACCCTAACCCTACTCCACAAAACACTCCACAAAACACTCCACAAAACAAGGCCAAAACAAGGCACAATTCAAGGGACCAATCGACCAAGGCCAACCGATCCCTCTTGGCCTTGATCGCCCAAGTCCCCTCCACTTGCTACCAATGTGGGGGTGACACATGTCACCCTCCCGTTGGTCCAAAATGTTCCGTCGCTCGGAAAAATCCGCAAAAATACTAAATGACATAGCCGGAATTTTCCCAACGTAAGCTGTGGAAACGTTTCGTCAGAAAACGACTCTATTCGGCACTTGTGCCCAAATTTCGAACCAAAGCCAATTCTTAAGGCAAAAAAATTTAATACGTACGCCCTCACGTACATACTCTGGAAATACGGGGTATAACATTCATCCCCCCTTAGAAACATTCGTCCCGAATGTTCCTTCAAGGTCTCAAAACAACAGCGCCGTGATAGTCTTCACCGCTATACGCATTTAAAACAATCATGCCACACCTGGCCACAAAACATACGTTCACTTTTCCCCTTTCTCGTAGTACTCGTCACGAACACTGGAACTCGTTCTAGTATCCGTACCACACTTCTGTCAACGCTTCTGTTTCCAACCCTTGGAGTCACTACCTCCAAACTTGGTCATCTCACTAACCTCGATTTCCCCTAAGGCCATTCCCGGCCTTCACGAACTGATTACGATCGAGCGCATCCACGAACTCATCGATGGTCATCTAAACTTGGGCCTAGCACCCTCGTGACCACCACCGGCGGACCACCTGCAGCTGACCCTTCCTCAAAACGGACGCGGGTTGGCCCGCAACATGGCCCCAACCCGACCCATCGTAGCGCCAACTCTCTAGTTTCTTGATCCAACAATCTTACCTCTACAGTCATGAAAGCTACCACTTCCATTTCACACTACCGGACTTACCCTTTTCACTAACGAGTTTCTAAATCACATTTTAGCACAAAGCTATCCAAACATATCATTAAACACATCAACAACATCAATACACACAAAACTCTGAGGTTAAGGATATACTCAAACTAGGCGGTTCAAGGACCGCTAAATCGAACTTCCACCGCGACCTCTACCGTGGCCCGCAATCGCTCTAGTAGTGCTGCTATCCTACCGCTACCACAGTCGGACAGCTCTCGTCATATGGCCCTGTTGGCCGCAAGAATAACAAGCTCTTGGTACTACGACACTCTCCGAAATGCGGTCTACCACATCGACCACACCGGTAGGGTGATCAGATCCGCCAAAACCCCTACTCCCCGAACATTGAAACACAGGAGCCACGACCTGCCTGAATATCCCAAGCCTCCCGAAGGCTGCGGACGACCAAACTGCAATGGCGGAGGTACATAACTAGTCTGGCCTGGCGGTCCGCCTCGAAAGTCGCTAAAATATCCGGCCGTCTTGGCCTTCTTCGCCGGCGGTCCACCTGCCGATCTGCGCTCCTCGCACCTGCATGAGCTGCATGCGGGCAATGTCCATGCCCTGAAGAGAAACACCAACAACTCTCGCTAGGTAATCATCGAGCCTCAGAACATATCGGTGCACTCGATCCTCCATACTAGCTACTAATGCGGGAACATACCGCCAATGAGTCGAACTCCACATTGTACTCAATCAGACGCGGTCGCCTCAACATCAAAAATCACCCGAGCCCTCTCATCTGTGGAGGCAAGAAATGTGCGGAAGGCCCTCAAAACTCGTCCCAAACGGTGGAAGTGCATTCTCTCCCGACAGCTCCCACGAATCAAACCCGATCATTGCGGTATCACGCACCGATGCGAACCTAGGACCACCGACTCGGTCTCCAAGCCTTGATCACTCTCATGATCCGTCAGAATCGCCGGATGAACTCCTGCGGATCATCCTCGAGCCTCACCCGTAGAACTCGCGCTACATCTCGAGAAAGTCACAGAGCCTCAAATGCGCTCGGGGTGAACTACGGGTGCTATCGGGCCGGAATCACGATTCAAATTTATCTCATATCTCGCCACGACCGGCGATCGCCATCTCCTTGTAACTCCAACTCTTCTCGCCCGCATCGTGGACTGGAGGCTCAGTATCGTAGTCTCGCAGCCACCGCTGCGCTCTAAACTCGCTGGTGGCGGCGTCGCGAAACCCGCCGTCGGGCACTGTCTCAGTCTTCGACGCTCGCGCTCGTGCTCCTCTGAATCACACTAGCAGCTCCTCGGCTGCCTTGCCTTCGGGCCTGGTTGCCTTCGCAGAGGCATAAGCGGTAAAAACGAAACACGCCGAGGGTCCAACTTACAACACAGCTCTAAGGCACGATCTCAGAATGAGAAGAATGGAAACCAATCCTAAATGTCCTATAGCCTCCTGATTATAGATGTGGTGCACAACACACCGATAATCAAGACTCTACTAGACACGGTCTGTAGACACTTTCCGAGGACTAACTGCTCTGATACCACTTTGAAGTACTTTGAGTTGTTGTGAAACTTGCCTATGCTTGTTGTTGTGAAACTTGCCTATGCTTGTTGTTGTGAAACTTGCCTATGCTTGTTGTTGTGAAACTTGCCTATGCTTGTGATGTTAGCCTTTGTTGTACAAGTGTGGTATTTACGTTACCGCTGCTCTCGATAGAGGCGGTTGACTTGTTGAGAACTTCTTCGACGTCTTTGGCGTGATGGAGAATTCCACGGTATGTTTCCATTTTGATTATCGCCTTGTTGTTGATATCACATGGACATGTCTACACCGACGCAGATTCCGGGCACGCGGCCACGCGGCGCCGTTGATTACCGATATATGGTTATTATCGCAACATGGACGTGTCTACACCGACGCAAAGATTCGGGGCATGTGGCCACGCGCAGGTTGACCACCCAGATATTGTTGTTGAGGTTACATGGGCATGTCTACACCGTCGCAGATTCCGGCACGTGGCCACGCGGCCTTGTTATTATTGTTGCATCATGGACATGCTACACCGCAGGCGATTCCGGCACGCGGCCGTGATGCGAACATGATGGATGTATGGGCGTGAGACCCATAGTTATATTTGAGTGGTGACTTTGAGGCGTGAGTCACGACTTGGCTGTTTTATGTTGCGCATCGTATTTTGGTTATCATACATGTCTCCGCTTTTAAGCTATTATGATTTCATTTCTGATGTTGTGATTTCACATACTTGGTACTGTTATCGACCTCCTTCGGGGCTGCGTTCATGCCGCAGTAGAGGTACATCGGTCGTGGATCCCCGCCTAGGATCTCACTTCGCGGTGAAAGCTCCGTTCCTGAGGCTTACCTGGTATGTTTCCGAGTTGTAGGTTCTTGTACATTCTGAGGTATGGCGGGGCCCCGTCCGTCATAGTTGTTGTATATCTTAAGGTCAGAGTAATCTTTGTGGGCGTGGTTGTAAAAGGATTAAACTGCTCGTGTTTTATGTATATACGAAGGCAAGCTTTGGTTGGCTGTTTATTTACTATATCTCTTGTTTAGTGACTCATGTTTTATGTTCCGCTGATTTTCTCTGATGTATGTATCACTAGGGTGCCCGGGGTAAGGCACCAGTGACGGGCCCGGGTTTCGGGGCGTCACAAGAATGTTATACCCCGTACTTCCAGAGTATGTATGCGAGGACGTACGTACGATTATTCAAGCCCTAATTAGGTTAAGATGAAATTGAGAGCTTTCAACGGAAAAGATTCCGAACCTTGTGAAGGAAATTCTACGTTTTTAATATTTTAACCGACATGATTTTTCCGAGATGAAATATTTGGACCAATAGGAGGGCGACATGTGGCACCCTTAGGTGGCATGTTTGGACGAAAATGTTGGGCTTGTGGACAAGTCAATTGGTCAAGTCTTGCAAGATATTTCTTTGGGTGAGTGGGAGTAGGTAAGGGACGATTTTTGTGGTCAAATGGGGGCTTGCCTTGGACGGTTTTCTTGAGCAAGTGGGAGGCCACATGGCTCATTGTTGTGGGGGACATATGTCCCAATGTTTTGGTGGACATATGTCCCAATGTTGTGGTGGACATATGTCCCAAGGTTGTGGTGGACACTTGGTGGAAGACTCCACTCACACAAGCTATCTAATCTACACCCTCCATTTGTTTTAATCTTGGCCCTTGGTGGTTCTATAAATACCCCCCTCTTGTGCAAGACTTCTTCATCCACAAACACAACTTCCAAGTCTCCAAAATCCTTCCCCCTTAGTTGCTAGTTCTCGTCCAACTCCTCCCCTTTCCTAGTTGTCGTCCAAGCAACACCCCATTGGTAGAAAAGTATTCTCAGTATTGTTACTATTCCAAAATACCTTAGCCAAATACCTTGTAGTATTCCAAAGTCACCTCTATACTAAAAGCCCAGAAATACTACTTTATATCCTTTAGTCACAAAACGAAACCCTAGGGAAATCTTCATAGTGGGTTGAAGTGTTAAGTAGAAGTTGTTTAGAAACTTCTAAGGGTTTCTTGGAGCTATCGGAGCGTGCAAGTTAGGAGCTAAATGTTGTTCAGGATCGACATTTAAACTTGGATAATTTTGGGCTTACCGAGGTAAATATCTTGTCCTTCTATCGTAATTGGAGATTACATACTGTAGTAGTATAGAATTAAGTATAAGATATATGGAAGGAGGGTATAAAAGAAGAGAATTGAACTGTACTTACATAGGACTGTGTTTACA